>JAAIXI010000219.1:933010-1361558 GCA_013403645.1 Heliconius nattereri | reverse complement strand
TTCAAGGATAATTTAGTGAAAGTTTGGTTAGGTTCCGATTATGGGATCCGGTGAAAATTTAGAAAGTTTGTTTTTTTTGGTGTAAAATTGATTATACTGTAATAGTTACAAGCAAAAACTTTTTAAATTGATGTCAGAGGTGAGATTCCTGATCGTTGCATTTCTTTTCAACCAACCTCAAAAAAGAGGATGTTCTCATTTTCAACCAACTTCAAAAAAGGGAGATTCTTCATTCGCCCGAATACATTTTATGTATTTTCTTGTCAATATACCAAAATGTAACTTTGCACAAAAATAATACCTAATTAAATAAAGTTTTACTTAGGACAACCACAACCACTCGTTGACAACCACTACCACCACCATCACCACTCGTTTAAGAAGCATCATTTTTAGTGATGGGTAGATCTTAAAATGATGCTTCTTAAACGAGTGGTGATGGTGGTGGTAGTGGTTGTCAACGAGTGGTTGTGGTTGTCCTAAGTAAAACTTTATTTAATTAGGTATTATTTTTGTGCAAAGTTACATTTTGGTATATTGACAAGAAAATACATAAAATGTATTCGGGCGAATGAAGAATCTCCCTTTTTTGAAGTTGGTTGAAAATGAGAACATCCTCTTTTTTGAGGTTGGTTGAAAATAAATGCAACGATCAGGAATCTCACCTCTGACATCAATTTAAAAAGTTTTTGCTTGTAACTATTACAGTATAATCAATTTTTTACCAAAAAAAACAAACTTTCTAAATTTTCACCGGATCCCATAATCGGAACCTAACCAAACTTTCACTAAATTATCCTTGAAGTATATCCTTTCAAATAAAAAAAGAATCATCAAAATCGGTTTGCGCGACATTGAGTTATTCGTCTATTTGTCGCGCACATACCTAATGCAAATTTAAGACTTATGTGATTTTCTCATAGATACCATTGTCAGACATGGATAAAAAAAAATGGGACCATTCGGGAAGCATCACCTTTCGATCAAAAAAAAATTATCAAAATCGGTTCACCCAGTCAAAAGTTATGAGGTAACAAACATAAAAAAAAAAATAAAAAAAATAAAAAAATACAGTCGAATTGATAACCTCCTTCTTTTTGAAGTCGGTTAAGAACAGCTTCACGCTTTTTTCCGCATAGCACGTTTTCTACTTTAAGTAAAATAAATTTAAATTTCATCATTAATTATTAAATAATAAAATCTAAGTTATAGTTATAATAGGACAAACTCTTGGGTCTTATTTTATTAATAAATGTCAGCTTCAAGTTGTATCCTGCACACAGAGGGGTAGGCAGAGGGAACCTAGTGTTAAGACACTCCGTTCCCCACTTTCCGCCGAATTCTGATGGCATAGCGTGTTGAGTGGAACTTATCACCGCGCTTTGTCTCGACATCAGAGCGAAGGAATGAAAATATAAATTTAAAATAATTGTTTCATTTCCTTGTGTGGGGATCGAACCCACAACCGGTCGTGGTTACAGTCACACTTTGTGCCCCTGCGCCACGACGGACCTCTATATTATATTAATATTATTCATTAAGCCTCTTATCAGTTTTTGTTGTATTTTTTAACTTTACAAATGTCCCGCCATATTTAACCGTAATTGAGTTAACTCGTTGCATGCAGCATGCCCAAAACTATCCAGGATCATCCAGGACAAAAAGCGGTATATTATGCTCTGAGAGTCTGAGACTGGGAAACCTAAAGGTTGGCAGCCCTACAATAGTTCGGAGTTTCAAGAGTCATATCATTTTTTATCGATGATCATGAAATAATAAGCAATTTTGGCTATATTAAATATTGATCATATAAAAATTAAGAATTAACAAGTAATTTAAGTTATTTATAATTTAATAAATTGTAAAAACTCACTGCACCTACAAATTGCTACAAACAAAAAATAAAGCTAATACAGATTAATATTTTTTGTCGCTCATTTTGTTAATTGTGATATTTTGTTAATTTTAATATAACCAGTGACGAAATTATATTTATACAATATTTATTATTATGTTAAATTTTAAAATTATGATTAGGAATAGATAAAAAAATATCTATTAATAATAAGTTTCTCATTTTTTTTAAAGATACGATAACTGACTACTGGCAACATTGATCCAGAATCTACATTCTTCTACAGCTTAAAGTAAAAATAAAAACATTCTTAATTAAGCGCTGCGCTTGAGTGTTTTAACTTGTAATTTTTATATTCTTTTACTGAAAACTCGTGGTATCAATTAAGATAATAATAATTAAGTATTTGAAAATCGTACTTGATAAATATGATTAAGATATAAACAACAACAAGATTACATTTGTGTTTAAAAATCTATTTATGTTAAAGAAACTATTAAAATTCCTGATCTTTAAGTGACACAAAATTTTATTTAAAATGTCTGGAAAAATTACCCTTATATTAGCTATTTTGTGTGCTGCATCCATAGTTTATGCTTGTAATGAAGCAATTTGTGCCAGTGTAGTTTCTAAATGTATGTTAACACAATCTTGTAAATGTGATTTAAAGGATTGTTCCTGTTGTAAGGACTGTTTTAACTGTCTTAGTTATTTATATAGTGAATGTTGTAGTTGTGTTGGTAAGTATTGAAACAAAATCCATAGATCAATTATAACTATACAAAAAACTTAAGTAATTTAATGTTTCCTCTTTCAGACATGTGTCCTAAACCTAATGACACACAAACTGAATTATCTAAGTCTTCATATGTGGAAGAGCTGACAGACAATGTTCCTGGCCTTTTCACAGCTTTAACAAGTGACCCCGATCCACAGCAAAGGTGGCTGTCCATCACATACCCAGTTGACATTGATCTGTCTGCCTATAGACCTACTCCAGAAAGACAGCTTGTCTATCATTTACGTGAGTAAATAAAACTATTTTGTTAGCTAACTATTGGTGGTGGACTGCAACTTTGCGTGAAATTTTCTTAACTATTCTATTCTATTATATTCTATATTCCAATAGAATTTTTGAATTCCATTTTTGAATGTGCTCATAACTCTGGGCATCTTTTCCTAATCCTTGGCAACATGGTGTATGTATAGCTATAAAACAGAAAACTAATTTTAAACAACAATTTTTTACCTGAAAATATTATTTTTACTTTTTGATACTTGTATAATACAAAAATATTTTTCTTAAGTGTATATTTAATGTACAGAATTGACTCTTTTTATAGTTTTGTCACATACAAGTATATAGTTATAACATTTGTATGATTCATAATTTTATATTATAATAAATTTCAATGTGGCTTCTATTCTGAAGTTAGCCAAAAAATTATGCTGATCATAATTATATTTTGGTCCAGCATCTAACTGCTATTAAAAAGTAATAATTGTAAATTCAAACCTCAATTAAGGGATTGAATTATTTTCCTTTCCTTGCCCTAGAAGACTAAATGAGTACATTGAGTTCTGCTACTAAACATTCAGTGTCTCAAATTGGGATGGAAAACAGAGAACAATGTCCTAACACTACTCTTTCTACTTGTGATATATAAGTTAAAACGAGAGGGTATAAAAAAATCCTTTAAATAAACAGACTTAAATAAAATATTTCTACTTTAAAACTTGATGTCATAAATCATACTTAAAGACACCTGTTCTTTAGACTACTACTTATAAAAACAAAAGACTCCTCATTGAGATATCTTATTTCAATGAGTCATCAATGGAATGTTTTACCTGTTTCTATTTCCATATATTTGTAGGATTGATTCTTTAGATGACTTATTCTTAACTCAGCTTATATGTTATCTTTAACAGGAAATTTGCCTTGATCCTTCAATGGCTTCATTGTTATTATTGAATATAATAAAATGTCTGTTGTTTGTATTTTATTGTTTGCAATTATTTTAAGTTCTCACATTTTGTTGTCAGAACTTTATTAAGAATGTTAAGAACAATATTGATAATATTTTTTATGTGCTTCACATTGCCAAAGTCAAGTTAGTGATGAAGCTATAGGGGTATATTTATATTTCTTGAACATTAGGCTTAGAGCCTGCCTCGTTAAAACAGCAACCCAAGTTCATATAGTCATATATATATTCATAGTCATTATAATTACTGCATATTTTTAATAACTTTCAATATTATAAGAACCCATTTCTTTGGTAGGGTTGAGTGGGGAGACATGGCCGACACGCATACACGCATTATCTAAAATTATATGTTTTGCGAATGGTGTCTCTTCTACCACTGACGGTCTCCCACAAAGTGGTATAATGCATTCAGCACAATATTGGCCTATTCAGCTGAGTGTATGGAAGGGTTTAACGGGTCACTGGGGGGGTTTGGGAGGCCACTTTCATCTCTATTTTGCAGGGCAGCTGGAGGCGGGGGGTGTACTAGAGTTTATCTCTGGATGTCTCTAATATGTGAGGTATCCATTACACAACAGCTCGCCGTAACGCGACGGTGATGGATTTGATCCTCAATTATAATTTTATATATTTTCTTTTTTTGCTCTGATACGAAGGGAAAAAGCGCTCCCAGTGCCACTCAACGCGCAATGCATTGAAAAATTGAGCGGAAAGTGGACAAGAATGTCTTAACAATAGGTTGCCTCTGTCTACCATCTTATATGCACTGTGGATCTTAATATAGTTAAAGGAAGTAAATAATATCCATTTTACAGAGAGTGTGGAACAAGAGTCAGAGCCAGTGAGCCGCGACGTGGTGACCTTCAACTGCACTGTGGCATACATGTCACAATGCATGTCCTGCGACAAGTGCCGCGCTTCGTGTCGCTCCATGGGCTCTAATAGCTTCAGGTAATTCATATTTTTATAATAATACCAATGAAAATATTGCCAAACTCATTTGAATAAATAAAGATTATTATAACAACTGTAAAATTTTAAAAAATATATCATAATATTTCAGTGTATTATTTCCATTATTGTTTTGAGATGTGTTTTCTTGTTTGTTTAGTTGAGAAGATTTAATTAAAATATTATAATTAATTAAATCGTGTATTATTGTTTGATATGTATGTGAAATTAATAACCAAAGGTCATAGATTAACTATGATAAACTTTGATGATGAAAGTAATATTTACTCTCAAACATCTTTAATAAAAACAACCTCAATAGAGAATCAATTCTGGAAAATAAGTCATGCAAATATTTATAATTAATATAATATGAATTGTCGCAAATACGTGTGTGACAAAAAATAGGATTATTGTAATTTAATAATTAATAGCCGTCGTGGCGCAGTGCCACAAGCGTGTGACTGTAAACGTAACGGTTGAGGGTTCGATCCTTACTTGGGGGCATGTAATTTATTCCCTATTCATTAATATTAATAATATATAATGTTGCAATTTATTTACATCAAAATATGTAATATTATATAAATAATATTTAAATTTTACATATTTTATAAATGAATATTTAATGAAAAATTACAGATGGTTTCACGATGGATGCTGCGAATGTGTCGGCGATAAGTGCCTATACTACGGGATTAATGAGAGCAGGTAAATATATGCGAGTTGTAAACAAATCTATAATTAGCATACACTTGGTTCAATCTTAAACAGGCTACTGCGAATTTAATCAGATCTTAATATTCTTGAGCTTGTATTTATAAATCGCTCTCAAGACTGAGATGGATATTGAGATACCGTTTTCATTTATACTATTAATTTTCCATCTTATAAAAGTTTTCTTTTATTAATACTATATCTCAGTTGGGTTAAATCATATAAACGACATGTTTTCAAACGCCAGACACACCTGCGCCGGCGCAAGGTCACAATTACCATACAGATTTACGCAAACATATCGAGTGTCGCACAGGACAGGTGTCTATAATATATATTGCCTTCATGTATATTTATATTTTATACTCATTTTACTAAGCTATTTAAAATACTAAGGATATGCTTGCAAGGATTTTTTTAAAACTATTATTTGTTTATGAAATAAATATATAAATTTTCCCTTTTTCTGATAAGTTTTCCTTTTTTGCCTCGATAATTCGGTGGAAACTACAGAAGAGTCTTATTGAGAACGGAGTGCCTTAACATTAGGTTCCCAGGTTCTATTAAAATAAAATATACATAAAATAATACATATTAATTCCAAATTCCAGATGTCTAGCATGTCCAGGCGGAAAGGAAACTCCAGAGGGCGCGGTTATAGAAGACGATTTATCGTACGACGATCTCGACTACGGCGAAGAGGTCGACGCTCAGTCTGTATAAAATATATATAAATACATATAAATAATTAACATTTCCATTGTCACAAATATTTAAGATTTTTTGTTATATTCAGACATTTTAAGATTGTTATATGTATATGGAATATGTAGTTTTTGTATATATAGTAAAGTATTATTAATACATTGCTAAAGAAAATTATATATTAAATTAATTAAATAAAGTATTTAAGATTTAGGGAGAAATTAAATATTATTTCATGTCGTGTGAAACGAGAATATCGACTTTTCATTTTTGAATATAGTTTAAAGATACTGAAGTTGAATAAAAAAGATTGTTTTAATAAGATCAATAATAATTGAACGGTTTTCAAAAGACGGAAGCGCGATCCCGCTAAGTAAAAGAATTGTACGTTTAGTAAAATATTTTTTAATAGAAAAATGTTAAATATTTGTGACAATAGATTCTTCTTCCAGTGGCTTAAACCAGTCTAGTAATGTAACTCTAACCTTAAGTTAATTACTCAATATATAAGATAAGTCAACACTTGTGCCTTCTAGTATATAGCAATGAAATTAGATCAAGACTCTTTTTGAAAATTTTACATGACATTAGCATAATGTTGCCATTTAAAGTACTATTTTTGTATGTAAATTTTATTTTATGTTTACGTTTGTAATTTTTTTTTTTAAAATACAGCTTGACGGCCCTTAATCTTTTCACAAAAAATATTTAATCCAATGTATTACTTGAACACAAATAATTTTTAAACTAAAATATGGCAAGTAAAAAAAATTGTAAACTTATTGTGATTATTTGTAAATTTAACTATATGCTTTAAAATTAATTATTTATTTTCCGACTGTCCGTCCTAAAGTTATAAAATGTAGAAGAATTAATTATTATGAAATAATATATAAATCGTCATACATCTAGAAAAGGTATTGTCACATTTTTATGAACTATGGTTAATATGGTGTATTAAAACAATTATTAGTGTTAACTAAGAAGATATTAATTAGCATTCCATGTAGTTTGAAGGTGTCGTTATGAGGACAAGAGCTCAGAGCAATGTCAGAGATTTGCTATCTAATTGTAGATTTAAAAGACCCGCTTAAATAACTTTTATATTGTCGCCCTTCTCTACTGTTTGAGCTCTTGACACCGACACCAAATTTGAAATTAATCTACAGTCTAAGATGTTATGTTTTAGACAGGAGTTCTTTTAACGAACTATAGAGAGATTTCGCTGTTATATCTCTCGCATCTACTTCTACCGCCTATAAATTTACTCACAAACATTGCTTCTTTTATAATGATTATTATTTGTTTTAGATATTAAAACATAATGTAAGCTGTTCAAAATCATATGTTATGTGATAAAAAATTGTCATTGCCTAGACACTTGAAAAAAAATTACATTTTTATTCAGCTTTTTGATGGAATTCATATTTGATAAACTTAATTGTAATATTTCTTTCTCCGTCTGCTGACTGTAAACGTAATACTTATGGGTTCGATTCCTACTCGGGGAAATTATGAGAAACATCACACAGCTTTGAGTTCCGCTACTCAATATACAATTTTCGAAATTTTTCAAAACGTGAACCTAATGTTAGTAATGTTACTGCTTTTTATATATCGACCATAATTCCAATTTTATTTACATATTTAGATTTGAATATGAAATTAATAAATTATATCTCGCAAGTGCCAAATGCGTTGCTTGTACAAAAAAATGCCATTAATATTATTTTAAGGCGCAATTTTATAGATTTGATGTAACATTATTATTATGCCATAATTTCGTTGTATTAAGTGCCTTTTTTACCTAATTTTATATTTTTTTTTATAGACAGTGTATTTTACATTTAATAAATAAGTGAATAGACATTTTTGTGTTATTTGTCTATATTAGAAATGTTTAATGTTTTTTTATTATTAATAATAAACCAATTAGTGAAATAAAAGAATAAATAATAACAGTTATTGGGCAGACAGTGGGGAAGGGAATAATTAAAAAATATATATTTCCAATAAAACTGCATTCAACCATGAGATCGCTATATGCTCTCGTCTTGGCAATATATATAAAATCTGTACATTTTTTTGTATATAGTAAAGTCGTTGATAAAACTGTAGGGGGAAATAAATTCCTGCTGCCTAATTTAAAGGATATTTTGAAAATTTTAAGCTATTTGCGAGGGTGGGGGTAAAAGTTATCAAGTTTTATAATTTTTTGTGTACTAACATTTTTAAGACTTTAGGAAATTGAGTAGAGCATAAGCTAAAGCTTAAAATATGTGCAAATGAAACGTAATATATTTAATGAATCTACTATTAACATGTTATCCACCAATCTAAGTTATGGGGGCATAAAAAAACGACGAAGCCAGTCGATAAAAGATAAGGAAGCACCCCCTTGTGCTTTGCTTGGCTCGTCTTGGCCACCACCGGACCCAGATAGTGTCTAATTTATTAAGCAAGTGTTGATATTTGATAATACACGTGCGTGCTTTGATAAGAAATGTCTAATCGGTCATTTTATACACCTTCAAGTGTAACAGATACGGTTGTGAAAAATACCACTAGTTGTAGTATATTATGGGTGTGTTTGTCAATTTTGCGCTAAAATCTTTATCGTTAAGTAGAAGTTTATCATAATTTAATATTTTTTGCATAATAATAAAATTATTTGAGTGATAAGAAGAATCGTAAATACGTAAATCGGTTTGATGATTAATAATGATTACGGTAACGTAGCAGGATGTTTTTTTATTAAAAAAAATGGTAAAAGATATGTAAGTATAGCCATAAATTTGCTTGAGCATTTTATTGCAGTATTTACCTATAGATCTAGCTTTATGTATGTAAGTAACAAATATTCTCACTTTCTACTTTTGGGTACACAGAAACCTGTTCATCTTCATTTGTCGTTTAGTCTTAGACATCGCCGTTGTATACTTTCTTATCTTTACACTTTACCTACTTCTTTCTTTTCCCGTCTTGTTCTGCCACTCGCTTTCTACCGGGGATGTTAATCTACAGTACTACTATCTATGTATGTATACAGATGGCCTCCATTTTATTTTAATTTTTACAGTAGTCAATGACACTTAATAAAATTAATAAATACGGAAACCCTTGAATACTGTAATTTTGATGTGAAATTTGTTTTAGTAGAAAAAAATATTAACATAATATATTAATTTTAATTTAAGATATTATTATTATGAAGGAAGTGATTGTTTTTGTTAAAAACCTTTAATCTATTAATAGCTTAGCCCAATTAAGTGATTCTAGGTAAACCTGTGTCGTTTACAGACACACGCTGCGCCACGACTGGCCTCAATTAAAGTTTTAATTTCATAAGTAGCCGAAGTCTATAAGTAGTTCTATGATAAATGAACATAATTTCTTCAAACCTATAATAAATGGGTATATCCTAAATTATTTATTATTAATAATAGAATCAGACTCAAGTATCAACAATGGGGATATTTTAACCATAAAAATTATTAAAAATAAAAACAAAACGCGTCGATAATCAGTTGAGTGCATAGCAATAAATGAAATCGTCCTTCACTTGTTCAGTTCAGTGTGATATTAATTGGTTATCTTTTATCTTTATCAATTAAATATCTAACGGGCTTAACATTTATAAGGGGCTAAACTCAAACATAGATAGCTATCGTATCGATATTGGATTTCATCAATCCCATTAGGTACTAGCAAAAACAAAAGAAAATATGAAATATTACGTAAACAAGATATCTACATGTATTTTGTAACAAATGGAATAAAACCAAAAATCAGTTCCACGCTGCATCTTGCATCCAGCAGGGAACCTAGTGTTGAGACACTCCGCAACCCACTTTCTGCCAGATTCTGGAGACATTGCGTGTTAAGTAGTCTCATGTCTCTTCGCCACGACTGGCCTCGAATCTTTACAAAACAGGGTAGTCAGAAGCAGAAGCAAAAAAATATTTGCTTTATAATATTTTTAACATGGCACCTGTGTATAATCTACAAGNACACATTTTATGTAAGTTTATTTTACATTATTGACTTAGTTTATTATATATTATATAATATTTAATTATATTTTATAAAATTTGCACTGAGACGTTGTCCCCTTTCTCCTCATTACAATTTATCCGTAATGTTTCAAAGGTTGTCTGGTGGAGATTGCTTAAAGCAATAAGACCGCCTTTGCATACGTGTTTTTATTTCAATTTTATTTGTGTTGTTCTTTCTATATATTTCTTTTATGTGTGCAATAAAGTATATTCTATTCTATTCTATTCTATTCTAAAGCATAGCAATAAATGAAATCGTCCTTCACTTGTTCAGTTCAGTGTGATAATAATTCGTTATCTTTTATCTTTATCAATTAAATATCTAACGGGCTTAACATTTATAAGGGGCTAAACTCAAACATAGCTATCGTATCGATATTGGATTTCATCAATCCCATTAGGTACTAGCAAAAACAAAAGAAAATATGAAATGATACGTAAACAAGATATCTACATGTATTTTTTAACAAATAGAATAAAACCAAAAATCAGTTCCACGCTGCATCTTGCATCCAGCAGGGAACCTAGTGTTGAGACACTCCGCAACCTACTTTCTGCCAGATTCTGGAGACATTGCGTGTTAAGTAGTCTCATGTCTCTTCGCCACGACTGGCCTCGAATCTTTACAAAACAGGGTAGTCAGAAGCAGAAGCAAAAAAATATTTGCTTTATAATATTTTTAACATGGTACCTGTGTATAATCTACAAGGGTGGGAATATTCGTGTTAAAATGTATTTTTTGACAAGGACTATGATAATAATGTTTCTTTTAGAGCGGAAAGTTGCAATAATGACGTTGCAATAGCGACAAAAGTGTGAAATGTTATACATTTCGTTATCTTTTTATTTCCATTTGACACGTGGATAGTTAATTTAACAAGAGGCCTTATCACTTTATAGATAAAAAGCTAGATTCTGGAGACATTGCGTGTTAAGTAGAGGAACTCAACGCAGCGCTTTGCCTCGATGTCAGAGAAATGGTAATATAAATTAAAATAAATCTCCTTCAGTGGGGATCGAACCCACAGCCAGTCCAGTTTACAGTCACGAACAGTTTGTACCCCTCCGCCACGACTGGCCACACTATTTTTTTGAGACTTATTTATCTTTTTATACATCTTGGTATTTATTTATTTTATTGTTATTGTCAATAAACGTAAACAAAGTTCGTCTGACCTTAATAAAACTTGTAATGGAACGATTATATTTGTATAATAAGCAAAAATTATGTTACTGTTTATTTAAAATTACAATATGTATTTAATAACTAACAGCTTGGTTTCTGAAGCATAAGAAATAAAAATCTTTAATTAGTGCATACTAAAGAATAAACGAGGCCGCCGTAGCGCAGCGACACAAGGGTGTGACTGTAAACGCAACGGTAGTAGGTTCGATCCCCACTCGAGGAAGTGAATTTATTAACGTTTATATTTTCATTTGAAAAAAGAACAATAAACATATCATAAAAAAGTTGTTGAGTAATAATGACTTCGCAGTAAGTTAGTAATTCCTCGTTGCAGGTCCACTTCTTAATTATGTTCCACGTTTATGTTTATGTTTTACAGATGTATCTGTACCTATACATAAATGTGACTTTAGTTTTTTTTTTACAAGACAAGACATGCTGCGATCAAGCCCAGACAAACAAGATCCATATCCATATTTTCCATGCACGCCATGCAGTTTTCTTTATAAATTAAAAACTTTCTTTTCGTTCCTTTTTTTAATATATAAATAAATAATAGTATAAATATTATAAAATTTCCGCAAATATTTAAACATACAAAAAAAAACGAGGGAAAATTATAGGAGAAAACTAAAATCTCATTAATTTCGTCCTATAATTTACTAATACATAAAACTTAAATCACAGTTTGTACCTTAGCAGATTTTAATGCAAATATGATTATAAAAAAATAAAAATAAATATTATTGAATATAATATAAAAATCAGTCGAATGAATAACCTCTTCCATTTACAGAAGTCGGTTAATAACAATAAGACATAGCGGACGAAGCCGCGTAGGTCACTCAAATATAATTATAATTCGCATAAGTATATAAACTTGAAGCAACATTGTAATGTGTCCTAAAATAACGAATCGGCCACGTGCTAACATGTTCTTTCAACGGCCCCTCACTGTCAGTGGCCATGCCCGAATATGCATGCACCAGTTGACTGTCAGTTAATTGCATTCAAATATAGTACGCTCAACGAGTTGTGACCGCTGTTAAATTAAATTTTATTAGTTTGTCCTCATTTGTAAACTCGGAAAGAAAATAAACAAAAGCAACAAGAAATCGTAAAATCAAATATGCAGCCATTTACAGTTACACGGCGGCCACGACTCGTTGAGCGTACTGTAATTCCGTATTATTTATAGTGAACGAATCAGCTGACGGCAGTGGAGCACTACTCGCGACTCACGAGTCGCGACTCGCGAGTAGAAGCAGCGAGCGTGTGGATACCTCAGTACAATCTAAAGCGTTATCACGCGATAGACGCTTTAATCAGCCTTAGACTGACCAACGCGACTTGTTTACCGCGCCGCTCCTTACCTTGAAAATGTGGTGAAATTGAAAAATACTACAAAATTTCAGTGAAAATCTATGTGATAGTGCGTATAAACGGAAAATGGGCATGGGTTATTTTTAAAGTTAGTGTTTGATATTGGACTGTGGGTTACAGTGCTTTAGAGTGAAAATGAGGAGCGACCTGATGGTGCCCAGCGAGCTGGAGGGTACCGACTACCTCTTGTCGTCCACGATGAGGCTGGAAGACAGCTTTCTGCAAATTTTAGGCAAGTTTTTATACATATGTGAATAATAAATGTAACTTTTTAGTTTAAAATAACGTTTAGTATAAATTTTAAACCTTTTTATATTTTGATTTTAATGATACCTACCCACATACAACAAAATCATATTATATATATACTTTTTAAAATATTAAATGGAAAATAAAGGTGAAACTTTAATTTATGTCATTTTATATAGACTTACGTTGATTACAAAAACTTCAAATCTCGACGGGTTACAAAAAATATGAAACTTATATTGTTTATTATAATTCCAATATACCTTGAATGTGTGACCTTCATTTAAATGAACTTAAATACTTGTTCAAGTAAATTGTAAATACATACATAAGGTAACTTATTTTTTTGTACAATTAAAATTTACCAAAATTTATATTTTTTTCTATTCAAGATGTGATTTTGTTCATTGTCGACGGTTGTGGGCTCGATCCCCACTCGAGGAAGTGAAATATTTATTTATGTTTATATTTCCATTTTCTTCGCTCTGGTGTCGAGGCAAAAGCGTGGCGTGGAGTTCTGCCAATTAAAGCCTCCAGAATTCGGCAGAAAGTGGGGAACGGAGTGTCTTAACACTAGGTTCCCTCTGCCTACCCTGCTGTGTGCGGGATACAGCGTGATTTTTAAGAATGACTCCTGGTCAGAAGTGGTAGATGCAGTTCCAAAGTCATAGTATCATAATGCGAATGAAAATAATAAATATTCCATTTCATCGAGTAGGAATTGAACCCACAATCTGTCACACGCTTGTGTCCCTTCGCCACGACTGGCCTCGAATCTTTACAAAACAGGGTAGTCAGAACCTTTTTTTTTATAATACTTAAGGTTGAAACTACCTTAAGTATTATAAAAAATATTTGCTTTATAATATTTTTAACATGGTACCTGTGCATAATCTACTGGGAATATTCATGTTAAAATTTATTTTTTGATAAGGACTATGCTAATAATGTTTCTTTTAGAGCAAGAAAGGAAAGTTGCAATAATGACGTTGCAATAGTGACAAAAGTGTTAAATGTTATACATTTCGTTATCTTTTTATTTCGATTTGACACGTGGATAGTTAATTTAACAAGAGGCCTTATCACTTTATAGATTAAAATCATAATCATTATAGCAGGCCAGTCGTGGACTCGTGGCTCAGGGGCATAAAATGTGTCTGTAAACGAGCCAGTTTATAGGTTCGATTTCCACTCAACGGAATAAAATATTTAATGATTTAATTTCATCGCTCTGGTGTCAAGGCCAAGCTTGCCTTTGAGTACCGCCACTCAATACGCAATTCCTCCAGAATTTGGAGGGGAATGAAGTGTCCTAATCCTAACACTACGTTCCCTCTGCGTACCCTGCAGAGTGCGGGATACAGAGTGAGGCTTAACAGAACCCCAAAAACCAATATTAAAAAAATCGAAATATAATATTATACCTTTCTATTAACTAATCGCCGTACCTACTATGTACCTATTAGTTGATGTCATTTATCGCTCGTAAAGTACGATAAGATGTTATAAAAATAAAATAATTCACGGATGTATGCAAACAGCACTCGATATCAGCCGCTATCTTTGTGCAATAATCATTTGCAACAACCTTCACCGCTTCACATAAATAAATGGAGTTCATTAGCTTAACAAAATAATAGGTACTTCTTAACTTTAAGCCTATTATGATTGGGAAATTACAGAAGAAATAAATATTTTTATAATTTCTTAAAATATTAATAAATAAGCCCTGCCGAATTCCTGAGCCATGTTGAGTGGCGGAACATAACACCGCGCTTCGTATTGCCGACAACAAGGAAATATAGATATTTAATATTTAGTTGTAGAAGTCGAGAATCGAATGCACAACCATCGCTTTCAGTATCCATTGACAATCCTTCAATGCAAGCAACTTACTCGATTTTGCTAGCTTAATCAGGATATAGTGTTAAGATACTCCGTCGCAAATGCTGCGTGGGGAACGCAGTGTTTCGGAGTGCGAAGGAAATGTAAATAATTCGTACACTTGGGTGGGAATCGGAAACTCAAATATCATCCCTATCATCGGCCACCATCCATCCCAGCACCATCACCATCGGACACGTGGCATGCCAATGCAATTTTAGAGAAATTTAGTTCCTTCTGCCACATGGCTGTGGAACGGCCTACTTGCTGTAATGTTTCCAGGTCCATACAACATAGGTACCTTCAAAAATTGGGTCTGTCTCCATCTTAAAGGCTGGCAAAACACCTGTATCTTTTCTGGTGTTACACGGGTTCTCGTACACTTGTTTCCTTTGTCTTTTCCGTAAAAAAAAACGTCGCGTTTACACGCACCCACTGTGCCTCTTCGCCTTGGCGACCCTTTTTATAGATAATATTATTCTTTACATAATTAGTTATTGTTATATATGGTATCTTTTTATTTTCTTTATAATTAAACAATAGACAATTTTATTGCATAATCTACTTGTTAGGATGATAATGAAAATAAAGATAGATGAAGGTGTCTCTTTGGTTGTACAACATTGGATTCATAAAATTAAAACTTAAAAGAAGCCAAAAGAGTGAATGATTTCTTGATTGTTCTGGTACAGCATATAAAACTAAGGAGATGTTTTAAAATGAAGAAGAATAATACCACAAAAGAATAATAAATATCAGCCGAGTTAATACTTCTTCACTTGTGAACTGAATAAAGAACGATTTTATTGAAATTAAATAAATTCTCGTTAAGATTTATATCGTCATTTTAAGAGTAAATTTTGTACATAATAAATATGTAGGTATATTTTGAATGTGATTTGCATTTTTGTATTGTTTTAAAATTAATACTAATTTTATGTTGTGGCCTGTGAGCCGCATAGCATAGCCTCCAATTCCGATGACAGTTTAAAAAGCAATAGGTAAATCATATTTTGTTTCTTTTATACATTTTTTTTGTTTATTTTTTAGCTTCATGTTTTTTCCCTGGCGGGGTAGCCGATTTCAAAACAACCCCGAATGTAGCCCCACAAAAAATGGTTCGGTGATTCTGGAAATAAACCCAAACAAATAGACCGACAGATAGAGAACAAGATTAAATTCGCCTACTTTTTGTTTTAGTATCATGCAAATAGCTGCATATGCACTTGAAAAAACATTGCAGACATGAAATCACAGAAATATACATATGTAGGTATAGTACCTATATAATTATTACAAAACAACAAAAGTGTACTCGTAAAAAAATTTAATTTACAGCTTCTTAATTTTATAAATTTATATACAAACCTATAAAATATTTTTGAAATTTAATAATAATATTATATAAATACTAGCGACCCGCTCGCGGCTTCGCCCACCTTAACTATTGAATTATTCATATAATGTATGTTTGCAAAGCACTTACGATAATGTGAAAATTAATTAAACCCTAATGCAACCCGCATTTTCGTAATTCCAATAAGGATTTTCCAATTGTTTTAAAATAAACACAAATAAATAACAAAAATAATAGAAAACTTAAACGAAAGAAATTATAGACAACAGACTACCTACTATTCTCTTACCCAAAAATACTTAAACGAAAGATGTAACCAACTATGTCGCGTGGAAATACATTATAATTATTGGATAACTCCAACATACGTGGAATCACTTCTATATTTACTTTGCGAGGCGCAGAATTGAAGCATTCTCTCGGCCATCTCCGTAGTAGCTCAGAACGACATCAGAGCGTTGGTGGTGGTCTCAGGCGAAAACTTGCTTTAGAGCAGACACGTGTAAGGGGATGCGGGAGGGGATTGGAATTGGACCCTCGATTTCTTTAGGGACGCCTAGATTAAACGGCCAAGGTGATTGCTCATGAGTCGGATTTGGAGGAGGATAGAAAGTCCCTCGGAAGAAGACGTCTGACCTCGGGCGGCCGGGTATGCGGAGTCCTGCTACTTAGGTGCAGGTGACCCGATACACCGGCGCAACGGAATACGTTGGACGCGAGGCGACCAATGTGTACCTCTAGGGTTTCTAAGGTTGCGGTGAGTGGCGCGTGGTGTTCACGTAGTATGGTGCCTGCGTTACTCGCCGGATGGTGAGGTTCCGTACTACCTACAGGATTCCTCGTTGAGTAATACTCGCTAGGGCATTGTGATGTCATCAATGTATAGTGCGTAAAGAACAGGTGACAAAATTCTGACTGGGACAACGGCAGCGATCGGGTCGCTACTAGCACTCTCAACTGTCACGCAAAATGTCCTGTCACTTACAAAGCAGAGCGATAAAGACATGCGCGACGTGCTGGGGGTTGCCGGCTCTGAGCATTTTATAAAATAAGCCCGGGTGCCAGACGCGGTCGAATACGTCAAGGATGATTGTTAATGCACATACTCACACTCTCTCTCGGTTGATCACTGTTGCGTAGTTTACCCAGAGCGGTATACCCGCTCGCCAAACTGCTCGCTTTGTGGGTGGATGTGTGACTGAAGAAGTGACAGGAATAACTTCTCGAACAGCTTGGCGACCGTGCTGAGGAGGATTATAGATCGTTATCCCTCAGCAACATAATAAGCAGGCCTTCCTGCCATGCCCGGGGGAAAGAAGCCAGGCGGGTGCGGCGGATCCAGTATTATAAGCAAAATGTTGCGGGGCACGGCGGACGCGTGGTAGCGGCGAACCGTTAATCAGCAAGGATTTTTAGTACTGTAACTTTAAATCTGTGCTACTAATCTTTTCAAATACTTATTAAAATATATTTAAATTATTTTTTTTAGATATTCAAAAGACTATTTTTAGATATTTAAATGATTATTTTTAAACTGAAGAAATTATAAACAAAAACCTCCCTACTAATAACTACTACAAAAAATATGAAACCAATATCGCGCTGAAAACATACATTCAACTGAAATTATTCAATATGTGAAACGCATCTAAATCTTCTTTGCTATAGAGGCAGGCGGGTTTTTTTCGAGCTTGTGGTTAATGCTGTTAAAACAGCGACACCGGTTGGGTAGGCACTTCGTGGCTGCCTGTGAGCAAAATTAAATAGAATGCAGCGGCCGGGAATCGAACCCGGGCCGCCCGCGTGGCAGGCGAGCATTTTACCACTGAACCACCGATGCGGAAAGGCAGGCGGGCGCGGCAGTACGTTAAACGAAGATAAAATTTGCTTTTTACACTATTTCAAAATTGCGAATAGTTTTAGAGAAAAACGCATTTAATTGTTGACACATCACGCCGTTGACACATCAGCTGTATGTTACTCAAGTTTCACTTATCCCTTACTCTCAGCATATAAATAAGTATATTAGTTACGTTGGCCATTTAATGTAGATCAAAACTGTCTTTTACTGTTTTTCATTTAAATAAGTACTTTAGAAGTTGTTACAATATCAAAAAATCCTTTCCTTTGCCACTCGCCATGCGTCCCTCGGCGTCCCGCGACCTTTTGCTTATACAAGCGCGTCCGCCGCGCCCGCCTAATAATATAATGTATGCTTGCAAGCATACATTATATGAATAATCCAGTAGTAAAAGCGGGCGAAGCCGCAAGAGGGTCGCTAGTATAAATATATATCTCCTAGCTCAAAAATTTAATCTTGATTAAACCCAATTATTACAAATATATATTTGTAATAATTCCAATTGTTAGGAAATGTACAAATAGTGGGCGATAGTTTTTTTAAATATTTATAGATAGAAATATTTTTTCATGTCATAAAAAAACAGCCTTCATAGAAGATTGATGTTAAACTATTAACTTTTATTACAACATTGCAATCAAAGTAAGAATATAAAAGTTTTAATAAATATATAAAAAAAATTAAAACGACAAGAAGTATCACATATTTTTTGTGTTTTAAAATATAAATACCGTCAAGAGAAAAAAAAATTAAAAACGATTTTTTTTATTTAGTGCATTGTTATGAGATAAAATTTTTTGAAAGTACATATTTTTTATAAAGTTCTATTAAGTGAGACTGTGATCGTATGATCATAGAAAGAGTTACATTTTTGCCAAAAAAAAACATCGATGTTGCCAGAAAAAAATAAAAAAATCTAAATTATTATCATCAAGTTAACGAACTTGCATATACTTTGATGCTGACACTTTGTTATATTTAATAAAAAAATAAAAATTATCAACAAATCCATAAATATTATAATTATTGAGTTATATTGTTATACAAGTGGTATTTTTTATATAGAACTCAAACGTCAAACGTTTTACGTCAAATATTGTTTTTATATTCGAACAGAAACGCAATCCGCGTCTTTAACGATATTGAGAAAGTGATTTGAGACCTGAAATTAAAAGTGTCAGCCATATCAGGTACAACTGTAATTACTAACTGGTCAAACGACTGTGTACACCAAAAGTTTATTTTGGCCCTCAAAGAGTTATATAACTAAAATAAAAAAGAAAAAATAAAAATATGGTTATCACATAATTTAAAAAAAACTTGATCGAAATTTCGCGTTTGTTAAATTAATAAAATTGAAAAAAAAATTGTTATATCATGTAGTACTGCTACTTTTTTTTTGCAATTGTTTTTTATTTACAAGACACATTATTACAAGATACGTATTTTATTATTGCAAGGGAAATTAATATATCTTTGAGGCCAGTCGTAGCGCAGGGATACAAGCGTGCGACTGTATACCCGACAAGTTGTAAGTTCGATTTCCATACTTAAATTAACTATTTAATAAGTAGGTACTGTCATAGTAACGAGGCTGTCCTCGCCCTAGTAACGAGGCATAGCGTAGCGTTGAATTTTGCCATTCGAATTTCAGAATTTCAGCTGAAAGAGGGAAACAGAAGTGTCTTAACACGGGGTCCCTAGAATCCCTTTGCCTACCCTACACCTACACATTTTTAAATTTAAAGTTTTATACATTGTATGTTATTTATTTGGTGTTCATTTTAAATGTGTGTACATTAATTATACTTATAAGAATGTACTTATGTTATTATACTTGTAATAAAATCGATAGGTCCTTATATTCTTGCTCATTTAAAAATATATATATTCCTCAGTATTCATGGCACTAAATGAACATGTACATTGTAGATATTTATGGTTCACCATTTCACATTAACTAAAATATTGGAGTAGTGGTAAAGATAAATTAAAAAATTACAATCGTTATCAATATTTATTTCTGACTGAAAGTGAAAATTATGGGAACTTTCGATGTATGTATTTTTTTTATAATATATGCAAATCTTTCCTTGCTTCGTTATATTTATTATTTATTACTAATATAATATTTATTACTTTATGTAAGATTACAAGTATGTTATTTTATCTTAAAATAAAATATATATATATATTTTGTGTTATAAATTGTATGAGAAAGTCCTTGCAGAATACATATAAATACACTTAAGTAATATTTTTTTTTAGATAATATTATGATTCCATAAAAACAACAAATAGCATCTTCATCATAATATATCAATATACCTACTGTTTACACAGAGGCCGGCTTAGTAATGTTATTGTGTAATATTGGAAAACGTACGCCACACCAAAATATTCGGTAATTTTAAACGGTTAGTGATGTAAATATAATATTTATTTTTAAACGGTTTTATATAATATTTAACTCACCCTGTCTGTTTGGATATTTGTTTGGGTCAAATTTAGTAATTGAAATTTAACCCTCTTCCCGTTAACCGATTGATCTGAAATTTGGTATACGCCTTTGATTCTGGTGACAATACAATTATCCATATTCAATATTATTGTGAATCCAAGATGGCCGCCGCTACAAGATGGCGGACAACTTAATTTTTTTCAATCCCATCAATATGGGTATCAAAATAAAGGGCTTGGTAAGTATAATATAGTATACTATACAAAATTACAATACGAATCTCCCACCCAAGTCAAGATCTGGTTTTCTGTCGAGGACTGTGTGGCGTTAGGGTAGCTAAAAATGATACGTCGCGTCGCTAGGAGTACACCACCCAAGTTAAAGTAAAAGGTAAAAGCGCGCCGAGAACTGTATGGCATTTGGGTATAAAAAATGATATGTCGTTAACGTTTTCCCCTCAAGATTCAGGCACATCTTGTTGTACATAGCCTTGCCCCTCTATTGGACCTCTGGGGGGGGTCGACCGTAAAAACGTCCAGTACTCGTGAGAACAAAATAGTAACAACAAATTCTGTAAAAAATAAAAACACAAAAAAGCAGAAAAAAATACAAAAGACACAAAAAAAACAGAAACAAAATAAAAAAACACAAAAATAAAAAAGTAAAAAAAAAATTAATTAAAAGGTTTTATATTGCAGATAAATGCACTAAAAGCTAAAAAAGTCTCATGCCATGTCTTTCGATTGTAGATATTGGACGTGCCCCACGATTTTATTTTAGCTTAATCAATGCAAATGTTAATTATTTTTTAGGTTTTATTAATAGATTATACATGGATTGACGACCCAAAAAGGTTGGCGGGAAGTGGATGGGTCCGGTCCTGAGGATCGAGAGTGGTGGTGAGAATTGGGGAAGGCCTATGTCCAGCAGTGGACAAAAGATGGTTGTCAATGATGATGATGATGATGATGAGATTATAGATACTCTCGTGAAACAGTTAATATAGGTATAGTCATTTCGAATCCGGGTCAACGTGCGCTCAAGCACACTTCTCTTATCGCACTTTGTTGTATTGTGTGACGTCCTTATATTTTATGTATATAAACATTTTACATTATATGTTTTATATATTAGGTATACGTACTAGGTACCTATATTAGTGAGACACTCCGGTTCCCACTTTCCGGAGAAATATATTCTCTCAATGCGTGTACCTGCTTTAGTACCTTACATACTTCCATAATTCGATCAGAAATCTTAAATATTAAAAAGAACGGAGTGTCTGAAGACTAAGCTCCCATGTTCACTCTGTCTACTAGCTAGCTAGAAGATAAAAATAATAAAATTTAGCATAGTCACGTACGAAATAGTGCGGAAAATGAAGAACAAGAATGCCAAAGACATGTCATGTCGAAAAAAGACAATTGCAAGATATTTAGTATTCTTAGCTTAGCAAGTTACATAAAATACATGTACCTAATAGTTTTTATATATCAATAAATAAATACAAAAAGGGAAGACAAACAAAAAAATAAACAATGAAGACTGACTTCAATTAAATTTTAATGGTTAATCTGCATATTTAACACCGTTATAAGTTGTCATATTAAAAAATATATATTAAAGTAATTATAAAGATGACCTTGAAAATTAAAAAAAAATTACCCTATCCCCATGAACCATGTCAATAGTATATGTACATTTATTTTGGCTCAATATTTACATTTGCTACTGATAAATATAAAACTTGTTGTACAAATAAAGAAAAACTTCTACGCATCTAAAAAAATAAAAAAAGCATATAAAAAAAGTCCTTTTTAAATATACCTACTTGCCTATTAACATGTGTAGTATCTGTTATCAATGATTTAGTCACCTGAGGCTGTGACCCTTCTAATTTCCCAAGAGGGTCCAGGGTCCCCCCCACAGAGGTTCCCGTTGCGATAGGCCGGCAAATCGGTAATTTTCTTATTGTGCGTGCCGCGTTGTTCCTGTCATATCTAACTCTGTAATGCGATACATAATTAATTTATTAGATACCATAGCAATATTGATTGATTTCTTGATATATGGCGTTTCGAGCGTGCCAGTAACCATAGCAATATGATGATAAAATAAAATTAATTGATATAAAAAAAATGGATATTATATTAGACGAAAAATATAATTATGAGATCTGGAGATATAGTTAATACCTATATTGATTTTAATTTAGATATATAGGTAATAATTATCTGTCGTTATTTTAATAAGTAATTATAGGTGTAGTAGCTATATGTTATCTGTATAGAAATTTGTGAAACGTTTTCAATATCTATTTTTGATAGACAATAATACACGCATGTGCTTGAGCGTATCTAGTGGACATACCCTTAAACAGATATGCTCCTGTAAATGTTGTTTTTTTTTATTTTTTGCAACAAATTTTGTTGAAATTTCTAGGGTTGGCACCAGACACAGGAGTTAGCGATATAATTCTGGAGTGGCTAAGGACCCCCCTCTTCCTACGCCCATGCGCATGTGGAGTTGTTGTTGGTGAATTATGGGTAACGGGACCGTTCTTCGTTAGGCTCAAAACGGGACGGACATTTTAGAGTAGCTTTCGTTTTTTCAGGGTGTACCTTTAATAACTATATATGTATAAAAAAAGATATAATTACGGAGACACTGGTTTCAACCGACCAAATTTACATGATATTGCGAGAAATCGGGACATTTATTACGTCCCGGTCGTATTTTCGGGACTTAAGGACAGACGGGCCAAAAACGGGACAGTCCCATTCAAAACGGGGTCACGTATATGACCTATGGTTAAAATAAGTGAAATACAGAAATGAAAGGCTGTAGATCGGAAGTTGACTGCCAACCTTCACTAGTTGGAGAGGCACTATAAAGACGAAAAATAATAGGTGTATTTTTTTTTAAATACTCGTCCCTCTGATTTGATCAGAGACTTTGTTTGGCGATACATTTTATTTCAACTGGTTTTCAATTTTAAAGAAGTGGCACTAGGCCAATGATGAGATTGACTTTAGGATTATCTGACTTTAAAATATAGCTTGGATAAATAACTGAAATATGCTCTAGAAAAATTTACTGCTGACGCTGAGAGACAGGAGACGCGTTCCAAGGAATGTGTGGGATTTGAAATTTAGAATTTAGAATTTTGTTATCCGTTTAGAAATTACTTTTTAATTTATTTATTTCTCTTTATAACTTTTATACCTATGTTCCTACAGAAATTTATAAATGCCTCATGGGTCTCCCTGTCCCTTATCAAAGTTTTCAAGTTGTCTGCTGCTATCCTTCTCCCGATCTGGATCTCAAGTTGGGCCCTCTCACTACTGCGGACCGGACACTCGCATAGAATGTGGGTCACGCTCTCTGCGGTGCCCGGCTCACAGATGCACGATGGGCTCTCCCTGCACTTAAATCTATGTAAGTACTGGGAGAACCCACCGTGGCCGGTCAATATTTGAGTCAATACGGTGTCCATCTTAAGCCTTCTGGTGGTCTTGTAGACGTCAGCCACATCCGGGAAGAACAGTTTAGTTCCAGACGCCAGTTTGGCTAGACTGGTATCTCCGATTCCATTCGCCAATTGACTTCTGACGAAGAAGTCGTTTGGCGAATGAGATCGGACATGCGTCGTAGTCTGGCCTTTTCTTTAATTTGGACGCTAGCTTGGCCAGCTCGTCCGCGCGCGTTCTCCTCCAGCCCTACGTGTGAAGTAAAGTAGGAAAGGAAGTTTCAGTTTGAAGGCCCTGGTTTCAACTTCAACAACAACAGAAGTTTGTCGTTAATATATCCCCCTAGATCATAGAGGGAGTCATCGGTGCTCTTTTGGGGCATAAAACCATACTGGCGGGTACAGAGGCCTGGGAGAATATGCCAACTAATGCGTGTGATCAACAGCTTCTTCAAGATTTTACCCATAACTGGCAGGAGCCAACGCATAGGGCGATAGGATTTGGGGTCCGTGTAGTCCGATTTCCCGGGTTTTCGGAGGACCACGATTGTCGCTATCTTCCAGATTTTTGGGAAGTGTCCACGTTCCAAACATTTATTTGCAATTTCCAAATATATGTCAGGGCAAGTGGCTATTGCATGCTGGCAGATATCAGCACCTAGTCCGTCTGACCCGGGTGCCTTTTTCGGGGTGATGTCGTTCACCGCCGCGAGCATCTCATGTGTGGGGGTAGGTGTATTAGATAGGTATGTACGTATGTACCTAACCCATAAGGTTAGTTATCTTAGATGTAATTGGCACTGATTCAACGTTTAGTTGATATAGTATCAGTTTTATTTAAGTTTGGTCTTGGATGTACTCGTACAGTGCATATCTGTCTCGAAAATAGCATATAATTATATAATTCCACGTTACGTTGTATGTTCGTAATCTGAAATAACCTTCTGCCGTTGAAGGTTGTGAGATTTGAATGGTTTACAAAACACTGCTTCCTTAAATGTTCATGCTTTTTTGATGAAAATAAATATTTTTTATACTTATATTAAAACTAGTAATTAAATATTTTTCCATTATAACATACACTGGTGCTTGTCATGTAAGGTATTTTTTGACCTCACACTGTGTACTGCATGTTGTAGGGCAGGCAAAGGGAGCCTAGTGTTAGGACACTCGGCTCTCCAGTTTGAATTGCATGTTACGCGGTGTTGAGCTCTGCCACCCAACATGCATGTTGGGTGGCAGAGCTCAACACCGCGCTTCCCTCTATATTCTTTATTTTTTATTTCTGTTAATATTAATAAATTTGTCATTAGTCTAGACCTAAAAGTACTTATTCATATAAGAAAACAAATGGTGACCCTTTCAACTCGCTGATGAAGCGTAGATCCGGTCTTTGTTGTTTACATTTACATTATTTATCTAGTACCGAGTATCTGCACTCATTATGAATTTATTTACAACAAAATAATTAATTTAAATTATATTTATACTTTTCTAAATTGTATGTACTGTTTATTTAAAAAGGAGAAAGAAATATTGGGAAAAAGTGTGAAGTGACATTTAATTCTTAATAAATAAATAAATTCAATTTGCTCTATTGAGTTAACTTATAAAAAAAACAGTTCCACGCTTTTCCACCTCCCAGCCTTATCGATGGCCACAAGCCGAAGTTCGAGTCCCGCAGGTGCACCCTTACCGTCGACATCGTATATACATAAATTGTACGATATATTATCGAATATTATACGAAATATCGGCGATATAAATTTATTTATTATTTACATTGAAGTGAACACTAGTGAATCGGAATAACGGATAATTATGGAATTTTGAAAAATAATATAATTCCATTCTCATATAATTTTGAAACGGTCACACGTTAAAATTCTCACATAATAAAAAGAATAATGTATTTTATAAATTACAATATATCAGCTACCATAATAAACATAGAATTGTTAAATTTGTTAATAAAATGAGTTATTACATATATTTATTTACAGCTATATGTACATACCAAGCTTGTTAGCTTTGTGGCGTAGTACTAAATTATAAACTGAAGATTATACTTGAAGTAAATTGTATATATAAAAATGTCACCTAACAGTCGTTAACAAACTAAAAAACCGGACAAGTGGTAGTTGGACTTGCATTTCGAGGGTTCTGTACCTCTTCTGTGAATTTCACACAAAATAGATGAAAAACAGTGCATATTGTGTGTGTGCTCGTATTTTTTTGCGTTGACTTGGAACATAGATCTAATTAGTTGATATTCATTTTAGCCCACGCGATCTAGACATAAGTGGTCTTGACAGGCGGACAAACGGACACCAAAATTAGTCTATTAGGGTTCCGTTTTTACCTTTTACCTCAAAAGGAACGGAACCCTAAAAACATAACGAATGTAACAATTGCTCGTAACCTACAGCAAAGGAAAATCTTATACAATATTACTATGCAAATTACAAAGTAACTCGTGANACCTACTAAAAAATCCTTGCTGTGTAAAACAATTGGAAAATCCTTATTGAAACTACGAAAATGCGGGTTGCATTAGGGTTTAATTAATTTTCACATTATCTTAAGTGCTTCGCAAACATACATTATATGGATAATCCAGTAGTAAAAGCGGGCGAAGCCGCAAGAGGGTCGCTAGTAATTGTATAAAAATTTCACCTAACATTCATTTAAAAACTAAAAAACCGGACAAGTGGTAGTTGGACTCGCATTTGGAGGGTTCTGTACCTCTGCGAATTTCACACAAAATAGATGAAAAACAGTGCATAAATGCTCGTATTTTTTTGCGTTGACTTGGAACATAGATCTAATTAGTTGATATTCATTTTAGCCCACTCGATCTCGACATAAGTGGTCCAGACCACCACACCACACCACACCACAGGCGGACAAACGGACACCAAAATTACTCTATTAGGGTTCCGTTTTTACCTTTTACCTCAAAAGGAACGGAACCCTAAGAACATAACGAATGTAACAATTGCTCGTAACCTACAGCAAAGGAAAATCTTATACAATATTACTATGCAAATTACAAAGTAACTCGTGACTTTCATTAATTAAATAAACCTTCTCTTACTTCATTTAAACCTTCATTTCACATTTTTACGCAATTTGTGGACCTACTACATACTCGTAAGTATTTACATAGAAACTGTGGTTTTCTTATAATTTTAAGATTATGCAGGTGTTATTATTATATTATAAGAAATACGGCTGCCACAGAAGTCGCAATATCTAGAAAATTTAGAAGAAAATGAGGTACGAAGTATTAACCAGAGGTTCCCTCTGCCTATCTTGTTAAATGTGGGATAGAGCGTGAAACTAAAAAAAAAACTTTTTCATAAATGAAGACATATTTGAAATTTGTCACATTAATATAAACGTCGCTCGCCAACCCTCGCATTGTTGCTTCAATAATATAAAAATATAGGTAGGTTTCTTAAAGAACAGCGCTTTGCTACTCTTCTATATTATTAAGAAATAAATCACATTTAACTTTTTATATTGGAGATGATAGTAGGAAACCTTATACATCTACTACAATTCATGTTACTATTGTATATGAATATCCATATACATATATTTGAAAATAAATCAAAATTAAATTAAATCATGTTCACGCTGTATCCTGCACACAGCAGAGGAATCTAGTGTTAAGACACTCCGTTCCCCACTTCCTGCCCAATTCAATGTTGAGTTGCAGAACTCAATGCCGCGCTTTCTCTCGTCACCAAAGCGAAGAAATATAAACGTAAATAAATATTTCACTTCCTCGTGTGGGGATCGAACCTACAATCGTTGCGTTTACAGTCACACCCTTGTGCGGCTGCGCCCCGACGGTCTCTATATATATTTGAAACACTTTAAATAATGCATTGGAAGTACTGTAGGTACGTCATACAAACGCGGGTCGCGACAACAAAGGTTACCACCCTGACTGTATAATGCTCCTGCTATACTACCGCTTGACATGTTTGCTTAACACAAAATGCTTATTATAAAAAGAAATTAACATAGCATTATTCGTTTTAATACCTTATTTATAAATTACTAGCGGACGCGCGCAGCTTCGCTTGCGTATTTAGGGGTGAATTCTAATAACCCATGAAACATGCGTTCGATTAAATATTTTTAAGAGTCTAAATTTCAAATTTTATAAAAATCTGTCCAAATTTCATGTTTCTACCATCAGCGGTTACGTGCGTGCGTCTTACTGCGTGCGTGCGTCTTACCTCAGTCACTGAGGACAAGTCCTTTTATATATATATAGATTTTATAATGTTGGTACAATTTTTAGTTGGAATTAAACTTTTTTTTATTAGCCAGAAGGAACCTAGGGTTGAGACACTCCGTTCCCAATTTTCTACCGAATTCCTGGGGCATCACGTGTTGAGTGGAGGAACTCAACGCCGTACTTTGACTCGATATGAAACTAAACTTGCTAAGCAAAATTATGGCACTTGATGATAGACAATTATTAAAACTATTTTTTTGATTTGTATTCTTTACTATCTTTCTAAGCCCCTATAATGTTTGTCAAACCCGAAAGAAATACTTTAGATTTGGAACAACAGCTAATAATATGATGACTTAAAGTAGTACAAAATCAGCTTCACGCTGTATCCCGCACACAGAAGGGTTGGCAGAGGGAACCTTATGTTAAGACACTCCGTTCCTCACTCTCTGCCGAATCCTGGAGGCATTACGTACGTAGGTATGCTACTGCCTTTTAACTCAAATTGTGAGACTTGTTTGCTGCTATGAAAATATTCGCTTAAATTTATTTATTCATACATTGATAATAATTACTAGGAGTAGAACTAAGTACTAGTAGTTGATTTTTATTCATGAGATATTTCTTTCTTAGCTCAATTGAGATAATAATAACATTGCTAATTAATAGATACATCTATCTATGTACTTATGCTTAGCATAATGAGTATACGTACTTCATATTTAAGTGTTTGTATTTGTTGGCATTGTAGGAATCTAAGGTTAAAATCTTTTTCACTACCAAAATTCAGGAACATTGCGTGTCCAGCACCAATTTTTGTCGTATCAAACCGATGAACGATTAATATTTTTAATACAATCATCCGCTGGTGGGAATATCACTATCAAAAACCCACCACCATTCATTCGCACCCACATACACACATTTTAACAACCATTTCTGAGTATTCAAGAATAGAAAAATAGAAGAAATAAAAAACGACAATAACATACCAGCTAACGCTAAAAAATGTTGAATTATTTTCCTCTTCAAGCAGGGCAGGCAGAGAAAGCTCTGTTTTCTACTATAAGCTTTACAAATTATGATAAGTATTTTAGAAGCTACAGATGAACAAATGATTCATACATGCCAGTTACAATTATAACCTTCTTTTTTGCTTCGCCATAGTCGGTTAAAAAGAGGAATTTGAATTAAACGTGGAATATATGCTCTCGCCTTCATAGAGCATAAATGCAATTGCATTTACAATTATACATTTATGTTGAAGTACACGTTTTCAATTCTCTGGAATCGTCTTGATATAGGTAACATAATACAGTCAATCATTCTCAAAGCATCACAACTTGTGATGGTGAAGTGATATATTAGATAAATAATTGAAGGAATATTCCGTCAGCAAGACGGTAGGCGTGTTTATTAATATCCATGTGATGGACGTCGGCATGCACTGCTGATGCCAGTGGGTTGACCTATGCCAATATGCATTCAAGATGCTATGAGCGCTTTACCTACGTGACGTTTTACGTTTTCTGTATTCATAGATACAATCATATAAATTATAACCTAGATATAAGCCTGAGATTCAGATATCGCTCTCGATCTATTGTATCTATATTTTTATACCAACACATAAAAGCGTGACAATACAAAAATTTACCCATATATTTTTGTATCTCCACAGTGTTTGATTTGCGGAACTCAACTCCGCGTTTTGTCTTGTTCTACCAGAACATGCTTTGTTTATGCATTATGTTGCTAGCTTCACGAGTTTACAGCACCTTTGATTATATAATGCCTTCCTATACGCTATAAGTAATTATTTAGTACTCGTATACATACTTTTATTTTAGTGTGAGTGGCGGAATTCAATGCCGCGCTTTGGCTCAATCTGAGCGAAGAAAATTAAAGAAAAAAAAGCGAAGAAAAAATACCTACTTGTTATATATCATTTCCTCGAGCGTGAATCGAATCCACGCCTGTCAAGTTTACAGTCACACACTAGTGTCGCTGCACCACGATTTGCCCGTATAAATAAATAGATAAATGCATAATAAAAAATAGAAATAGATATGTACCATTTCTGTCTATAAATGACTATAACATGTCAATAGAAGATCAGGTTCTGACCCATGCAAATAGCGTAATAAACAACGTGAGGCAAGGCCAATACAAAGTTCTCATTGCTTAGGTACAAGTAGGTATACTAGGACTAATTGTGTCCTATTACAATATGCGCAACACACGGCGTCTATAATTTTCTAAAACAGTGCAGAAAATATTTATAATTATTATATTTTTTAAGATAATATGATAAATTAAAAAAAATATATGCGGCAGAGTAGGCAGGGGCAACGTAGTATTAAGACTCTCGGTTCCCCACTTTCCGCCGAATTATAAATATTTATAAATACGATATAACAAACTTAATTTGGATTTCATTACGTAAATAGATGTTTCAAATTGATAGCTGTTATATACTTTATTATTTGTTACCACTATTTCATTTGAGCTTTGTGTATCTGCCGCATATAGAAGTAAGGTAAATATTAGTATTAAGTAACTACTTATCTCTAGAGAATCGATTTCTAGGGAATGATTTATGTAATTTCGTAATTTGAAACATTGGATATGGAGTCGCTGACGCAGCTCTCTGTCTTGAACGAAAGCAAAACTAGAAGTTATACTAGTATACTGCTACTATATAATTTAATTTAAAATAGACATATAATAATTTATAGATAAGTTATACTTGTATATTCGTGTCTTACAAAGTACTTAGTGGTAGAGTTAAGCCAAATGCTACGCTCCCAATATCTTTTTAGCTTTGCATGGGATTAATTTAATCTATTATTGAATATATTTCAACAATATATTTATATTTTACCACTATTTTTGCATTTTTTACACTTAAATATTTATTTAATGTCTACGAATGTTACTTCAATGATAAAGTATTTGTGTAATATTTAACTGTGATATAAAACATATTTACTGTATAGCTATAATATAGAACAAAGATAATATAATTACTGTTTTTTTTTTTTCAAATAATGACTAATGAAATAACAATAAATTAATATAATTATGATGATGGGCATGCGTTATTTTATGTAAGAAGCTGAGTACAAAAGTATTCTGTTTGCTTTTTTAAGTAAAAAGATTTGTTATAATTCTTTGGAAAATGAAAATATACATATTCACATTCTTTCAGTTACTTTGTGACTTTAATAGGTATTAACTACAAAGTATACAACATTTGAACATACAAAAGTTACAAATTTGTTTATTTAAATAAAATTAATTACCATTCATAAAAAATATATTCATTACTTTTTCTATACTTACATAACTAAAAGTATTGGCCTGGCTGAACTTGACCTTTGTTGCACTGATGACTGAACTAACGTTAATACTCGTACAAGCATGAATGGTTCGCGTTACGTCGTCACGCGTCACTATTCAATAAACGATACAGGTCACGACCGAATGCATTTTAACTTGCCAAGTGCATTTGGTGTGCCAAATTATATATATAATGAGGTGAGCATTTTAGAAACTTTTTTTGTGCATTGATTATTATTTTTAACCGCATATAGAAAGGTATTCAGAGGGAACCTAGGTGTTAAGACACTCCGATCTTGTTAAGACACCGTTCCTCCCTTTCCACCGATTCTGGAGGCGTTGCGTGTTGAGTGGCGGAGCCCAACGTCGTTATTTGTTTCGTTAACAGAGCAAATAAAAATATTAAATATTCATTACCTCGTTATATAATTTATCTTAAATTTTCTCTTATGCACCAAAGAACTGAGCGTAAGCAGTGATTATATATAAACATAAATTTCTTATACCTAAACAAAATAAAAACTCGTTAATTTCTTTAATTAAATTTAAATCCTTTATCGTATTATGTGCAAGCTTTTTACTTGTTATTTATTTTTATTTTTATATAAACAACACATGCGAGGTTGTAATTTGTAAATACTTAATACAATAATCTTCTTCATCCTGGCATTAATCCCGGCTATTACCGGGGTCTGCCTTCCCACTCAACCTACTCCACTTAGCACGATCTTTTGCGTCCTCGGTGGTTAGACCATTTGCTCTCATGTCCTGCATCACGACATCCAACCAGCGCGTCCTTGGGCGTCCGGGAGATCGCGCCCCAGGAACTGGTATAGCAAGGCACCTGCGTCCGACATAGTTCTTAGGTAACGTTACTGCATGGGTGCTGAGTATTCAGCAACTCCTGGAAGTAGCTTCTCCACCTCTCCTTCACAGAGTCATGATTACATAGCAGCGTGCCCTGGGAATCTCTGACGGATAGACATTTTGCGATATCTTGCGTCGCTTTATCCCGGGAACGTGCCAGTTTGTAAATGAGCTTCTGCCCCTCCACAGTTTCAAGTTTGTCATACAAAGGTGACAAACTCTTACTGCGGGCTCTGGCTACAGCTCTTTTACTGGGACGTTTGGCTACTGTGTACTTCAGTCTGTCTTGAGGAGAGTTGGATTCCTGCCACTTCTTAAAGGCAGCCTTCTTTTCACGAGTCACCTCCTGCTCCTCGTCATTCCACCACCATGTCTCCTTGTCGAGGATACGTTCTCCCCTAGAAAGGCCAAGAACTCGCCTGCCCGCCGCAATGATTGCCGACTGAGCCCGATCCCAAGCATCCTGAGCAGTCTCGGTGTTAGTCGAAAGATCGTGACTTTTCACCTCTGCCAGGAAGTCGGTCTGCATCGGTCCATTCAGCAACCACCACTTGATCCGAGGCCTACGTTTCTCGGCTACTTTCTTCTTCGGAGTGACGTTAAAGTCCATGACAAGAAGACGATGTTGGGCCGTTAGGCTTTCGCCTGGAATGACCTTACAGTTAGTTACCCTGCCCATATGACACCGTCTGGTCAATAAGTAGTCTATTTGAGTTGAGTGGGACCCGCTCTTATACGTGATAAGGTGCTGAGAATTCTTTTGGAAGAACGTATTCACGACGGCCAGATCAGACGCAATACAGGTTCTCAGAATATTTTCTCCCTCTGCATTGCGAAGACCGTGCCCAAAACCCCCGTGAACACGTTCATACGGCTCAGCAGCCTTACCAACGTGACCGTTCAAGTCCCCCCCAACTAAGACCACTTCGGTAGACGGTACAGCAAGTAGAACCCCTTCATACTGCTCCCAAAATGTCTCCTTTTCGGCCGCGCTACATCCCGCCTGGGGAGCATAGGCACTGATTAAGTTTGTGGTAACGCCCTCAATCAGTACCCTCACCCGCATCAAGCGGTCGGAGCGACGGTCAACTTCAAGGAACCCATTCTGAAGCTCTTCAGAAAGCACTACCGCCACACCGTTTCTACCTGAAGGTGACCCAGTGTATATAAGCCGGCAACCCTGTCCGATGTTACGGGACTTATTGCCCTTTCAGCGTGTTTCCTGGAGGAAAGCACACTGGACCCGACATCCCATGAGTACATCTGCGAGTTCCCTACATCGTCCGGTCAGAGAACCAATATTCCACCTTGCAAAGCAGAGTTTCCGTCTAGGTACTAACATCTTTAGCCGTGCCGTGCCGTGCTTTAGCATCTTTAGCCGTGACTCGGTAGCCCTTGCCCACTTGTCGCAGGTGTAGGGCGATGTGCCTGCGCGTCGTTTTGCGGCGACGCCCTAGCCGTACCCAGTCCTTTATATTGTCAGTCCATTTAAGTGGCGGTTGGTGGTTTTTAACTGGAGCGACTGCCGTCCGACCTCCAAAACTCCCTTGTGGGGAAAAACCGAAGGGAGAGGAAAATAGAAGGGGTAAGATAGATAAAAGAAGGAGGGAGCTAAGGAAAGGAGGAGGGGAAGCGGGAGGGGAAGTACTACTACCATTCTTACGGACTGGATGAGGATATAAGAGTGGCGGCTCGAGGATTCGGGATCCCATACCCGTATAGCCATAGCGTCCCATGTCCACAAACAAATATCGGACAGATATTAGTCAGGACATCTTCTGGATCCTATAACTTAGTACAATAATCTATGCAATATAATCAAATAATAATAATTATAATAATATTTATGGCTTGGATCCTTGTCCCGCCCTCGGAAGAGTGGTTTTTTTATATTTTTAAATGTATCTTTTTTATAATAATTTATATTTAAAAATGTAAAATTGATTAACTAACTAATTTAATAAAAGAAGTTATGTGTAATCACATTTAATCAACCTAACTTAGGTACTAATATTAATCCATCATAAAAGCTTTACTACTCTCCATTTTCTGTTCCATAATTTAATTTAATAATCTAAATAAATTATTAGGCAGATACTTTCATTTCTCTCATATTATATATTTTTAAAATCAATATTTAATAGCAGCGTTTTTCGAATCATTTAAAATCACATAATACATTCTAAAAAGAATACAATGTAGGTTGATATTTTGATATAAAAATATTTAAACTGCGTGAACTTGACACATTTTTTTAGTCTACAAACTACGTCTCCCTCACGTAGTCCGATTTCTTTAGAAACGTTCTAAATTTTATTTTCGCTGGTTCCGATTGCAGTTAAATATTATTTTAAGCTATACTTTATTAAAATACCGTTAAAATAAAGCCATCATGAGTATAGGAAGACATAGTTTCACATAATTCATTATCTACTTACACAGTTAACCATGTGATGTTAAAAACTCAAATTAGGTTTGTAGAGTAATGGAAAATAATCTCTGATATTATGTAATATTAGTTTGTTTTGAGTTTTGGGAACATTAACCAATGAAGTACTACTAAGTACCAGGAAAGTTACTAATTTTTATTCCAAAAAAATAAACATCAAAACTATTTTATATTGAAAAAGTAGGCAATGCAAGTGGTTTTCGTCACACATTGACGCACATTGCACCAACAACTAGAAAAAATACCTTATTTAGCTATTTTTAAATAAGCATCGGCAATTACACCTGTTCACATATATAATTCAATAGTAAATTAAATGTGAAAATTATTTATATATAATTGTTGTTTACGATTTACTTTTATCAACTAGACATAAGTAATATTCTTGCAGTGCCATCTTTTTTGAGATATAGGTAATATAACGAGACATATAAAACAATCTTTAATATAACATAACAGATGTCGGTAGTAGTTCGATTCGTTGTAGAATATATAATATTCTGAATATTATAACGGATCAAAGAACGAATGAATATAATATTCGTTCGTTTTTTTTCCTATTGTCACATTGACGCAGTTCTAATTTGACAATAGACTTGTCAAATTCCCCTAATTTACTACTTGTGCCTTGTTCTATTTTAAATTAATATATTTTTGTAAATAAATGTCTATTTTACAGTGATTTGTAGAGCTATAAACAGTTAAATAAATATGGGTCTGTGCGACGAAGGTAAGTTATTTCTGTTTCTTTTTCTAAACGTAAACATGTCAATTATCTTAGGCCAATTAATGAGTCTTCGCAATTCTTGTTTAAAACAGTATTATAATGGAGTTTTTTGTATATGATTTAAGAATAATCAAAATACTTTCTCAAGATTCATAGTTATTGTTATTGTTTACGAGTTTTTTTATCCTCCCTTATTGGTATAGTCATATTGAGTAGTTCTGATCATTTAGATACCTATTAGATGTTTACATTATCACTTACTGTACAAATCTCTCTTTATAAGACATCGCGGAACTACTCGAAGAACTGGTTTGACCTCTACTTGCTTAGATACTATTTATTGAATTTTATATGTAAATGTAATAACATGATATTATCATTTTAATTCTTATTATCTAGCTTAATATATTTTTAGTTGTTTGTTGGCTAAAGTCAAGGTGCTAAGTAATGCTGTAAGTGTGAAGATTATGTGTGATTAATTGTTGTTTACCTTAAATACTAACACTTAAGAATATTATCAAAATAAACATAATCATATTATATTGCATATTTTAAGCTCTTTTACGGAACTGTGAATAACTATAACTGAATATTAAATTAATCAATTGTTGCACAAAAAAAGATAAAAAAGGTCATGACACAGTCAGACAACATTGTAATAGAAGCATAATAGTATGGCTGGATAAAAAAATCCAAACCTGCACTCTTCTTTTTAATGTGCCTCTCCAACTAGTGAAGGTTTGCAGTCAACTTCGCAGTTCTGTCCCAGGTCAAATGAATCAAATCTATGGCAGTTTTAATTCCAGTCCATTTTTTGATGTTCCATAGCTATGACTTTCTTCTACCGCCGGTTTTCCTTTTCCCAGAAACTTTTCCCATTATTATAGTTTTTAATGATGAAGTATTACACCAAAATGACCAAAAAACATAAGCATTTGCAAACTGTTAAACGTAAAGTATTATATCTAGGGCATGTATGTAGACATGATCGATACAAACCTCTAGTAGGGGAATGATTATATGAGTAAACTAAAACAAGCTCAACATTTTTTCCTACATATTGTAGAGGAGAAGATTGGACTTAGTGTTAAAAGACTAAGAACCCATTGAAATAAATATTTAAGGTGACTCCCATACTGTAGACATTGTTTTTTGCACTTAGTGCCCATGAATCTGACTCTCACTGGGCTGGTTTTGAAATGTTATGTGTTAAGTTGTAGAACAAATGCCTTGCTGTCTCTGCCGGAGCAGGTGACTGAAAATGATTTAAATAAAATCTTTTCCTAAGAGTGATTCTGACTTACAAACTTTACAATTCTGCTATCAGACTGTTTGACAAATTCCTTAAATCATTTTATAATTCTTTTTAACTGTTGTAAACTTTTTAAATGTAACATTTTTTTATGAAGGTACCTGACTGTGTGATGACGTTGACTGTGTAACTGCCTGATGATGTTTATTTTCATGGTTTGCAGTTCTGACTACTACTTATTAGCAATAAAAAGCTGTATCTAAAAAATAAATATACAAACAAATTCCATAGATAATGTACATTGCACATCTATTAAAATTATTATATGCAAATATTTTATAGAATACTCCTTGAAACATTGTATTCTAACTTACATGAGTTATTAATTAGCATCAATTGTAAGTCTAAAACTAGACCTACCAATTGAACACAATATAGAAATAAAGGTTACTAAATAAATCAACTGCCTTGTAGGTACTAGTACTGAATACTGACTAATAATTATTAAATATATTTTTTAATTTAGATATTTTCCAGGGTAGGTCTGGACTTTAGCTTTGATATCTGTTTGTGTAAAGTAAAATTTTTTTTTAGTAAAATTTCTTGGGTAGGCACCCAAAATTATTCTGGGGTGGGTGCGGATCACTCGGTTTATTTCTACGCCCATGGACACACATTATGTATGCTTAAAATTTCTTAAATTGTTACCAGAAAGAAAAGAAAATTAAATATTTGTTTCCCCCCTTTCAACATGTCCCTTATAAAACATTGTAAATATATTGTATGTATCCTACTAATATTATAAATCTGTATGTTTGTGAAGACGCAAAAACTACCGAACGGATTTAGGTAAAACTTGACAGTAATATAGATTATATATACATCAGAATAACACATAGGCTACAATTTCTGTAATAATTTGTCTAAAATTAAACGTCAACTTTAAGCAGGCGAAGCCGCGTTTAGGACGCTAGTATTATATAAATATATAATCAATATGATATTTAGTTAAACTGGAACTTATAAGTGGACTTTAAACTGCATTATTTGCAATTAAAGAGAACTCACGGAACATTGATTGTGACAAAAGTTGTCCATGTTTTGCAAGTCACAATGATAATGTTAAAACATGCAATAGGATATGAAGTAAAAATATTAATTTAATTTAGCTAATTTTAGTTTCTCTAGGATAAGCAGAGAGCCTAGACCTAAGACATTCCGTTTGCGCTTTCCGCAGTTATTCGAGACACTTCGTTGAGTGGCGGAACTCAACGCCGCATCTCGTCTATTAGAGCTGGAATATGAAAATAATATGAAACAAAATCGTCATGTTAGTACACACACTGCGCCACTATGGCCTCAATCTGTACCTACCAAGTGTACGATATGTACGAATATCTCGTATTTTTAATTAGGGATCTCTACATGTACAGTTCAATGCTATCTCTTATCCTATATCTTATATATTATAACAATAAATAAGTAATTGAAATAAGAAATATCTGGTGAAACCATGTCTTGAACTAATGCAACAGAAGCATTAGTTCAAGACATTATTAAACTCAGAAGATAATTTACTTTATGTAGATTTTGAAGATATTTGTTAAAAAAATCAATTATCTACTATAATTATAAAAAAAAATCAATTATACATATAAGAAAATTTCATTTTAAAAATATCAAACACGGATTTTATGAATTATTCGAAACAACGCTATGGCAAATTTGAATCATATATATTCATAACGTTTATGGATAATAAGTTGTGACTCGAATGAAACTAGGGCACATCGTTATCTACTTTTAATCTATATATTTTGCTTGGTTTGTAAATAACACCAAAAAATAAATCGTATTCTTATGCAATATTCGATTTTCTTTTGTAACATTTCGTTACTAGTTATATGTTACATATAATATATCAATAATCTTATATTCATCTAAATATATATATATATATATATTTATTTTTATAAATCAACCTATTAAGTTATACAAAAAAGGTATAATAAAAAATCTACATATATACTAATAAAAAAAAAACTACATACGTTTACATATTCAGTTATTTCCAACATATTTTTTCATAAGGCAAACAGAACGACTTCATATCCAATGCTCTCCAATTTCTAGCCTATAGGATTCTACTAGTGTAGGTTTTCCTACTTTAAAAACTACACAGATTACAGTACTTTTAGGTTTCCCCACTACGCCAGAGTGGGTCCTCGTCAAAGCCTCGTCAAAGGTACTGGCGTCAGATTTTAAATGATGATACTTGTGGACGGAGAACGGAGTGTGTTACAACTAACCGTGAAGAGGCTTTTGTATAATAGATATGACATATCCGAAATTAACTATTTATTTTAACTAATATCTAACTAAATCTATGAAATGTTTGAATACGCAAACTGTTGTGCGCTTTTTAGAGTTGATTTTTGTATTTTTACTGTAATATAAGGCTATACCTAACGTTTAATAGTCGTTTTCCTTACAAGTACATAAATGATACCTGTTCCGTGGATGTCAAGGTTAGTTAATTATACGTCATTGAATATCATAAAAGAATATTTTGTAGTTTTACGCGTTTTTTACGTCATTCTATTCAAATTAACGTTTTCTTTTTCTAGATTTATGATTTTCCAGTTATTTTATATTTATTTATTGTTTTTTACATTCGAATGTCAATCATATTTCTATTCTTAAAGTGTTATTCCACAATTAGAAAAGAAAAATATTTATTTATTGTATAACGTATAAAAACATTGGACAGTTTCTACTTTATTTTACTTCTACCATACTTAATATGTTAATAAGTTACTAACAATTCCAAAGATAGACTCTGAAGACTGACATTTTTCATTTAAAAAAAATATTTTATATTACTATCTGTCACACAACAAATTAATGAATAATTAAAATTACAGTAATTGACACTTATAGTTACAGAATCACGCTTTTCTCCGAAACAAAGTCTGACAACGCTGACCTATACCTACATAAATTTTCATATATTTTCATATATTTACAGACATAGAATAAATGTTAAAATAATTATATCAGAAAGCGCGGCGTTGAGTTCCGCCAGTTAAACAAGCAATGCCCCCAGAAGTCGGAGGAGAGTAGGGAACGGAGTGTTTCATTACTAGGTTCCTTCTTGCCTTCCTTGCCGTGTGCGGGATACAGCGTGAAGCTGATTTAATTATGTCAGACATGTTTGTAGACGAGACTAATTAAAATTTAACTGAGCACTCTAATAATCTTGACCTTCAATTAATTTCTCTACCCATATATCTACTTGAACTGTTTTTTTTAATGTTATTTCCGCATATCATATATAGTATAGTTTATTCTAAATGTGTTTTTATCTATAAAATAAAAATAGCCTTGTCGTCCTTTAAGATGACGGGCGCTATCTTATCAATAGTTATGTATATGTAAATTATTATTACTAAATTAGTCAAAAGATTTTTTTTTGTCAATAATTCTTAAAGTTAATGTAGCTCATACAAAAAAGAAGATTTGAATACATAATTGGAAGTAACTTAACGTGCATAGAATATACCTATTAATTTATTATTCTAATATTGCCAGTAAAGAAAAAAAACAACAATAAATTGTGTTGTTTTTTTGCCAAAGTTGTTGTTAAAATTAAGCCGAATACTGTTTATATTGTAAACTTACCCAATTTAAGGTCGAATAGCGTGCTGCGTGACATGTCACGTGACAACAATATTGCGAGATAGGGGAACTAACCGTTGTGTTGACTAGAACAGAGATAAGAGTTGGCCAACTGTTTATGACATATATATATGTATATATATTAATATTTCCATTTCTTCGCTCTGGTGTAGAGGCAAATCGCGGCGTTGTGTCAACATAATATTTCAAGTTTTTTCAACATATAATAAGGTACGGAGTGCCTTATCACTAGATTCCCTATCCATATTATTTACATATTTACATTTATTTATTATTTTAGTAATCTGAAGATTACATCTTTGCTAAACAAAAAATGAATTTCGTAAATATATCAACAATTAGCACTGGTCTGGTCACAAATTGTATAGGTCACAACGATGTTGGGGGAATATAAAGAATCGAGGGTAATGCGTGAAAGACACTCTCAGTATCGCGACATGACCCCGACCCGCCCTGCGAGATAGTTGCTTGTTTACTTTCAGTATATCTGCGCTATAAATCAATGCGGTTGCATAACACCTACGATCACGTTCTGGCTTATTTTTTTTTGCCAGCTTCACGCTGTATCCCGCATTTAGCAGGGTAGGCAAGGGGAGCATAGTGCTAAGACACTCCGCTCCCCATTTCCAGAATTCGGCGGAAAATGAGATGTTTCATCTACGTTTATTATTGTAATGTTTTAATATATAGTAAACTAGCGGCCCGCCCGCGGTTTCGCCCGCGTGAACTATGTTATTTTTAATTTCTGTCTCCATGACTACGTCCTAGTGACATCTATGCAAAATTTGAGACTCCTAGCATTTGTAGTAACGAAGTTTCATACAAACTTTCGAGCCCTAAAACAACCCCTTAGAAGTCGAATATTGCAAATTTCCTTCTTAGCAAGCACTTACATCCTATAAATAACTCCTACGCATAAATTGAGATTCCTAGCACATGTAGTTTCTGAGATTTCGTGATGAGTGAGTGAGTGACCTTTCGATTTTATATATAGTAAATATGTACTTATTTATTTGTATCTATATCAAAATAAATATACTTTTTATGAAACATTACAAATAAAAAAGATTTTTTGTTTGTGTAGCGCCGATAAGGCGCTATCTTAACATTTCAACACAAACAACATAAATCTATTTAGATTTCTTAAATGATAGGATATCTTTTTAAATCATCATTGAAGTCGTCATCAGGCTGATGTAATTTATTGAAACTTTTAATTTTCAGTAGATATTTCAGTTAGCAAATTGCTTCAATTATAATTGGGAAAGGATTTGCTATCCTTAAAAAATGCTCTTAATAAACAGACACAAAATAAGATTATTCATTTGACATTTCCTTCTTTTCGGATAATTAGTATTTTTTTATCTTTTACCTCCTTTTTAATTACATTTTATTGTATACGCAAAATGTTATTAAAATTTTAAGATCTCTTGCAAATAATTCCCTAGTGCACCATTTTAACTCCTTCCTTAAATTCTATGTAAAAAACGAACTCTCCTACTGGAAAACAATTTATCAGTACGTCACTATTAAATGAGATATATAACATGTAAATATCTTTATGATTTATTTTGAAACTGATCGTTTCAATGGAAATTACTAGTCATTTGTTTATGTTATTTAAACAGTTCGTCGAGTAATTACGATTGTTAGTCTAAGAAATTATGTATATTTTGTAGGTTCCCATAGTTCCCACTATATCTGCATACTTTGTGATAAAATTTGTAACAGAGTCGTTACTCTGTATTTATGTATTTAGTAACTTAATGTTTTTCCTCATTAAAATTTAAAAAATCGAATTATTATTTCAATTCGTTTATATTTTCGTTTTTTATTTATTCTGTATGTAAAAAGTTCTATTTCGTGTTTACTACGCGGCGATAAGCAAATAAGATTTTTAATAAATAAATGACGACCACATGAAAAAGAAGATTGAAAGTTATGTTATAAGCTATTGAGGATATTGTTATTGAGGCCGACTGTAAAAGCGACGGTTGTAGGTTCGATTCTCACTCACAGGAATGAACAATTATTTATTTATATTTTCATTTCTTCGCTGTGGTACCAAGGAAAAGCTTGGCGTTAAGTTTCGCTTTCGAACAAGCAATGCCTCGAAAATGCGGTGTGGGAAAATGGGGAACTGCGTATCTTAACACTAGGTCCCCTCTGCTCGTATCCTTCTATTTAAAGGGATACAGCGTAAAGCTGAAAAATAGCGAGCTATATTGAAAAAAAAAAAACGAAAAAAGTACATCTCTTAGTAATCAATAAAAAAAAGCTCATTCATTTACATTCAATAAACGACAAAGGAACAAAGCGTATGCTACAATCAATTAGTCATCCGGTCGGTAACACTATATTCTCTATATGGCCAATACTGTACATCAGCAGCTGACTCCTTCGCCGTACGTTCTCCACATCCGTTGAGTTACCGATAACTGGTGACTCAGGCACGAACTGCTGATCAAACACAAGTGAACCCTTCACACGCAGTAGTTCGCTTGCCGTGTCAGCAAATTTGCAACGTTAAAACGGATCTAGACCACCATTTATTGACTATTGTCTTATATTATATATATTAGTTGACGCTTGACCGTGTTCAAGGAAGGTCGTGTCTCTTTAAATCCACGTCATCCAAGGTGGATACAACTTATGACCGAAACGATTCTGGAAATTTTAAATACTATATAAACTAATGTAGAAAACGCGGCCAAGAGTTTTCGTATAAAAAAGTTTTTATTTCATTTGATAAAAAGTAATTGTTATGCATTCGACAATCACATGGACTGGCTCAAATCGTGTTTATCAACAGCGCTATCAATAAACGACCAGTGTCCTCGCGTTCAGTGTGTCATTAAAGGTGCAAGTGGTCGTACTTCTGCGAGGAGTGGAAGATGCCAGTGCTTGGTACAGAGATGGCATCTCAAGACATATGCGGCAGATACTGCCCCGCACCTGAGTACATGATATCGGGATCTTATATGTGGGATAAGCACCAAAGCCAGTACTCCATGCCTATGAGCAGAGTTCCTATGGAGGATTCGCAATGTATGGATTCTATGCCTACGTATAATGCAGGTTCGTTCCTTTATTAGAATTTTTTATGAGTTCTAATATTTGATATTATCTTTTGTTTAACTTCTTTTTTATATTATGAGATTGCATTTTTATCATAGCGACTGGAATTTAGAGATATGACAATGGCAGACAAGTTTGTAATCAGCAATCTATTTTAAATATATAAATTAAACAGAATAAGCACGACAATTATTTATTTAATAATATGTTTGTGGAAAGTTTTTCTTGTTTGGCTTGCAAAATATTTCCTTCTGACATAGACGTTATATTATATTTATCGTATTATAAAGTAAAGTTAGATTCACATACTTGTAAACAAGTAGGAATGAGAAATTGTAAAATAGTAGTATCTACTGTATATAAATATGATAAAATAGTAAAATTTTAATGGTTATTTATTAAAAGGTATTAAGTTAAATGTGTAGGAAACGGCAATCTTAAAGTACCTGGACACTATTAAGAATTAAGTTAAGTACTAGTTTAAGTAACGAAATAATAAATATAAATTAAAATTAAAGCTGATAATTATGGAGAAATAATATCCTATATGTAATCTGACTAAAAGTCGTATACAGTAATTACAGTCACTGTAACGCTATCTCCATGGGAATTATTAAAAATCATTATTAATGACGTAGATTGAGAAACCCTTTATCTTATAGATAAACGTATTTCAACATTTTTTATTATCTGTCCAAAGTAATTATCTATATAAGGGAAATTATTTAGAAATTGGTGTTAATTATCTGTGGAAACCTTTATCCTACATTATATGTTATGTCATAAACTCTATCTTGGTATGACATAGAAAAATCGAAACGATTAATTATATTTTTATAGTACATAATTCCCTAAATACAACCTTATATCTGTTTGTCTGTGTTTTATCTTTTACCTAAACAGATAATCTTTTATTTAAGCTGTAGGTGGGAATGGATATGAGATTTAAAATATAAAAATTGAAATATAAATGCGGCCATCGTGACGCAGCGGCACAAGGGAGTGACTGTAACGCGACGGCTGTGGGTTCGATCCCCACTCGGGGAAGTGAAATATTTATTTACGTTTATATTTACATTTCTTCAATGCCTCCAGTATTTGGCAGAGAGTGGGGAACGCAGTGTCTTAACGCTAGGTTCCCTCTGCCTACCCTGCTCTGTGAAGGATACATCAAAGCTGACCGATCTCTAACTTTAGCTTACATTATAGTATTAACTGAAGTCAATGTCGTCATTTAGTTAAATTTTAATAGTACGGTTTTCCCTATGTTAATGCTTTGGAGTGATTTAATTGGAAGATTTATCTACTTCGTAGGAACTTGAATTACTAAGAAATTAAATGTATAAATAAATAATAGTTAATAGAATTTATAATATTTATTATATTTAGAAATATAAATAAACTAAGATTTATTAACTAATTAAATGAACAACATAACATTTTGATACATGTGAGGTTAATCACATAGGAGAGAACCCACTGTCTAGATATTCCGTTTTCTCCTTTCCAACCCAATTGTTGACATTGCGTGTTAAAAATTAAAAACAATATTACAAGTATAACATACATGAGCATTTATGAAATTATAAATATGTAAAAACCCCCCATGTCAACTTATCTATTGAAATATTAACTTCTTTTAGCCTAATCCTATAAATGTACTTTTATCACATACTAAGCAGGTGCTAAGTGATATCATTTTCTTTTGTAGTTTTTCAAAATTCTAAATAGAATTATAAATAATATGGAATCTGTTTGTATTTCATGTAATCTTTAATTGTATTAATAGCTTATATCTATCAATTTTATCTTTATCTAACGCGATCGACTGTGCTGGTAATTTTATTAATCCAGCTTAAAATATTTTTGCATTTGCTGACTAAATGTATTTATTTTATTAACATTTGTCAGCTACACGCTGTATCCCGCATGTCCCTCCCCTGTTGAGCCAAGTGTTAAGACACTCCGTTTCCCACATTCCGTCGAATTCTGGAGACATTGCGTGTTGAGTGGCGGTACTCAATTCCGCTTGCCGCCATTGCCTCGGCACTAGAGCGAAGAAATTAAAATATAAAATATTTCATTTCGTCGGGTGGGAATTGAACCCATAACCTCGTCTAAACAGTTACACACACTTGTGCGCCCCAACTGGCTTCAAACGTTCTTCGTTTGGTAAACGTTGGTAAGGATTATATAACATTTTTTTTGTATTCTGTGAAGCTGAAAAATGTATATACTTGTTATATTTATTTATTATAATTATTATAAATAAAAGAAATGTATTATGTGTAAATGAAAAACTTGCAATTCTTTTATCGTCATTATACCACCATTAATTACGTAATAGTTTTATTGGCCACATCATTGTCCTCTAACTGGCTATCAACAGTTACTGTGGACGCTTCCGTGATTTTAGGAATCCCTTGCTTCACATACCGACCTTGTTTTAGTATAAGGTCATATTAAAACTCCATTATAATTTATATATAAATAAATTAGATAAAGTAAGTACTTTTGAGTATTTAAATCAACTAATTATAATACTGTATGATGTATATTTAATCATTAAAGTTTTGTAACTAGCTTCCTATGTCATAAATTATATATGTATATAAATATATACATAATGAGTTTATTTTAATTGATTAATAGTAAATAATTTTATTTTATATATATAGCTGCGTATTGAGAGAATTACCCAGATTTTTTTTTTCATTTTCATTTATTATTGTATTTACCTTGACAAGGTTATAATATGTAGGTACCAGTAAAGAAATGTTAATTAAATTTATTTTTAACCTTTTTAAAGTGTTATTCCACACGTAGGAAAAATAAATACTTATTTAGAAAAATTTGTAAAAATTTGGAAAACACAGTCCAAGAAGTGTGGGTTCAAATATCACTACGTTAGATTTGCTAACTAAACGCTCCAAATAAATAGGTCGCAAAGCCGAGTATTTAGAAAGAACCTCATATCAAGACACTTAGTTCTCTGCTTTCCATCTCAACTTCAGACTGTTGAGTGGGTGAACTCAACGCCTTGCCAGATCGGGGAAATAAAACTAATTACATTCCATCGAACGGGAATCGAACTAACAACCATCATGCTAACCCAATATGCCATGATTTCATTAACAATAAAACAACATAAATATATTAATAGCAAAAAAAGTTTAATATTATGACTTAACAGGAAAAAATCGCTGACAAGATATCTTGTTTCAGATAGTGACATGCAATTGGAGACCAGCAGTAGCGAAGCGAGTGCGGCGAGTTCCACGACGCTGTCTCAGCACTGCGCGATATGTGGTGACCGCGCCACGGGGAAGCACTACGGCGCGTCCTCCTGCGACGGCTGTAAGGGATTCTTTAGGCGGAGTGTTAGGAAGAATCATTTGTATACGTGCAGGTTGGTTTCGGCTTAATAATATAATATAATGTTTTATTTAAGAGTCCGGTTTTGGAAAAGGTTAACGCTGTATCCCGCGCGCACCAGGGTGGAGGGAACCTAGTGTTGATATTCCGTTTCCTATTTTCCGCTCAATTCTGGACGTTTTCGTGATGAGTGGTGGAATTTAACGCCACTAATAGCAGAGCAAAGAAATGAAAATATTTAATATTTCTTTTCCTCGAGTAGGGATCGAACCTACAACCAGTCGGATTTACAGTCACATACTAGTGCCTGTTCGCCACGACTTTTATTGCGTGGCTCTTAATAAATTATTTGCGTCGTCAAAATTAGTATTTTGAAAATATTGTTATTATTTGTTATTCAAATATCAGATTGTATGTTATAATATTTTCATGTTATCAATAAAATAAACATGAAGTCAGCGCGCTTGTTCGATGCCTACTAGGCAGAAAATATCTCCCAGATCCACTCGGAAAATTTTGAATGAAAAGTCGAAACTGAACCGCCGGAGTGTCTCGACACTAAGTTTTCTCTTTTTGATTTAAAAAGATAACAAATACTTACCTATTTGGATGTTCTTATTTCAGATTTAGCAGAAATTGCGTGGTAGATAAAGACAAAAGAAATCAGTGCAGATACTGTAGGTTAAGAAAGTGTTTTAAAGCAGGAATGAAAAAAGAAGGTGAGACTTTTGTTTTTTTTTTTAATATTATAAGTGTTTAATAATTGTGTAAAATATCATATTTCTTTCGAGTTCCAAGTAACGATAGGCATATGTAATAAAAAAATATATAGGTATCTATGTATGAGTCAATAACTTCACTCGTGTTGCATTTTCTGCATTTGCATAGGTAATAAGATGTGACTAAGCGGTATTAGTCATATAAAACAAAATAATTGCAATCAATTTGTATTGGTCTTAACTATTTATATCGCAGCTTATGTTAAATGTGCATTAATTGCTTAATTTGGTCGGAATTTACGTTTTAAGTTTGGTCACGGAAAGCCCATTCGTGGTAACCAAACGCGGCTTCGCCCGCTTGTTTTATTATTATAGGCAAACTATTATATTTATATAATTTGTACCCTATGTGTTATTCTGATATATAAGCAATATTACTGTAAAGTTTTATCTAAATCCGTTCAGTAGTTTTGGCGTGAAAGTGGAACATACATTCATCTTCACAAACTTTCACGTTTATAACATTAGCGGGATGAATAATATGAGGTCTATTTAACATAAAAATATTATTCTACATATACTTATTTACAAAATAATACATTGACAAAAAGTATTACCCTTCTAAATGAAATATTAAGTAACTTCAACTAAATGGAATATAACTTGGCACTCATACTGTTAATGGTTCACCGACCGTTATCTAAGAAATAAACATATTAATAATAAATACTCATCCATATTGACATCTCAAACTCATTTCCTCCTAACACATTATTAAAGAATCAACAAACAAAACAATTAACAAGTTAATTATGTTATATGTTCATAAGATAAAATATATTAAGTGGTAATATGACATTGGTTATTTAAAGTAATTTTGTTTTTAGTTCAGTCTTTTTATAATTAATTATCTGTTGGTGGTAACTTATTTTGTTTGACATATAAATGCAACCTTGCTATCTTTTTTTAATGAATGAAATGAACGAATGCTATTGCTATTTTTTGATTTGCTATTTGTTTGGTGGCATCGTAAAAAAATCCTCTCGACAATTAAGTTTATGAAATTAAAACATTCGATAAAATATTTCACATATGAAACAATTATCATAACTTTCACTTATCAAGCGTAATATGAAGCCAATAAAATACTTAAATGTTTAACGTACAATATTGTATGTAAGTATCATATTGCTTCTTTATTGTGTCATATCTATAGTATAATCGTTTGATTCTTTTCATTGGTACATCACCCAGATATATAAAATTTTAATCGAGATATTTCTCTATTTTAGGTAACAAATGTAAATAAATTTTTGTTTGATTATAACATGGTTATTACAGCAGTACAAAACGAACGAGACAGAATAAACTGTAGAAGGCCTTCCTACGAGGAGCCCACCCAGGCAAACGGGCTGTCGGTCGTGTCACTCCTTAACGCTGAACTACTCAGCAGAAAAGTTATTGATGAAGTAAGTAAATATTGCAAAATTATTCTATTTCTTCATAGTTTATTATTTTTAAGGATCCGTACCTCAAAACAAAAAAATCTCCATTTGTCTGTCTCCGTTAAGGTTTTTTTTCACAAGTATTTTCTATATGAATTAAATATGCACCATCGCGCCATATATCTTGGAATTTCGATTTACCATTGTGTCATTAATTAACGTTAATCATCTCGTCTGTTATTTTTTGCGACAAGAAAACGTAATGAATATAATTGATATTGTAGTATTGTAAAAAAATACTTAGAAAAACTACTTGTATGTCTGTGTTTTTTAGCGTAATGACGTAGGCAGAGTGTACCCAGTGTTAAGACACTCCGTTGTCCTTTTTCCGCCGAATTCTGGAGGCATTGCGTTTTGCCTTCGCCGCGCTTTGCCTCAACACCAGAACGAAGGAAATGAAAATAAGTCCATTATACTATTAGCTATATATTTTTTATGTTTTACTATCAACGCGTGACTCACTCATTTTATTATAATTATATCATGTAATATTTATAGTCAGCTGAAGCTATTATCAAAAATTATGACGATGATAACGTGTTTTTGTCAAGCCATGTAAGAATTAATGATAAAAATGATATTCAAAGAGATTATTATTAATATATCAGGTGTATGTGCAAGTTTAATTTTACTAAAATATCAGAGCCGATAAAATTGATACTATATTTATTAATTTATAAATTGAATTGCCAAATATTTACTTTAATATTGTTTCCTTATCTAAAAAAGGTACGATAATTGCAACAAATAGAGGATAATTCATTTTTAATCATAAAAACTTAATAATGATATTATAATTTAAGCTCTTAAGAGGGCCACACGTGGTGCAGTGGCACATACATGAGACTTTGAACGCAACTGGTTGTGGATTCAAGTACCATCAGAAGAACAGAAATAGTTTTATTTCTTCGCTCTGGCGACGAGGCGAAACCCGTCGTTGAGATCCGCCACACAACAAGCAATGCCTCCAGAATTCGGCAGAAAGTGAAGAACGGAGTGTCTTAACACTAAGTTCCTTCTGCCTACCCTTCTGCGGGATACTGATTTATTATTAATGATGCTATTTAAATTTGTTCATATTACATAAAACGTTTACTCATTAAATGGCTGTTTTACATAACGTAACAAGTTTTTTCTTCATTATTCTTATGTAAGATAAATTTTATTTTTCAAGGGTACCAAAAGCTAGTTTATCGACCTTGCCTTTAGTTGTTTGTATAGTAAATTATACACAATCACAAATTTACGAATATATATACATATAATGCATATGTAACTATTTTTTTTAGTTTGTTAGCGTTAAAGTTTAATGCTGTATAGAATTTCAAATTGGGAGACTTATAAGGAATTGTTTTCAAATTTTAAAGGTTTAAGTTACTTCTAAACGTCTTATTAAAAATATGTCTATCTTACTTGATTTTTACGTAGTTCTCTCGTTTTAAATTTACATTACTTTTGGTTATTTGTTTTTTTTTATTTATATGTATTTACAAAGCATTTACTTTAAAATGAACATAAACATTTACTTACAAAGTTTGTCCATGTGCCTTCTGAAAAGGAATCAATAAACCAACATATCTTCAATTTACATCGCCACAATTGTGGATATGATTTTTATCTAAATGAAGCTAAATTGATGTTTGAGGAAATCTAAAAACAACTCAACACTCAATAGTTACAGAATTCGGCTGACAGTGGAAAACAGAAGTGTCTCAATGAGAACGGAATGTCTTAACACTAGGTCCCCAAGTTCCCTGCCTAACCCGCTAAAAGAAACAAAGAAGCACTTTTTTATAAATACATTTATTTTTCCAGACTAACAACGTCACAGATGCAGAAATCAACAACAGAAAGTTGGCAAAAATCAATGACGTATGCGACTCCATTAAGCAACAACTACTGATATTAGTCGAGTGGGCGAAATACATACCCGCCTTCACAGAACTACATCTGGATGATCAGGTATTATTTATATAATAATAATAATAAGTACTTTAATTTTTATTTTCAGCAGGAAAGCAGCCTAGTGTTAAGACTCTCCGCCACCCTATTTACCGCCGAATTCTGAAGGCATTGCATGTTGAGTGGCAGGACTCAGTGCCGCGCTTTACCTCTTTACTTAAGCCAGGATAATGAAATTATCAAATATTTAATTTCCTCGAGAGGAAATCGAACTCAAAATCTGCCCGCCTGTGACAGTAGAGGGTACTGTTCTCAATGTTTTAATAGTTTAATATTGTGTTTGAAGTTAATTTTAATAGTTTTAGTGCTAGTTATATTACTAATATTTTAATTTTACATCGTTATTTAAATTGACAGTTATTATTCATTAAAAACAAGGAACTGTTTGATAGTCATACTCATAAATATTCCAATGCATATATGTACATATATTATAAACGATTCAAGAATAATTATTATGTTTCAGCATGCATATGGATTTGGGTTAAAGGTTTAAGAGTAATTTAATCCTGAAATAAAGGAATATAAATATATTATAAAGTAGATATTGTAAATCATAGAAACACATTTAGCTATATATTTTCTTATGATAGAGTAATTGGAAGCCAGTCGTGGCGCATACGCAGAAGCATCTGTCTGTAAATACGACAGGTAATGGGTTCGTTTCTCACTCGAGATTGTAATATAACTTATTGTTATATTATGGGCAGATTGCATAAAATTTTTACATAAATTGTAGCTTATTTGTTATTCTAACATAATTATGTATATGCTATATGATTATAAAATTTTATTAATTATATAAATTTATTTTTTATATTATATCATTATATTTTTTTTAAGGTGGCGCTATTACGTGCGCACGCCGGCGAGCACCTACTTCTAGGGTGCGCGAGGCGTTCCCTTCATCTGAACGACGTGCTGTTGCTAGGCAACAACTGCATTATTGCCAAACATCATATTGGTATGTGGCATACATATATATTATAGTACGATAAGTATTTTTATGAGTAAATATTTTTTAAAACATCCCTTTTTATATTGGAACGGCCAAAATGAAAATAATTAATTCCCCAAATGCAAATCGATCCCACAGAAGTCGCGTTTACTGTCAGACTTCTGTCCCACCACGCCACGACTGGCTCTATATAAAAACACTAGCTTTACCCGCTTATATTATTATACTTTTATTGTCATATTATAGCAAAATTATACAAAATCTTAACATAAATTGTACCTTATGTATAAGCTATATTACTGAAAAGTTTCATCTAAATCTGTTCACTAGTTTTAGCGTGAAAGTGAAACAAACATCCATACTCACACACTTTCACATTTATAAATTACTAATAAAATAATTAGTAGCTAATAATAGTAATTAATAATTGCAGATGGCAGAATGGACATAGACATAAGCATGATCGGTATCCGCGTTATGGACGAGATAGTGAAACCTCTCCGCGAGATCGACATCGACGACACGGAGTTCGCGTGTTTGAAAGCTATTGTGTTTTTTGATCCGAGTTAGTTGTCTAAGTTTTGATTTTGGTTATATATGTAGCGTTAAGTTCGTGTAACTCGCAAGGTGTGGAAAATTGGGCGGAAAGTATGGAATGAAGTGTCTTAACACTAAGGATAAGGGAGAAAAAGCATGATTTTAATGACCTTTAAAAAGACAATTTTGTCTATTTATATTAACATTAATTATATTAACATTTTTGGACATATTGGTCTTGACTGTACAAACAGTGGGTATGGGCAGTTGCTTATTTGAACATGCTCTATTTGTTTCTATTTGTCCCGCAAAATATGAAAGACAGAGGGAAGAAAATTTTACTTACGTACCTACTACTGCTACGTCCAAATCTGACTTTGTATTTTAGACACACCCATACTTTGTTGGTACCACTTGTATCAACTATTAGATTATGAAAAATATATACTTTGTAACTTTTATTCCTGTTGTGTGTAAATAAAAGTATTACTCATTCCATTAACAACGACTCACCCACAGACGCAAAAGGTCTCTCGCAACCCCAAAAAATTAAACAACTCCGCTACCAAATCCAAATCAACTTGGAGGACTACATCAGCGACCGCCAGTATGACGGGCGCGGCCGCTTCGGCGAGCTGCTGCTGTGCTTGCCGCCGCTGCAGAGCATTACGTGGCAGATGATAGAGCAGATACAGTTCGCGAAGCTATTCGGGGTGGCCCATGTGGATAGTCTGTTGCAGGAGATGTTGCTTGGTGGTTGGTATTTGTAATTTTTTTTCTTAAATTCACAAGTCGTGTCGTTAGGCAGATTTAATTTTAGCTGTTTTTTTAATTTCTTTATATCACGTTTTATTTCTTATATCACGCCTATGCGTGATATAAAAAATCAAGTACACATATAAAGTAAAGAAGCCAATGCTGCTGCCAGCAAGCTGTGGAGGCCTAATGGTCGTAAATATTCTTGGTTGGAAGACCTATGTCCATATATGGGCATTATAAGGCAGAAATCACATATTCTAGCATCTAGATTCTAGACCACAGTTGTAAATTATAAAAAAAGTAACAATTAACTACAACGTAGGTGCGTCAACAGAAGCTACAGTAGAGGACGGGGGTGCGGGTGCCGGGGGTGGGGAGGGCGTGCCGAGCGAGGGGGGAGCGTCGGGGGCGGTGGTGGGCGCAGGGGGCTCCACGCCGCCGCTGGTGCCTCAGCTGCCGTCCACGGTGTTCGATGCGACGTTCAAACAGGAACCTAATATGTGAGTTTATTTTGTAATTTATATATGTGAAAAGATATCGCTTCTACTTTAAAGATATCGATATCTAATAATAAATTTGTGTAAATCATTGATTAATTAATTATTTCCGATATTTATTAAAGAACGTTGACGCCGTCATGGCGCAGAAGCATAAAGATGTAACGCAACGGTGGTAGGTTCGACCCCACTCACGGCAATTAATTATTGCTTATTAATAGTTTCATTTTTTCGCATCAAGGCAAAGGCCCGGCGTTGAGTTCCGTCGTTTGAGTGCTGTGTACGGAATACAGCATAAAGCTATTTTATATTTTAACGAACGTTGTACGTGGATTCAAAATAAAATAAAAGTTTACGTACGTGGATTCAGTTTTTAATAAAACTATCTCACTTACATTAATTTCATAATTTAAGATAATTGTAATAAATATTGTTTTTTATTAGGAGTCCTGAACACCCATCTCGAGGTCTGAAGCCATCTGATATAACATTATTATAACTTAATGACAATAACTAATGTCACTGTAAAGTGTAATCATGTTTTTTTACAAACATGTTATAAAAAAAAATACAATTTTATGGGGTTGTTAACCACTTTGCTATTCTGATTACAAAACAAATTATGATAATAATCGGCTTTTTTTTAAATTTTGTACATTTATTAAACACAAATCTTGTAATATTGCAATAGTAAAAAGATTAACAATTTAAAATTCCTACATATACATATATGACACTGAAATAAACTAATGTCTACTTACTGTATATGAAATATAGTATTATAGTACATTTTTTATACATTTTTACATTAATGCCATTTTGTAATTGCAGGCAGCTGTGCTGAGGCCTTGCAAACAAATAAACTTAAACCACATAAATCAATGAAATAGATGTAAAGGAATAAATACTATAAAAATATATTTTGATATAAAAATAACTATAGCTGTTAACAATATTTTGTATGTTCATTTTTATACATGATTTTATCGTAAAAAACGAAAATTGCGATGTTTAAATTAGAATTAAGCAAAAAAGTAAGTGCAATTAATAATTATTATCTATGGGCTGTGTGAGGTCGATTCGTTAACATTCTTTATTTTTTTGAAATTTTAAATTATTAATATGAAAATTTACATTTAGTATTGATATATAGATATATATATATATTTGGTCAATTGTTATTTAAATTAAAAAAAAAACGACGATTATATGCTACGGCCCATTAATATAGTTTTTTGCTAATAAATAAATATATATAAAACTGCAATGAAATCTTTAGCTTTATTTTAAAAAAATAAAATAGGATTGAAAATTATAAATAGTGCCTTATTTTGGTTAATCGATTTATTCTATAAAATATAAATTATCTTTGATTGTTGCATATTATAAAATAAATCAAATATATACATTAATACCAATATTTACCATATACATGAATTGCAATTTGGTTGCCAAACTGTATTATTTATATATTGTAAAAAACCTATTTAATTATTTGTACTTTTTGACTCATAGATTTTTTTACAATGTAATAATATGAGCATTACAGATAAGATTGTTTTGTGGTTATCTAAAACTCTATTTTTTTATTTACACACCAAAAGGATGCAAATAATTAAATAGGCTTAATATTTTTTTATTATAAATAGGTATAATATAATTTAAGAAAAAATAAAAAGGGCATTCACAATAAATGGTTAATTGTAGAATATTTACATTGTAAAAACCAAAATTTTCTATTTTATTAATTTTTAGTTACCATTAAAGTTGAGGTGACGGTTATGAATTTGTTGTGTTATTGTTGATTTTGTACGATTCGATACTACTTGCCTATAAGAATGAATTGTTATGGTATTTTTTTTTATTTTTTAAGTTAGAAATAGATTTAATTTTCTCTTTTCTTTACTAGTACTTTTTGTAGACTGATTATAACGGCAGATGTGTTTTGTAGTTTGTTATCATAGTATTAATATACTAGTACTAGGAATGGGCGATTTTTGATAATAATTACATTTACGAAGATATTTTAATATAAGAAATATCTATATACAAAATAATTATTTTTTGCACGTCTATTTATAAAAAGTACATTTTTATATTTATTTCGAACAAAGCACAAAGCATTTTAAAAATTATATGAATATTTTATAAAGAAAAATAACCCAATTTTTGTATTCTAGTTTTAATATTATATCACTATCGCCCACTGTTGGTACCACAGTTAATGCTCAATGTATTCAATATGTCGGTAAGGGTGGTATCACACGAGCCAAACGGTGAAAGTATTTAGTCAGTAATGGGTTTGTCTGTAGACTTACAGTGTAATAGGTGCCTTATTTTCTTAGAGGTGTATTTTTACGTACATACCATGTTATGAAATGTTTTTAGACTATATTTAAAAATTAAATAATCTGTTACAATATATGTGTTTTTATTTTTCTTTTTTGTTATTTGCTATTTTGTTGGTTAGAATAAAAATACTGTTTTAAAAAATAGTGAATGGAGTTAACATTGAAAAATCCCAAGAATAATTATAAATATATAATACACAATAACAATCTAAATCTTAATATTTCATATTATTAAAATAAGTATGCCAAAAATATTTAAAGTTCAAGGCTTTTCTTTCACATCCATGTATCCTTTTCTTCGATTGCCTCTGTTCTTGCAATATAAATATATAACTGATATCGCCGATAATGCAGACATAACCAATAGTGGGAAATATACTGGCAGCATCATGAGAAAAGTGAGGAAAATTCCTTTTAGTTGACAAATTAGTGAACTTTCTAAATTAATGATTACACTATTAAATTAAAATTGTTATGGTAAATGGTTTATTATAATAGGTTTTGCATACTTTTAAGTTGACAGAATGAAAAGAAGTCAATGTGACAAATATTATTCTAGTACGGTTTTTTATAAAACCTGATTTTTGCATCTTGTTACCAAAAATATTCATCCTAGATTAAAAAAGATATTAAAATATGTAAAAAATGTGAAAATAAATATATTAATTTATACATATATTTTGTAATAATTTACTTACTATATTAATTTATTATACAAAAAGAGTAATTCATTAAAGTTGATACGGATCAACTAAATTGCAAAAATTTATAAACTATACTTTTACTACTTCTTTTGAGTATGAGATAAATAGATATATATTTATTATTGTTTTGAATAGTTTTACAATTTTTTTAGTGAACACTTCAAATTATAATCATTAATAATTGTATTGTTTACAAAAATTTCGAACGTGAAAGAATTTTCTCTTGTACCTAAATAAAGAACTACATACATATTTTATTAAAATTTTTGTCTATATAAATTGTTATTAGTATAAGTGTGACCTTTTCACGAGGTACGAACGTTAGATAGATAAATCTTATCGCGTCGTACGACTGTTGAGATGATTTTAAGTGATATAAATAGTTATGAATCATTAATTTATTTGTTACACTTACACGTTTATATTACAGCCCCATACCCCGGCGCTGTCTATCTGTTTAGATATTTATGAAATAATTTTAGGGTGTAGCAGTGAGGCTAGTGTTAAGACACTCCGCGCCCACTTTCCGCTGACACGGCGGCAGAGGTACGGCTTGTAGCTTGTTGAGACGGTACTTAATGCCGTATTTTTTAAATTATGTAAGAAACGACAATTACTTTAAATAAATATTTAATTTCCTCGTGTGGACATCGATTTTACATAGGGGGCCAGTTGTGGCGCAGCGGCACAAGCGTATGACTAACGCGAAGGTTGTGTCGGAGGCCCGGGGCGGTGTCGTTGAATGAGGACCCCCGTGTAAAATTTTTTTTATATATCACAATTTTTATTAAAAAAATTAACTTTGATCCGTCTATATAACATATGGAAGAAAAGAGGAATTTGTATCAAAACCAAAAAGAGATACCAAAAGAATGATACGAGCACTGATATTCTCTATTACTACCATTTGATAGATAGGTACAGGTGGAGGCAGATCATCTGCTCTAGATGTAAAACCTGATCATTCTCAATTCATAAGCTTAGTTCCAATATAGATAATAATTTATCATCATGAGCTAGTTCACACGCTATAGTAGTATTAGTTCCGCGTATAAAATAAAATAGACAGATCCCAGAACCCCCAGACCTACGTCATTTCTGAAAGTCAAAGCTGAAATTTTGAAGATTAATAGTCTAATGAGTAGGTACGAGTGTATGCGTACTTAATAATTTGAAAGTGAGGCTCTTTCAAAGATAGCGCCAATTTAAGGTACACGCTCACCTACGTTAAAGTAAACACGCTCGTATTTAAATATATTTTTGAGAAAAATGTAAAAAAAAATATTATAACCAAACCCTTTACGTAGGCTTTACTCTTGCCTAAAGATTGTTTGAAATTAGGACAAAATACGCTAGACTTCTTCTTCTTGGCATTAATCCCGGCTATTTCCATGGTCCACCTTCCTACTCAACCTACTCTATTTCACACGGTTTTAAGTGCCTCGGTGGTGAGTCCATTAGCTCTCATGTCCTGCATCACAACATCCAACCAGCGCTTCCTTCGGCGTTCGATAGGTCTCACTCCAGGGGCTGATATAGCATGGCACTTGCATCCGCGTAACCTGGCCAAACCATGTCAGGCGATGCTCTTGGAATTTGTTCACTACGTCACGGACTCCAAGACTACCTCGAATAAATGTGTTACGATTGCGGTCATACCGTGTTACGCCCTACATCCACCTTAGCATCTTTATTTCCGTGACGTGAAGCTCCTGGATGTGCCGAGATAGTGCTGGCTAGCATTCACTACCGTATAAAATAACAGATATGCTCTTGTATATCAGCCGTCACCTCTGCTAGGAAGTCAGTCTGCATCGGTCCATTCGGCTACCACCACTTGATCCGAGGCTTACGTTTCTCGGCAATTTTTTCTTCGGGGTGACTTTAAAGTCCAGAAGAAGACGATGTTGGGCCGTCAGGCTTTCGCCTGGAATTACTTTACAGTTAGTTTTTCGGCCCATATGACACCGTCTGGTCAATAAGTGCTCAATTTGAGTTGAATGACCCAATTTATACGTAATAAGGTGCTGAGGGTTCTTTTGGAAGAACGTATTCGTGACGGCCAGATCAGACGCAATATAGGTTCTCAGAATATTTTCTCCCTCTGTATTACGAAGACCGTATCTAAAACCCCCGTGAACACGTTCATACGGCTCAGCAGCCTTACTGACGTGGCCGTCCAAGTCTTCCCCAACAACAAACAACCATTTCGGTAAACGGAATAGCAAGTAGAACCTCTTCATTCTGCTTTCAGAATGACTCTTTTTTCGGACACGCTACAGCCGGCCTTAGTTGGCTTAGTTTGTAGTTACGCCTTCAATCAGCACCCTCATATGCATCAAGCTATTGCAGCGACCATCAGCTTCAAGAAGCCATTTCTGAAGCTCTTCAGAAAGAGCTACTGCCACACCGTTTTTACATGAGGGTGACCCGGTGTCTATAGGCCGGTAACCCTGTCCGTTATTGCGGGGCTTATTGCCCTTCCAGCAAGCTTCCTGGAGGAAAGAACACTGGACCCGAAGTCTTATAAGTACACCTGCGAGTTCTCTGCATCGTTCGGTTAGAGAGCCAATATTCTACGTTGCAAAGCGGAGTTTCTGTCTGGGTACTAGCGTTTTAAGCAGTGTCCGTACTTGACACTTTGTTGCATTCCATATTAGCGGTGGATGGCGGTTTTTAAATGGAGTAACTGCCATTTGACTTCCAAAACCACTATGAAAAAGTACGCTATAATTTTACATATATTATTTTATTTACATATATTTTATGGACTATTTTAAGACCTCTTATAAGCACCCAAACCTATCTGATGGCTCAATCATCCTCTCAGACAGAGATGTACCTTTATATTGCGCTACTTCTGGAAGGGCCCCACTTTCAGGCTAGTGAGTACGCAAACTTTTATAAAATGACGTCGGTCTGGAGACCCTAGGAACTTGAAGTAAAAAACTATGAAACTGGAACCACATGCAAACTAAATGGACATTAGAAAGATAAAAGTAATTTTAATTAATGTAATATAAACTTAAGTATTATATAAACTTATATATAAAAAGTAATTTAAATTTATTGTACTTATTTGTTTATTGGAGGCCCCCCTCCAACCTCAAACGTCCTCTTAAGTAGATACTATGCGTTTTTTTAAGGGCTTATTTAGGATTTGATCAAGGGAATTTGCACCATTTGGAGGGCTCCCAGGACCCGAGGCCCGGGGCGGACCGCCCCCGCCGCCCCTCCCCTTAGTCCGCCACTGGTTGTGGGTTCGATCCACAGAAGGGAAATATTTATTTATATTTGTATTTCCATTTCTTCGCTCTAGTGACGAGGCAAAACGCGGTGTTGAATTCTACCACTCAACACGCAATGCCTTCAAAATTCGGTAGAAATTGGGGAACGGAGTGTTTTAACAATAGGTTCCGTTATCCTGCAGTATGCGGCATACAGCATGAAGCTGGTTGATTAAATAAACAATCATTTAAAAATTACACATTCCAAATTCAAAAGTAATATTTTGTTTATTTTTAACAGTATTTATGGCCCGACTAAGCAGATAATCTATACATATTATAAAATTATAATTTTAGTTTATACTTTTTTATTATAGTAAAACTGAGCTTAGTAAAAATAATTGTGTAATTCAGGCGGGTGAAGCCGCAAGCGAGTCGCTAGTATCTACTAAATATTGCTCCGGTCAAGTACTTAGTCTCTAAGTAAACAGCCCCTTTATCTTAAAAATAAAGTGTTTTCCTAAAATAGACTTATGACGTCAAGTGTCATTCAAAACAAAGAATTTTATTTGCAAACAAAATTTATAGGTACCTATAAGTCTTACTCATACCAAGTTCACGGATGCACTGTCGCGTCAAAGATGCATGTTATCAATGATTATGACTAAACCAATTGCTAATAATATACACTATACATAATTCCTTGCTTAGCTTACTATTAAATATGTATTAATGCTATTGTATTTTACCATAAAAAATAAGAGTACGTTACCTTCGATCAATTATCAATATACGAGTATAGGTAGTATCGAAGTTTGTTACATTGAATAATTATGGCGGTAGGTAAAGTAGAATTTACCGATAACCATGCTGTATAAACCTATACTTCTATTAAAATATATGTGAAATAGGCTATTAAAAAAACATTTAAGCGTGTTTAATGTAGATACATAATTATGATACTTGTGTAACGGTAATTACATATATTTGTTTTTCTATCCCTGACATATTTATTTTAAGAAATACAAAACAAAAAAATATATATATTCTATACAAATAAATTGTAAGCATGTTTTTATCATAATTTTATATGAACCCGCCATTGGGTCACGGTACAATCGTACCAACATAACACACGCGAGGCCAGTCTAAATTCGACCTAATATGAATACAGTATTCGCATTCGCCGTCTGCGCGACGTTCACGCGTACTTTGAGTGCGCCATTTGGAATGGATTCTATACAGGAGTTTATAGACGGCCATAGTATGAATATGAAAACGTTTTTCGAAGAGCAAAAAAACAACGTAGAAAAAGCATTCAATTCCAGCTACCAAGAAGCAATACGATTAAAAGATTCGGTTAGTAATTACGTTGATGAGCAACAAAAGAAAATAACTTCAGATATTAGTAATTATGTGGAAAGTGTTAAAGAAAGTGGAAGAAAAGTTGCCGATTCCTGGTCGTACCTGCCGATAGAGGAACCTGGCGCCAGGATGCAAATCCCCGAGATGTTTTTATCAGTGCCAGGAGTTATAACGCGAAATGATTATTATTGTGAAACACACGTGGTATTATCACAAGGTTACTTGTTAAGCGTACATAGAATCGCCAGATCCCGAAATTTCGGGAATGTATCGAGGAAAACTATTATATTACAGCATGGTCTGTTCGGCAGTTCGGCGGATTGGATTTTAAACGGGCCCGAGAAAGCGTTAGCGTATGTTTTGGCGGACGCCGGCTACGATGTTTGGATGTCTAATGTCAGAGGTAATAAATATTCAAAGGAGCACGTTACATATAAAAGCGATTCAAAATCCTTTTGGAATTTCTCTTGGCACGACGTCGCGTTATACGATGTTCCGGCGGTGATAGATCATATAATAAAAATTAAAGGCGAATGCGATATCACCTACATTGGCCATTCAATGGGAACAACTATTTTATTTGCCATGTTGACGTTAAGGCCCGAATATAATAATATTTTGAAAGCAGGGTTTGCGTTGGCGCCTGTTGCCTTCTTAACAAATCTTAAATCACCTTTAAAATCTCTCGCCCCGATTGCAAGTAACGTGGCTTACATGGAGATGTTGTACGGTTCTCACGAGTTCTTACCAAAAGATTCAGTATTAGGTAGAATGACTAGTTCGTGCGAGGTCGACAACTTTGATTCTGTAGTATGCAAAAATGTGATATTTTACATTTGTGGCACCGATGAAAAGCAATTCAATAAAGAACTCTTGCCTACATTTTTATCGAACCTTGGTACTGGCACTTCATGGAAAACTGCCGTGCACTTTGCCCAAGAAGTTGTGGCAGGAGGAAAGTTCCAACAATTTGATTATGGGAAAACAGATAATAAGAGGGTATACGGCAACGAGACACCTCCCGAGTACGATTTTAGTAAAATCACATTGCCTATAAAACTGTTTTGGGCAGAAAACGACTTGCTATCTAGTGAGGAAGACGTTAAACTTCTATACGAAAAGTTACCTTCTTCTAAGCAAATATATAAAATATCGGAACCAACATTCAACCATTTAGATTATTTGTGGGCAATCGACGCCCCTACTTTAGTCAACCAAGAAATTATTAAGTCATTAGAACAAGTTTATTCGTCGTAACTACTCATTTAAATATAAATCGCAAATATTTCGTAAACCTCTCAATGTGATATATTTTTAGTCTTTTTATAACTGTTTCTTTTTTTAATACATATTTTTGAAGCAAAACAAACTAGGCTTTAATTTGGTCCCTTATTTATAATGTAACACAATAAGAATAAACATACCTACATTCAAAAAAAAATAAAGGTTACACATTTAAAGGTTTAAAAAGGCTAATTTAGTTAATTTAAATCATCTAAACAAGATTGAGAGGGCCAGTCGCGGCGCAGAAGCTCATAATGTGACTAAAACCGACTCGTTGTGGGTTCGATCCCACTCGAGAAAACAAAATATTGATTTAAATTTATGCTTCAAGTTATCATCATATGGAAAAAATGATTGAATATTATAATTTGTCTGTATAGTTATCAGATTATACATAAAAACAATAAATGTAGTTTTTGTCACGGAATTCCCGTGAGATTGGTATTTGACGCGGGAATTGCCGCGTTTGCCGTGCTTCTGTACAGAGTGATATGAAATAATTAAACATTTCTCTATTAACCCGGCAGGAGTGTGGTGAAGAAAAGTTACTTAAAGTATGTGGCGGGGTGTGGCATACCCCAATACAAATCGGTAATTAAAATAGTCTTTTTAATTAAATTAAATGAAACAAGTGGTGTATATTATATAAGCTATATATTGACGTGTAAAGAAAATAAAACATATAGTAAATAATATTTATTTTTAATAATTCACATAATGTGATCTAAGTCACTTGTTTTTGGTGACAAAAATATTAACCTCTATTTAAAAAATTAAAAAATAACAAGTCTTATTTAAACAAAAAAAAACTCTTAAAACTTAAAAGAACATGAGGTCTTTGATAAAATATGAGCATAAAACATTATGAAATAATTTTGGAACAGTTTATGATTTCATTCAAAATCAGTACATTTTTTGCAAGAAACAAATTGCATGATATAGGCATATGGTTTTTCCACGCCCAGTGCATGCGTATTTTGTTTTGTGATCTCCTTTGCATGGGCAATCTACGCATCAAGTATATCGTCCGGGTTCATTTTGGGCTACTGGAGACAGCGGTACACTTATTTGAGGAGAAATTTTGTGGCAAATTTAGACAGGAATATTTTTTTCATCTACTCGTAACTGTAAATGCGTATAAACCAAACTCAATGCCAAATTGCGAAGGAATTCTGTTCGTTTATTACTTTTATTGGCATTTTCTTGAAATCCGATGCATTGATAGCTGCCATATTCAAAAGTCCATAAAAGAGCGTCATTGGCCAACGTTTGCTTTTGCAAGAGACATCTTAAGTTGCGCTCAGTTCGTCGACGACTGCTCCAGCTTTTGTCGAGTTATAAAACATAATAATTTCCGCAAAGAAAATAAGCGACCAAATTCCCCGTATATCTCTTTAGAGACAGTCATTGTTGAAGATCGTGACTTCGTTGCAGTACTTAGCGTACGGTATTTTTTTATTTATCGAGTTTACTGGCCTGATGTTCCCTGTATTAGGTAAACAAACAAAAATTTGACAAATATAATAGAAGAGTCTTTTTGTGATTACTAAATAACAATCTTAAAGTTTTAGTCTGTCAGTCTGTTACGAAATAAATAAACATTTTTCTATTAAATACGGCAAATCATTATTGAAATTATTGAAAGTCCAATACTCACCACTGGGAACGTCGCGGTTGCAACCCTCAGGGCCGACGCAAGGGAGACTATATGTTTTTAACGTACTCGGACAGAGGTCACGTAATTACAATAAGTGACATGTATCACTCAATAACAACAATACACACCAGATACCTTCCAATCAGGGCTTCCGCCTACAAGCAACTGTTCCCGTTTGACACAATTCCACTGCTTTTATTGTCTTTTTTCACCTAAATCTACCTACTTTTACACTAGTATGCTAACACTATATATTATTTAACATATTTGTAAACATGCAATATAAATGTTCTTAATTCAATAGCTAAGAATCCGCTGGATTCAAAGGGCGCAGGACCGGACGGAGTGGCGGGAATTAGGGGAAGCCTATGTCCAGCAGTGGACGTTGAAAGGCTGATGGATGGATGGATGGAAGCTTGCAGTTGCGTAATCAATTTTAGTTATTAGCAAGCGTGCCTAGCCGCGGGAGATCGCAACTTTTAAAAATCCAACAGAATATCCACCGCCTTATCCAGTAGGCTGAACTCGGTTCAGCACAGCCCCCTCTATAAACGAATGACTATAAAGAAACCAGCCGAAGCCCGTGTCTCATAGGCGCTCTTGCGACTTCGTGGCAATTTTTTTGGCACACCAACCAAAGCTCCACACCTCTAGCTCGGCCTTCCACAAAACACAGTGACGATGTAGATTCTAAAATATGTCGAGGGAAGTTGTTCATAGAGTAAGTATTAAAGTTATTGTTATTGTTAGTAGAATTAAAGTGTGTGCGTAATATATATATTTATTTATTTCTATCCGTATATTTAATAAAAAAAGAAAATAACATAAACTTGGTTTGTAAACGAAACATAAAAAATGTAATTACGCAATTAATCAAAGAACAATATTTAAAAACGTTGAGAAAAATCTTTATTTGTAAGATTTATACAAATAAATTAGCTTCAGCTTCGCTGTTTCCCCCGCACAGTGGGGTAGGCAGAGGCAACCTAGTGTTAAGACACTCCGAATATAATTTATAAGCAACTATTTTTATACTAGATAAGTTTACTTTGCCTACCCTGCTAAATGAGGGATACGGCGTGAATAATATCAAATTGAGAATATTTTGTATTAAGAAGCACAGATTAATAAACATTATTATCCTTTAAGGATGTTTTTTTATAAGTTATAAAAATAAATAAATCATACAGAGGTAAACGAGCCAAGCAATTTTCAAAGCAATTTTTTTTTTCTTATAAAATTTTGCAATTTTTTAAATATATAAAACAAATGAAGCACCAAAAAAATTAATCTTAAACGTGATTATCAAATGATTTAACTATCATTAAGTAGTAGATTCGATTCCATTCCCGTATTTCTTGAATGCTGTCTTGAAGTATTGACGCCTATATAACAGAACTCAGTGTGAATGTTGTTTTGTTTTAGATAATGCATCCATTGTAATTGCTTTAGAGAAGGCTTGTCGGTGTCTGTCTTCACTTCTATGAAGGCTATCTGTAAATATTTGTTACCATTTACATATCTATACTAATTATACACAGCTGAAAAGTTTTCTTAGTTTCACGAGCTACCCGTTAAACTAAGAAAACGGGAACTCGGGAACTACTCGTTCAAAATATATATTTGATAGTCAACTCATCAAGTAATGCTGTAGGGTATATTACATTAGTAGTCTCGATGTAACCTACTGTACTTGCGAGTACCTCAGGGCTGGTGATCTGGTGATCGACAAAATACTTGAATTCTCAATAAGTAGAAAAATTAAAGAACCTGTCACATTATTTTAAGCTGCATATGTAAAACAAAAAAAAACGTGAAATATTTGTTAACATTTATATTTTCATTTCTTCGCTCTCGTGTTTTAACACTAGGTTACCTACTTTTATTAAATTTGCTATTTAAAAAACATAATTGTACCTTTTTTCGTTCTTGATCCCACACAGTAAGATCGGGGAATCCCGCAACAGGGTATTGCGCCACTCGCTTGCATAATAACGCGGCGTTGCGCCCGCCCAACGCAGAACACACGCCATATATAGCGTCCCAGGGAATACCCCGTATTGGTGATAGTTCATCTAAGAATCAATATAAACGTTATTCCACACTTAGGAAAAAAATATATGAAGAAAACGTTAAAAAAATTGAACGTAGTGAGATTTGAACCCACGCCTCTTTGGAAACCGTACACGTAAGGCTTAGTTGGTCAGAGCGCTCACGTTACATTTTTTACGTTTTCTTCATAAGTATGATTTTATTTTATGTTTGAATATGACCATTTTGTACATTAAAAAAAAACTCAACTCACTCTCAGGTCTACTATCGAAAATAAATTTTATTTCATCCATTAACTGTTCCATAGTAAATTCTTCGATCTGCTTCAGTCTATCTTCAATCAAAACTTGTCTGTTTTCATAAAAACTCTTACCAAACATGTCCAAAGGGAACATTTGATAATGTGATAAAAATATTCCATTCACATTTGGTAGTTTTCTGTAAATGATATCCCAGAACAACAGAAAAAATATGGTAGTCACTATTTTACCCTCCCAGTGTTGACCTGAAACAAATGAATAATATTATTAAAATATATGTAAAGTATGCTAAGTTTACATATTTTTTTCTATTGTTACATTTTTTTTAAATTGTTAATTATCAAATACACATTTAAAAGCTTTTTTTTTAAAGACAATATAGAAGTTTTATTTGCTTATCATATTGTAAGGCCTTCGTGAAATTAGAATATAATGTTTTGTTAAAAGAACTAAGATATATCTCACATGTGTGGAGAGTGTGATCATATGTGCCACTTACACATAGAGTAAGTTCTATATGCATAATAAGTTTTTCTATATACATGTATATATTTTTTATTTGATTATATTCACTTAAGTCCAAGGGGCACTGGTCTGCATACCAAAAAGCCTTAATCATTCTGCTCATTTGTCGTTAGGAATAAATCAGTACCATGTGTGTAAAGGCCCTGGTCTATATAAAGCCGTATGCAACATTCCTCCGCTTCGTACACACTCATTCCCGTTGCTGTGTGTATTTTGAATTGTTTCTTGCCTCTCGTAGAACTTCTGTAATTAATTCAAAATATTTATTTTTTATTATGTGATTTTATTTTTAATAATAATTATATTATGTGCAACATTTTAGCATATAATATACAGATAGGATAACCTAGTATCCCGCATATAGTGCAAGTGTTAGGGTTGTGACAATCACGCATCGATCAAATTTCGGAACATTGAGTGTTAAAAGAGGAAACACAACGCTGCGCTTTTCCTACCTACTTAAGAGAAGAAATGAAAAAAATTGAATTCCCTAGTACGAACTGAACACACAATCGACGCGTTCACAATTAAATTTTATTTCACGAATATTGACGTTCCTAAATATAAATGAAATATTTACTTACTCCATGGGTTGCTTATAAAAGTGTCTTGCCTCAATATTCTTCTCCAATATATCTTCTTTGTTAGCGAATTCTAATAATTGTTCTTTAAGTGTATTACTAACCGAATTTTTTTGTCTCTTCGCCAGCAACAAGGCGCGAGGTCGTAATACATCTTTATGTATTTCTTCTAAATTTGAACGAAATCCATCTAACAATATCAACGCAGCCTAAAAAAGGAAATAATACATTTATATATTAGATTCCTATTGTTAGCAAAATATTATTTTTAGTTTCACGCTGTATTCCGCACACAGAATGGTAAGCAGAGGGAATCTAGTGTTAAGACAATCCTTTCCCCATTTTTCATAAATATTTTAATTCCTCGAGTGGCGATCGAACTTACAACCAGCCGCGTTTACAGCCACCACATCAAGACTGGGCTCAGTTTAGTGAAGATGATAAAAAAATGTCCATAAATAATTATAAACAATTATACTTAGGCAAATTATTTTTTCATTTCTCCCTGTGTTAGAGAGGATAAAGTGCGGCGTACCTAGCATAAGGCTTAAAAAAACCATAAGTACCTCTTCTGGCTTGTTCATCAGTCTGTCCAATACTAACGCTTTCTCGGCGTACCATTCTGCCTTTTTGTGTTGTCTCCAAACATTTTGCATTATTAATGTTGATAGAATTTCTATAGCAATGCTTATATTTTCTTCAGATTTATCTTTTTTAAAATCTACAATACCGTTTTGTAATACTTTAATGTAGATGTAAGGCGGAGTGTATCTATGCAACCATTGAGGAACAGTGTTGTACCTAAAAATAAAATAATAATATATTTTTTGTACTTAAGGCCAGTTGTGGCGCAGGGGCACAGACTAAATGCGACTGGACGTGGGTTAGATCGCCACTCGAGGAAATGAAATGTTTACATTAATTTATATTTCCATTTCTTCGCTCTGGCTTTGAGTTCCACCACTCAACACGCAATACCTCCAGAATTCGGCGAAAAGTGAGGAACGGAGAATGGATGTGTGTGGTTTATAAAAAAAATGCCTGAAGACACGATGATGCAATTCCCACTTGCGGAAATTATTTATTTTAATTCTCCCACTCTTATAAATCAAATATCGAGTTCAATAAATACTATATTTTTAATAATATATTTTAAACCTACCCAAATTTAAGGTATCTAAGGTTATCCTTGTATATTGAATATTGACCTTGAATATTGTTTGTGACGCCAGAATAACTTCTTTAAAAATTAAAACAAAATTTCTTTCATAAAAAAAAATCTTTGCTGGCTTTGTTTAAAAATTTTAAATATTCATAGCAAAAATATTTAAAATTTTTGCTATTATTAATTATTTTAATTTATTCTGTATTATCACAAATACCATAAATTATCTATATATATCAGAAATTATCACAAAATAGGCAAAAAACTCAAAATGCGTTAAGATAGCAAAATATGTAAATTACCTCTTCATTTTCTCCTCATCTATATCATTATATAAGTTAAAGACATTCTTCACTGTTGAGCATTTCACAGCAACATTGGTCTCTTCCAGGAAATCTTCATAAATATCACGTGCCATAACGTAACTGCGAAACAGACATTAAACCAATTATTATAAGTCACACCTTTCTGCCCTTGCGCTACAACAAATCTTTTTTTTTAAAATTTAATCTATGAAAACTAATAACTCAAAATTTCTTTAGTTTATATTTAATTTAAAATTACCTCTTAAATTCATCTCTGTTCCTAAATACAACACTAGCATTATCCAATTCCATATTTTTATCAATGGGATATGTCTCTATCCTTGCTTTGTCATTGATAAGCAATAACTCTAGGCCTTTCTCTCTCAATGTACTTTCATTTATACCCAAATACATAAGAATGTAAAGTTCCTTTAATGTGTTGCGAGCTTGATCTGACAACTTGTAGCAAATTCCAACTTTAGCACATAATCTAAAAATTAATATTTATACAATAATTGATAAAATCTAGTTTTAGACATCATATAGATACAATTGATAAAATAAATTGAGATCATAATAATTGATAAAAGGGTAACTGTTTGAGAGATTAAAATCTCTCTTTATGTGTAAGATTTTTTAAGCATCAGACATGTAGAGGAATATGCGTAATATTCAATATTTCCTTTCCCCCTGGTCCACGGCCTCCTGTATTTAATATCCTGTATTTTCTTATTATTTTTGAAGCTTCACTCTACATCAAAGCTTTTTTTTTGTAATTTCTCTCTATACATCGGACATTTAGGCTTGAGGCTAGTCGTGCCTCAGCATCACAAGCTTGCGACTGTCAGCACTATAGGTCGAGTTTTCAATATCCAGTCGAGGAAATGCCTCTAATAAAGAGGCAAGTGGCGGCGTTAAGTTCCACCCCTCAACATGCAATGCCCCAAGAATTCAGTGAGAAATGGGTAACAATCTTATCTTAACAGAATGTCTTTACAAAGTATCTTAACACTAGGCCTTCAGTATAAAAAAATATAGATATTTAATTATAAATACATTGACATTTAAATATTAAATAGCACTAAAATTAGTTACATACACTTTAAGAAGTCTATTATCATTATTGCTCTTGCCTCCCTGAAAGTAATTAGTAATATTTTTTTTCTGGGATCGAAACACTTTCAATGATTGTATGATATCTTCTTTTGTCTTAACATTCTTTATGTTCAATTCTTTGCAAACAATTTTTAGTTCATCTAATTTTAATAGCTTTACTAAATCATCAAATTCTAAATCCATTTTTTCTCCTAAAATCAAAATACATATAAAAGTTGATGTAGTAGTTGTGTTATATTAAGTTAACGCTTGAATGACATGATTAATTAATCAATAATCTAATTGTTTTTGTGTTCTAGTAAAATTATAATCTTAAAGACAACATTTTATTACATACACAAATGACACAGAGATATAAATATTTAAAATCATTACATTGGGTTTTATCACATTTAAAGGTGTGTTTTCAAACATACATAACATACCAAACATAGTGTTTTCACGATGTTGAATGGGGATCAAATCCAAAATTATGATACTGTATTTTGTTACATTTTAAGAAAATGTTCATAGTTAAGGGTAACATACCATTGTTATAACACGCAGCAATAAATCCATTTTCAACAAGAGAACTTAATACTTCATGTAACATAAAGTTTTCATTTCTTTTCTTGTTGCTTAAGATTTTTTCAATAGAATCCATTCTGTGCCAACTATCTTTTCGCCAATAAAGTCTACAAACCAAATGCATTCCTGGTTTTATAACAAATTGTGCTTTCTTCAAAAGATTTACACTATTATCTTCTAATAGATGTTTTAAACCATCATCATGCAAAAATTGATAAATTATTTTCAGTAAAAATATTGCTGAAAAATTAGTCACAAAGCTCAATTAAAATTTCTGTATTTCAATTTCAAATTAAATTAAGAATATAATAGAGAATTTATTCTTTAGAAAAACTAAACTTAAGATAATAATATGTAGGTAATGAATTTATTAATAGTAAATCATAGTTACTCTTATCATCAAGTCCTTCACAGATCTCCATGAAATCCTTAGTAAGAAAAAGATCAGATTTATTACTTGACAATGAATAATTTAAATTTCTCTTAGCTTTTGTCGGCGTCTTAATTGTGTAATTTCTTTTTTTGGTAGGCGAGTAATATTTACGTTTTGATGGTGTCAGATAATCTGGTGATTTACTTTTGGAAATGTCAGGAGAAGGAAAAGGTGTTATTTTTAAACTATTTTCTTCATTTATTTTTGTACTACTTTCTGGGGTAATTATTACTGTGCTATCAGAAGAACTGGAATTGGCAGTAAGATCAATTTCGTACATGTTTTTCGGTGTTTTAGGAGACTTTGTAGGTGTTTGTTTTAAACTCAAATTAAATTTTTTGCATCTTCGCCTTTCCTCCATTTTTACAGCAGGTCGAGATTTTAAACTAGTTGACTTAAAATACTTTGTTATTGCAACTTGTTGTTTCATATTAAAATCTTCTGAATTCACAATGATACTCCGCTAATTTACCACATTATATACTTTATTACTAAAGATCCTAATATTAAGTTTCATTTAATGAAGTTCTCATTAATCAAAATATTCAAACAGCTCCACAATTATTAAATTATTTTTCAAAATTGTGTACAAATATAAACTACAATAATACAATTGTAAATAGCAAATGTCAAATTTGACACGTAAAGTTTACTTGCTTGTATAGAGTGTGTTCCATTCCACAGTACACAATAACTCTAAAACTAAGTAAACAATAACTTTATATATTATACTATTATTGTTTATTAATAATTTATTACATATAACAATTCATTAATTCGCTTTTAAAACTCAAACGGTAGCGTTTGGCGCTCCGTTCTGTCTGACTACCCCGCTAGGGATAAAGCGTGAAGTTATACAATAATTCGCTCTAGTGCCAAGGCAAATGCGTGGGGTTGAGTTCGGCTACTCAACACGCAATGTCTCGGAAAATTCGGTAGAAAGATTATTAATAGCTACTAAAAGAGCAGCCAGACAAATGCATTATATTAACTTTACTTAAACATGTTCTGTAATTTTTATTAAATTTATTTTTTATTTAACTCAATACAATACTGTTATCACATAAGATATATATGGTAAATATATTTTTAGGGTTCTGTACCGCAAAAGAAAAAAAACGAAACCCTTATAAGATTAGGTACTTTGTTGTACATCTGTCCGTTAAGATCATTTATCTCATGATCGCGTAAATATATCAGGCTAAAATTGATTTCCAATTAAAATCGAATAATCCCTAATAGCACAGAAAACATTAAGTTTCCAAATTATAACTTTTTAAGTATTTATATCATAATAATATAGTAAATTTGTAATAAATAAAGGGAAAAGTTAAAATTTATAGGTATTCAGTGGAAAAAATATATTATAGGTATTTCATATCATTACAATTTAAATATTTGTAGTTCATTTCATGCAGAATGGGTCAAGACGCCCGCAAACTTAAGCTTGTGTATTTTTGTAAGTCGTAAACCTACAATTCTGAAATTGGAACCCTCGATGGGTGAGATGACTCGCAATTCTCTTAATAATGGTCACAAAAGTGAATAAGGGATAACATATAAGTTCCTTTGGGTAAGCTACTAAGCTAATATGGGATGTATTTTAAAATTCAAGATTCAAAAAAAGTCAAAAGTCTTTTTCATTTTTCATAATATTTGCAAGCAAAATTAACACCGAGAGCTCCGTTCCAATTTCAGAATTTTAGGTCCAAAGGGAGGACTTATAAAAGTTGATAAATTTAAGTTTGTGGGCGTTTGTACCTACTAGTTTTTTTACAGCAAAAACGATGTAGAAATGCTTGTGTCTTTTGAATCTATTGACTTAGAAACCTGAGTTTTTCTGTGCTCCAAGGTACCGTATAATTTAATATGTGTTAAAAATTTCAGTTTGATGTCTTCACGCAATCTCGTATAGTGTAGTATTTAACTATGCCTATAACTCATCAAGAAATATTTTTGAATTAGCTTCTTTTCTTTTCCTTCCAACTAAATAATTGAGAATAACTGTAGATTTTTTTCTGTTGTGGAAGAGACTCTTTGGAACACATTTAATCTAAGTATAAAACCAAAGAAAGTTATCAAAGATGAAAATACTGTGCAAGTCGTATGGGACGACAATCACATATTCAAATTCTCTTTGAACTGGAACTGAAATTGCGAAGTTTTTCAGAAGAAAATCAGAACAAATATAAAGATATACTCTACAGACCGCCAAAAACAACTTGGCGAGGTGACGACTCTACAAAAATATGCAGCAACCATAATTATTATGATTTATTGGCTTCTTATCAGGCACTTTTACGGGGTTACTTTGATACAAAACGCACCGAATTCAGAAAATGTCAGTGAATATATTATGGACAGAATGAGGAATGGTAATAGGTATGAAATAATGCCTCAAAGTTCGTTACAGTAAAGTTTTTACGTATACATATAACAACCAAGTAGTTATTTATGATTTTACAGGCATTTGAAGTTTGCAAAAATTTCAAATGCCGCTAACAATCCCGCGATCGGCGTTGACGTCACTGGTCGTCAACTCGCTAGTCGCCGGTGATAGGAGATCTCGCGCAGTACTTTGTTTCTTTGTTACTTTACTGTGCTAAAGTGTGAATCTAATTAATTAAAATGGTTGAGGGATTCGAAAAAGGGCAATCGGATAACCTACGAGTAATAGATGGATTTATGGTTGCCGATTATTTATCGAATAATAGTGATTTCATCGCCGCGGGAATGCAAGGAGTAAAAATGCGAAGATAAGTTTTGTTGTCTAACTAGTAATATTATGTCAATTTGGGGCCTATGCCCCAAATAAAATAACGTCTAAGTTATTATCTATATAATAACTATCTTATGTTATTTTATTTGAAATTATTTATATAAAACTGTAATGTAACCTAACCTAACTAGTTTTCATATTGTTCTATTTGCGTTAAAAGTACCAAACCTTTTATTCAAGTTCAAAGAAGTAAGATTGTTTTATAAGTGAAAATATATATAATAAATAATAATATAGCTAAATACATGCAGTAAGTTGAGCATGCACAAATTTTTTTAAATGTAGATTTTTAATATTTTTATATATGTATATCTGAATAATATTTTTATTGTGATTATTGTAGATCGGCAAGAGAGAGTTATGGTCATGATGCTATTGCGTACGTATAAGTTAAAACAGTAGGTTATGTATGTATTGCCAAATGTACATTACAGCAGAACACCGCGCACGTATTAAACCACATTATTGCAGTTTAGATTGCAATGAAAAGAACCAATAAGTTTATACGTAATCTGCGAAGATTGTGCCGCCAGTAGATTGTAAACATACCATGGCATTTATAATGGGCTACATCGTCGAAGCGACGAGTCTTCAACAACTGCAACCAAGTCTCCTTTCTCTTGGCATTAATCCCGGCGTATGTTGCCAAGGTCTGCCTTCCTGTTTAACCTACTCCACTTTACACGATCTGTAACGTCCTGAGTGGTTCGACCATTGGCACTCATGTTCTACATCTCGACATCCAAACACCGCATCCTTGGGCGTTCGGAGGTCTAGCTCCAGGGACAGGACGGACATAGCAAGGAACTTGCTTCCAACATAGTTCCTACGCCAGTTGCCATACCATCTTAGGCCACGCTCTTGAAGCTTATCCGCTACGTCGTGGACCCCAAAATTACCTCGAATGAATGTGTTACGTATGCGTCAGACCGCGTTACGCCGCCCATTTACCTCAGCATCTTCATTTCCGTGACGTGAAGCTCCTCAGCGTGCCGAGATAGTGCTGGCCAACATTCGCTGCCGTATAATAGAACCAGTCAGATGATGCTCTTAGATATCGCATATAGCGATCGCAGACCACACAAGTAACCTCCTACCATTTGGCCCAGGCAGCCCTTATCCAACCATGGACATCGTGATAGATGCCTCCAGACTCATGCATAACGGATCCAAGGTACTTGGAACTTTTCCAACTTAACGGCTGGCTCAGGACCTATAAGGACAGTGCTCGAGTCCGGGCTCCCTCAGGCTGTGTATTCGGTCTTCGACACATTTTGTTTAAGACCGCCGTTCTCAAGCGCACCCTTCCAGAGGTTGACTTTACGCTCCAGCATCAGTTGGTTCTCTTCAATGAGTGCAATGTCATCGGCACACATCATCAGCCATGGAGGCAGGTCCTGGATGTGAGCCGTGACAGTACACTACATTAAATAAGAACTAAGTGCCGAGCCTTGGTGAACCCCCTACTGTGATCTAAAGGGTTTGGTGTCGCCAACATAACCATCGTGAATCGCAAAGCGGGATACATATCTCTGATAATCTCAATATAGGCCTCAGGGATCCCTTTGGATCACAATGCCCTCCAAATACATTGACGAGGCACACAGTTAAAGGCAAATCTAAAAAGGCCGCAAAGGTCTAATGCCGACCTCTCCTTTTTTATAAAAAAATTCAAAGCTAAAGATTTTGGTATAACACGCCATGAAACCGAGCAGGATAGACCTGTTTTTTTTGATAAAGTAATATCAAAACTTCAATCAATATCTTAAAATACAATTCTCGCTATTACATTATGTATGTGAAAAAAAATATTTCAAAAATATACCTATTTATTATTTATTAAACGAAACTAAATTCGTAGTGAAACGCCAGCTACAGAAGAGCGCGAGCTGCGCGTGAACGAAGACGAACTGAGCGAGCTAGTTCTGTCAGACCAGTGACGTCACGCGGGTCGGTTACGGCCCGATGGAATCTTGCGTCGCGTTCTTACTTTAAAGGACAATATCTCAAAAACTAATAGACGTACCAAAATAATTCTTTCACACGTATTTTTTGTTTTTAAAAGACAATACGATGAGTTAGATTTTAAATTTAATGATTATTCTCCATTGGCATACCCAGAATAACACATTACGGCAAAAAGCTTCTTGTCCAACATTCTACAAATTCGAAAAACGTGGCATATTTATCTAGTAATTTTCAATTACATACGGATTTGTCATATTATGAAAGTTGTCCGGGAATAAATTTACTTCATTATTATATTCAAACGGCAAGTTCGGGTGGTCGAAACATTTTATCGGACGGTCATTACGCCGCTGCATACATGCAAGAATACTATCCAGAGAAATTCAAACTTTTGACTGACGTGGAAGTGGAATGGAGCAACATCTGAGTAGAAAATGGCAAGAAATACTATAATATTTGTCGATCACCTATAATTTGTTTAAATAGGCAAAATGAAATAACACGTACTAATTTTTCAGTTGCTCAACGTAGTACTTGTTTTCCAATTCATATAGATATTGTGAAGCCTTAGTATGAGGCCCACAGTCTTTTCTATGAATATAAATCGAAAATTTTCAGCCAAATTTGTAACTAAAGAAGGTGAACTTTTTATGATTGATAATAACAGACTTTTCATGGGAGAGAAATTTATGAAAATCAAGACAATAATATAAGAAAAATATTTCTCTTATTTATTGACTGGGATGAAATATATTCAAAACTGCGCTGTTTAAAAATTAAATTGGACCCAGAAGACGGTATTTAAATAAACAATACATATCGAGAAATTTCTAAATTAGATAATTTGGCAAAAAATGGGGAATGGGGAACCCCCTCTTCCGGTATCCGAGATACAGCGTGAAAATTAATAAAATATTCATATACATGTAGTTATATTTTAAAATATTCAGATATTATGTGTGTAGAACTTATCGTTTCATCCATTCGCCCCTGTCCGCGGTCATTTGTTAGTGTAGTCTTTTCTGCCTTTGACTATGGCGTTCCAATCATGGCAGTTGAATGCAAATCATTTTATGAATTTTACATTATATGGAGAACACTCGAAGAAGATGGTTAGAAAAAAAACCGGTTAAGTGTTCCCACTGAAGCTTTCGTACCTATTTCAGAATTATAGATCAACGGGATGTACTACTTATAAAATTTTAAGTTTGCTGGCTTTAAGGGACCATAGACCTGAATATTTGACATTAATTTCTGCTTGATATCTCCTCGTAATCTCGAGATAAGTGACCTTGACCTCTAGAGGTACGGACCCCTAAAAGAGAACATGTAAAGCCGTTAGTCGTTATTCATCGCCTTTCATCCGTCATCTGTCATCCCTATTTAATCTAAGGATATTTTTTATTCTCTCTGATACAAAAAAATCATACAATAAAACTATTTATTTAATCATTTTTAAAGTATGTTTTTGTTGAATTTTATAAGATTGGTAGATCGTTTGAATTTGATATCAATAAATCTCGATGGTTGATATTATAAAATACATATACTTAGGTACACTGAAAAGCTGTATGATAAAATTGTTTTTCTTTATATATTGCAATAAAAGTTTCTATTTATTTATTTTTTAACTCGTCTGCGGCCATGTCAAAGGAATATAAACGGATATCGATGGGAAAAATAAGTGGTCTTGGTCTTTGTTTTGGCCGCCGCACAAGTACAAAATCCAAAATAGTAATAATTTCCAAAAAAACTTTATATTATATATATTTATATTCTTGCCGCTTTATCGGGTTTAAAAATATAATTGAACTAAAGTGTTCATTTTTATTTTTTAATTAATAGTATTAAAATATGGTACCTACATAATTAGTAAGTATATATAGACTTTTATTCATATTGTACTTGAAAAACCGATTATTTTTGAAATGCTATGCCATGCCTGTATTTCTGTTGCCACGGGCCAAAGATTTGTTTATGTAAAAATGGATGTATTGACCAAACAACGATGTCTATAAGTAAACCTACTTCGAAACAGGTGCGGATTTACCAGCCCACATATCAGCTAAATTCAAGAAAACCTTTCAATACAGAAGTTGTGGAGAAAATACTTATGCGTATCGTGAATTCCGAATTGGAAGAGGTTGAATATAGTGAAAAACAAATACCTGATCTGTGCTTAACTTTGGCAGAAAATGTAAGGGCGGCAATAAAAGAAGAAAATTATGACAGGTACTATCAAAATATCTAAAACAATTAAATTTTAATGTAACTGTCGTCTTTAATACATTAATTAACTAGATTATATTGTGATTATGAAAAATATGTACATATTACCAACTATAGCAGCAATATCAGCGTTCTCCTGTTTTTATTGCTATTGTTGCAGACGAAGATGTTGACAAAATTATTATTTTTGTAAATTAATGACGTAAAATGTTAAACATCTACATAACTTTACTTTAATAAGGTATAATACTTATTTAGCTACTATTATAAAAATGTAAATATTTATAAACTTATAAACAAAATCCATCAATAGTGTGAAATTTATAGAGAATTTTATCTCTTTACCTATTGGATAATTAATTTAAATGTTATTTAGGTGTAAGCAATAAAAAAAGTCTGTAGATGAAATAATACAGATATAATGTTTTATTTTTAATAACAGATACAGGATAATAGTGGCTGTGACAATCGGCCAGAGGAGACAACAAAGTGTTCATATATTCCATTCATTTCTCTGGGATCACGAGAGAGATGCTTTCGCCACATACAACTTTGAAAACTGCCACATTTTTGCCAATGTTGTTGTTTATGGAGTGTACTTTGACTAATATGGAGTAAATTATTTATATTTAATCCTGTGATTTTATTTCTGAATTTATTTTCTTAGTTTCCATGAACTATAGAAATTTCATAAGTGTTAAAATAATTTTTCATAGACTTATAGTAGCAGGAAAAAATAATGCATCAGTTTTATTTATGATAGTTTATCTACCACTAGTAGTTAAAATTATTCTTGAGAGCTGTTGCAGAATTAATAATAATGAGGGATTAAAGGGAAAATTAAATAAAAGGTTCAATTAAGCATTTTTACAGATCATACATATTTATTTATCCATTTCATAGTATAGATATCACACTGGCCCGCCCTTACAAAAATAAATGTGTAATACGTTAACGACTATCCGTCGTAGCTGTCGCGGCCGCGCGGGCTCCGCCGCCGGACCCGGGGCTCCGGGGGCGCCTCCGCAATAAATATTGGCATCGATTCCATACTAACCTACAACAATTTGGACACATCCACGAGCGGCGCGGCCGCTGCAGCTCATGAGTACGCTATTGAATTTTGTCAGATATTCTTATAGAAGAGAATTCAGATAAATATAAACCATTATACAGGTCGATATACAAGAGAATTTAATCAATAATATACGTATGTTAACATTAAGAAATTCGCACATATTTGACACATAAAGCGACGAAGAATACGGTTAAGAGGACTAAGTGAATAGCTTTAAGATATTGGTCCGAGACGATGAAGCGAGTCGTATCCGCGCAGACGAAACTAGCACCAAGCCACCGTACGAGAAGCAACATGTCGCACTAACTGCACCTGCACCTGTACAGTATCGGTCAAAGTAAAAAAGCTACTAATATCCGCTCTCAAGTTCACAACCAACGCTGTCGCGGCGCGGGGCCGGACCCAACACACCAAAATGACAATCGGACCCTAGATACGCGCTCACGCAAATTATGCTCGTGAAAAAAATGCTCGAAAAGGGTAAACATTTATATAAAAATCCTACGAGTCTGTCGGTCTGCTTTGAGGTCGAACATAGGTTGCGTCAACGCTGGCAGGTAGAATTGGGCAGTCCTGAGAGCCTGAAACTACTGATTCGTTTTACTCCGGAACACCCGGACCTCAGCCTTTCAGATATATGTTACATGCGCTTGATATGTTATACAGATACAAAGTTATAGTACTGGGTACATACACTTACAGTTTATAACCACACTGTATATTATATTATGGCGGTTTAAACTTACACTCTTACGAAATCAAAAGTACTTTAAATATATGCTAGGTATATAAAAAAAATGCAGTGAATATTGTTATCAAAACATTAATTCTAAAATATTTGTTTACGTGTATTTAGCTTTAGATATGTGATATTTGTGTGTAAAGATACATAAAAGTTTTTTATACTTATCAAGAGATTTCGCGTCGACATTTGATTTACAAAAATACGACTTATATTATAATACTTGAATGTTGAACGAAGTCTGGATCCACAAATTCAAAGAATCACATACATTTTTCAACTATTATTTGGTTAGGCTCTATGAGGGAGTAACGGTACTTCGAGCTTGTATACCTGGACGCTGCTGGTGCCACACCAGACAGTGACAGGTGCGATTTATTTGATTTGACGTTTCTTTCTTAACTAGAAAATAATTTACAAAACTTCTAAGTATAAAAAATATAATTATAAAACACTCAATCGTTTTTTTAAGCCCAAATTAAATGAATGTCATGTATAGGCAGCATAATAACACCTAGTACAAAATATCACACGCAAGGTATCGTTTGCAGTTCCGAGGGGCGCGCGAGGGCGGGGGTGGGTCACCAGGGGCCAAATTTTAAACATTTACTAATAAAATATTAAAGCTTAACATACATAAAGATTAAGCATCTCTGCACCTTAATAATACAATAGCCATTCAAAATAACTGCAGACTAAAATATTCTCATCCTAAAAATAAAATCTTAAACATTAAACTATAAGAGTCGACAGTTCGGAAGCTAACTTAGGCCACATTCAAAATGAAATGTGTTTAAACGTAAAATTAATTTAAACGAATTCGCTGTTCGAATGTGGTAGTTGAATAATTATAATGAAAATAATAATATTTGTTTGTTAAATCTAAATGTGATGTTATATTAAAATTAATAAAAACTATATTAAAATGGTCCGAACTGAAGTCGTCGCTGTAAACAATGAGAAACGAAGGGATCGGACAGTGCCGTCAGACTTATAAAAGTAAACATGAGGCCGGTGTAAGCACAAGCCGAACGAGACGAGATTAGCTTCAAATTTAAAATAATCAATTGGCGGTGGTTTGTCTGGTCCTGTTCTCGGGCGAAACAATTCAGCTAGATTCTTTCTCCTTCTCCTTCTCTTTCTCCTTTGACTCTGTAATTTTATATGATTACAATTTAATATGGAAAATAATTTGTGTTTATTGAAACCAGCAAATAAAGATATAAAGCGAATAAATAATATGTGTATAGCATAAAAAATAATTCATATCATAAAGATGGACAGAAGACTATTTTAGGCAAAGCTCAGCGTAATAATAATATAGGAAGCTAAAATACTTTTTAAATTTCCCCAATCTAACTGAAGTTATGAATTATTTTTTATTTTAATTTAATAAAATTTAAGATGATAGTGTAATGATCATCTCGATGTCTTATGACCAAGCTGGCTAAACATATATTTAGTTGCAGCCTTTACATCACCACAAAAAACATAAATTCAAAATTAAAATTTTCTTGCAATATCGATTTACATATTTACAGTAAATTAAATTATTAAATACATTTTAGGAAGAAAAATATATTTCGTTTTGAAATTATTTTTACGGAAACTTCTTTATTTATATTATTTTCCTGTTATAAATTTGATTCCATATGATGTATCTACTAAAATATTAAATGATTTCGAGTTTGTTTGCTTGTGTGTTCTACGTCTTGAATATAAGCAGAAAGCAATGATGATATAGGCAAATTATTAAGTATTAAATATAACGTAAGAAATAAAAACGAATTCGGCAGATAAATAACCATTTATCGACCGATCGTTTAATTTACGTTACTATTATTTATTAATTTTAATAAATAATTAAAATATATGATTGTAAAATGATAATAATGATAAAATAAATAAAATATTTGATTTGATAGATATCGACCGATATCGTGAACCCCACTGCGTAAGCGATCTAAAGGCTGCCGTATCGAATGACGGCGGGACTTCAGAAGCCCGCCATGTGCGTTTAGCCTGTGCGTAAATAAGCCAAAATAAGAATTTTTGAGACCTCCCTAATAATATTAATATTTGGCAAATTGCAAAGCGACTTAACTATTCTAACTTTAAAATATTGCTATTAAATTTAAGTATCATTCTGTTCGTCCGTCTGAATTTGTAATATTGCAAAAATTCATATAATAATAAAACTTTATTTTAAAGCTGAAAATCAAAAATGATATACGATATTATCAATAAAGTGTTGGTCTATATTTAAATAAAATTGCTGCAAAGCATTTGCTTGCCGAAGCTCAGTTTAAGTCGCCAGAGGTCTCTACGCATGCCTGGTCACAGATCGAGACTGACCTTCGTCACTACCGTTAGTGACCTCCTCACCATTCTTGTCGCCATTCTCCGCTTTCTTCTCCTCCTCTTTAGGTTCCTTGTCCTTCTTTTCCTCAGAGCTCTCTTTGGCTGGTTTCTTCTCTTTACCAGATTTGCCTTTGGCAGGCGTTGCTGGTTTAGGCTTTGGCTCCAATGAAGGATCTAGTACGAGCTTTCCGATGTTCTTGCGATCGTGCATCTTTTGCATGGCTTCACCCACCTACATAAACAAACAATATTAATCAGTATATTATAAAATATAAAACTGTTGTGTAGGATTAATGACCAGTAAAGGGCAATACTAAGAGAGGATTGCCCCAAAATCCTTATGAAATGGATAAAACAAACGACTTAACATTTTATGGGTCACACAAATGAAAACGTTGTGGGTTCGATTCCTAGTCTCCTTCCAGCACTCAACACGCAATGTCTCGACAATCCAGCGGTGCGTTAGGAACAGTTCCCTCTACCTATCCTGCTACATCCAGAAAACAGCGTGAAGTTGAAAAAATTCCAACTCACATCCTCCAAAGCCCAAGTGGAATCCACGATCGGCTTGACCTTCCCGTCGGCCCACAGCGCGAACACGCTGTCGACCGCGCGGCGCACGGTCTCGCCGCGGCCGTGCTGGAACAGCAGGTGCCGCAGGTTCAGGCCCGCGAGGCTCTTGTTCTCGTCGAACAGCTTGATAGGGGAGACCTTGTCAACTTGCCACCACTGGGGATTATAGATATGTTAGTAGTTAAACATTAAAACGTTTTGGATATAATGGTCGAACAGTTTTTTATTATTATTTTTTATTTAATTTTTTTTTGGTCGATGGTGAGAAAGCTCGTTTAATAGTTTGGTATTTATTGTACAAGTAATTTAGTCAGTAGTGTTTAGTTATACATATAATCGCCTCTATAAAAATAAATCAATAGCTACAATAGCGTTTATTAAGTAAATAAATCGTTATATAAAAGTTTATGGGCATTCATTTTAAATCTGAGCGAGTCCATAACTTTTTGTTTAATCCGAAGCTGAGATGTTTGGACAAGATAATTAAAACATTTAATACTCACGGCACGCGCTGCGCTGAAGAAACTCTTAGTTTCGCCGGTCACGATGTTAGATGATCCTGCGATATACGTCATTACTTAGTACATTCAACTTGATAGAGAAATTTTATGAATTTACTAAGCGAGACCTTAGAATAGTAATAGTTTTTTAATTCTCAAAAAGTGTAACTGGCAGGGAAGGCAGACGAATCTGGAAACCTAGAGTTAAGACATTCCGTTCCCATTGAAATACTTCCGTTCCCCAGTTTCAATACCTATCTACTGTTAAGATTAAAAATAAATTTAGTTTAAGACCATTAGCTAATGCATAAAGTGTCCGTCAATTTTTATTTCAGTAATTTTACGATGGAATAAAATTAAATATCCCTCTCTACGCTAGCGGTGAAGGTATATCTGTTTCACTCTGACCCAAATCAGTGTTGTTCTTGCTGCCCTCCATCAGTTTTACAAGCCAACAAAACATAGACGGGAGTCGTAAAAAGAAAATATATTTATTGCTCCTTAAAACTCAGAACGACGCCATGCTATAAATATACAAAGCATTGAAACTAAATTTCAAAGTTGGTTTCTCCATAAAAAATCTTACCATAAAGGATGTATCGTCCCATTGGTTTCAGAAGAGAATAGCCTCGATTGCATTCCTCCCCGCAGAGACAGTCGAGCACGATGTCAACGCCATCAGAGGAAATCCTAAGTAAGAATATAGTTTAAAATATGTTATTTCTGTTTTTTTTCGTATTGAAGTCAAAACTTGGTAAAGTTATTAGTTGTTCAGATACCAAAGTACCTACAATAAACTTATAAGAAATGTAAAAAACAATTGTTTATAGAAACAAATTCTGGTGCATATTTCTATTGAAAGAACATAAATAATATATGAATTTCTATTGACGTTTAAATGCAGGTCTAAGAACAATCTAAACACGGGCGGTCCCAAGTGGCTGATGTAAATCTCTAGACATAAATGTGTAAGCGGTTTCGATGTTACATATGAGTGAATTCCTTTGCCAACCATTTTATATTCATAACGTATAATTGTCTATGGATATCAAGAGGTTCAGTGATATAATATTTTTTAGCTTCACGCTGTATCCCGTATATAACAGGGTAGGCAAAAGGAACCCGGGAACCTAGAGTTAAGACACTTCCGTTCTCTACTTTTCGCTGAATTCCGAAGGCATTGCGTGTTGAATGTTGGAACTCAACGCCTTGTGCCCCTGCACCACGACTGTCCTCATATAATAATTATAGTTAATTCTCAATATAGTTAATTCTCAAACCCAGTATGTACCAACAATTGCATCTGAACCCTCACTATGGCTCCGTTAGACCGTTTGTTTACGTTGGGACCATGCAAGCCCGATCTGTTTATCCATAGAGATTACCAGTACAAAAATATCTTTGTCTATTTACGAGAATTAAATACTGCGCGGCTGTTACAAAACAGCTGCCCTAAGGAGCGAGTTATAAATGGAACAATTAGCGTACTGTGCCCGACGCGATTGGACCTTGACTTTAGTAAATGAATCTTCCCATACACTATCTACTTATAGGACCAGTGGTTCCTGGGACTGTCGGGAGAAAGTTGTAATATCCTACTAATATTTGAAGGATGTCTGTTCCACTTTCACGCAAAAGTAGTTTATATTTTTGTACGGATTTGGATAAAACGTTACAGTAATATAGCTTATACATCAGAATAACACATAGGCTACAATTTTTGTAAATATTTTGTATAATTTATCGACTATATAACAACAACTTTAAGGGGAAGCCGCACTTGAGTCGCCAATATCGACTGACTACGCGTAGCTAAAGCTATAAAAAGCCAAAAGGTCGAAATTTGGCACATATTATCTAGGGAGTGCGTACATTGAAAAGTCAAAGCAAATATTTGTCAAACAAATTTTAGACCATTAATTTTAAAGAAATCAAATTATTTTATTATATTTAAATAAACGATAAATCAAAACTTTTGTGTTATAAGATGAAAACGTATAAAATACAATTGTTTAAAGTGCTATATTAACGATATGGGTGGGATAGAAATATGTAGCACTAATAACTGTCAATTAAGAAAGCTTGGGATCTGGAGCAATTAGTTAATTACTCACAGGAATGTGTGCAGCTACCAAGTCCATAACACATTTAAAGGATATGATTCAAAATTTTTTTTAATAAATACGCACCAATTGTTGTTGTAAATCATTATTTTCAGCTTCACCCGCATATAACAGGATATGCAGAGGTAACCAATCTAGTGTTAAGACACTCCGTTCTCCACTTTCCCCCGAATTTTCGAGGCACTATGTGTTGAGCGCTTTGCCTCGCATTAATAAATATCAATTCATACCCTCGAGTGGGAATCTAACCTACAACTACCGTTTACAGCCACATGCTTGTGCCACTTCGCTACGACGGCCTCTATACAATTAAAAAACAATTATAATATTTATTTTATCATGACGGGAACCGATTTTATAATTTCAAATGTGTCTCTCCGCCCACGATCGATTAAGGGACTATAAAAATGTAATGGAAGCAATAAAGTTATTACGACCGTCGTTCAATTTGTTTCCATACAAATTTCATGTGTGACTTTATTAAATTGTTTAAACTAGCTTAGAAAATATAATTATTACAAAACTAAATCTAGCATGACACTAGATTTCCAGTTGTCCGCCGAATTCTGGAGAGATTGTGTGTTGAGTGGAACGGAACTGAACGCCGCGCTTTGCCTCGACGCCGGAGCGAAGAAAACTGGCTAAATATTTAATTTCCTCCAATGGAATCGAACTCACATGCTCTAGCGTCAACATTTACTTTGTTAAATACTCGAAAAATAATAAGCTTGAGTTTCAGAATGTATAAGAAGGGATATGAATTATATTTAGATATGATTTCACGAAAGCATATTTAAGGCACAATTTCTTTAAACATGATTCATAAGAAGAATAATATATAAAAGAGGCAAAAAGCACTCTCGATGTACACTCTGAACGACAAAATATAATTAATAACATAACAGTGTTCGTATAAAAAAAAATATTTTCAAGAAAAGTAATTTTGGTACGGACATGATGACATTGTATGAATGACGTTTTTATACGTCGCCGTCGTCTCCAAAGCGTAAGAAGTACAATGGGTGGCTTATTTTTTTGTAAGTTAAGAGTTTCTGCTAGTGGCAGCTTAGTGGCGTGCTTTTCTGTTTTGAAACTTTATCGTTGAATGCATGAATTGTTAGAGTTTGTTTTTTAATAATAGGTTTTTAACTAGTTTTTTGTATTTTTTTATGTCAGTTTCACGTTGTATCCTGCATGTAGCAGGGTAGGCAGAGATAACTTAGTGTTAAGACACTGCATTCCCCCCTTTACCCCGCTTTGCCTTGTAAACAGAGCGAAGAAATTAAAATTTCCCCGAATGTTGATCGAACCCAGAACCACACGCTTGTTCCACTGCGCCAAGATGACATTCCATTTTTAAATTTATTTTCATGCGTTATGAATAACTTACTTTCTAACTTCGCTGGTGTAGTCACTTCCCCTCTCGAGGAGATGGTCGATGTTATTGTTGTTTGCCTTCAAAGCTTCGTGCTTGCTCTTGGAGCAAACGCCGAATACAGTCACGCCCTCGACGGTTTTAGCTAGCTGAGCTACGGCTTGTCCCTATATGAAAGAAAGAAGTTTTAAACAAGAAAAAAAAATTAAATCAGCTTCACGCTGTATCCCGCACACAGCAGGGTAGGAAGAGGGAACCTAGTGTTAAGGCCCTCTGTTTCCCACTTTCTGCCGAAATCTGAGGCATTTCGTGCTGAGTGGCAGAACTCAACCGTGCTTTGCTTCGACACCAGAACAAAGAAATCTATATATATAAAATCGAAAGGTCACTCACTCATCACGAAATCTCAGAAACTACAAGTGCTAGGAATCTCAAATTTTGCATAGGACTTATTTATAGGACGTAGGTGCTCGCTAAGACGGGAATTTGCAATATTCGACTCCTAAGGGGTTGTTTTTGGGGTTGAAAGTTTGTATAAAACTTCGTTACTACAAATGCTAGAAGTCTCAAATTTTGCTTATAGGACGTAGGTACTTTTTCGAGACACAAATTTATAATAACGTAGTTCACGCGGGCGAAGCCGTGGGCGGGCCGCTAGTAATAATATAAATGTAAATAAATATATAATTTCCTCAAGTGGGGATCGAATCCACAGCGTGTTACACTTACGCCCTTGTGCCTCTACGCCATTGCGGCCTCGGACTACAGTATTATAATTGTATTATTAGAATAATCGAAAATAATAACAAGTAACTGTAGTTAACACGCAACTCTCGTTTAACGCGGTTATATATTTCAAAATAAGCCCAAATCATATTTAATTACAGTACATAAATTACATTATGTAATAGTAAGTACCTATATTCTAAGGAATAAGTATATTGTAATGCATTCTACATTTTAGCTCACCTAGTCTGTATTTCATTTTGTTAAAATAATGCTATTCTTATCTTAAGTATGTATGTAGATGCTTACATTTTCGCTCATTTATTCTGTATTAAATTTTCTTTAAATAGGTCACCGCGATGTAGGTTTTATATTTTATGACAAAAAGAAAATGTACACTACTGATTTAGGTTGAATTGTTTTGTATAATTTTAAGAAAATATACAAATGTCAAGCAGTATCTCGCGGCGCTGTTGAAACTGAGTAATGAGATCCAATTTCGTTCTCCAAATGAGACGACACGACAGAATTTTATATTTTTAACGATGTCTCGGTAAATTTAATTTTGTTAATTTCAATTAGAAACTCCACACTAACATATCTTTATGTAAGTAAAATGGAAGTTAATACATAATTACCACTTCAAATTACGGGTCATTGACTCCCTGGTAATGAATGATGTAATCTCGGAAGCGCGAACATTCCAGATAGCACAAAGATTTTTCTCACCCAATTCGAGGCAATTAGACAACTAACTTGGGGCCACTCGTGGCGCAGGGGCACAAAGTGTGACTGTAAACGCGAATGGTTGTGGGTTCGATCACCACTCGAGAAAGTGAAATATTTATTTACGTTTGTATTTCCATTTCTTTGCTCTGGTGTCCAGGCAATGCGCTGCGTTGACTCTGCCATTCAACACGCAATGCCTCCAGAATTCGGCCGAAAGTGGGGAACGGAGTATCTTAACACTAGGTTCCCTCTGCCTACCCTGCTGTGTGCGGGATACAACGTGAAGCTGATTTAATGTAATTTTATATTTTCATTCCTTCGATCTGGTGCCGAGGCAAAGCGCAGCGTTGAGTTCTGCCACCCAACACGCAATGCCTTCAGAATTGGGCGAAAAGTAGAGAACGGAGTGTTTTAAAACTTGGTTGCCTCTGGATACCCTGCTGTGTACGGAATACAGCGTGAAGCGGATTTGATTTAGATTTAGGCAACTAACATTCCTCATGTTCAGTAAGCGAGCACATTCCCTCGTAAATTAGCAGTTTTCGCCGATATTATGTAGAAATAAAACAGCACTTGTCAGGGTCAATGCTACGGGATTATTTTAAGAAAAATTTCATTTATTTGCGGGTTTTAACCAAATCCAACGCCATTTTTATTTAAGACGCAAATAATTATGAGGAAGAAATAACGAAATATTCTGTTGTATTTATCAATATTTGTAAAGACCTAAATGGAATTCGGACCAACTATCGTCGTGACTCGTTCTCAATGAGGCCCTCCAAACATATCACGATATTTTCATAACGAAACGTTTTAAAATAGCTACATTTATAGAAAAAATATAAATTTTAAATAAACGAAAATGTTTAAAGCAAACATATAATTATTTAAACACAGAATAATGACAGATTATACGGCGCGGCGGTTCGTCGAATCGCGGCTTCAAAGGTTTCATTTGTATTTTGCAATCCTATCTAGTTGGTGTAATTGAAACTCAAGTAATAGCAGTAAGCCGACCGTTCCAGCCTCATATATTACAATATATCAATACAGTACAGGCTTCTAAAATAAATACACTTAGGTTCTTTTTTTACTATCACGCTCTATCCCGCACACAGCAATATAGGCGGAGGGAACCAAGTGTTGTAATGCCGCCCATTTTTCCGCCGAATTCTAGAGGCCTTGCGTGTTGAGTGGCAGAACTAAACCAGCGCGAACTAAGCCATCACATTCGAGGAAATGAAAATATTTAATATTTCATTTCCTCGAATGTGAATTGAACTCATAACCTATCGCATTTACTGTCACACACTAGTGCCCGTACACCACGACTTACCTCAACATACCTCCTGTTCCTCATAAAAAACATAAATAACAGACCACTAACAAAATATGTCATTCGTACGGTTCGAAATGTTTTTAGATGTATTTCGTAACCGATAACCGTATTTTATTTAAAAACTAGACGTCTCTAATCTCATATATGTCTAATTATCTCTTCGCTCGGACTAGTTATTCAAGTTCAGCTTGCATCATTAGACCGGTTTTTTAACTTTTTTTTTGCGTTCAAATTCCCACACATATAAAAAACTTAACGTCGCGGCTGGATCTAATAGTTAATTTGGGTAATATTTAATTAAAAAATTAAAATATACAAAACGTGAGTGTAATGTTAAAGTTAAAAAGATAAAATTAAGTTAACTTACCACGCCGCCTCCAGCAGAATGGACCAGGAGGCTCTTGCCAGGGGTCAGGTTGGCCATCTCGAAGAGGAGAAGGTAAGCCACGACGTAGTTGGTGGTGATTGCGACGGCGTCCAACGCCGACATTCCCTCGGGTAACGCGTACACATACTGGGCAGGCACAGCTACCAGTTCAGCCCAAGCTTTGTATTCGGGCAGAGCGACGACTTGATCGCCGACCTACAGGAAATAAAATAATATTCAAATTAACTTAAGAGTTTTTTTTCAGCCTAGTGTTACGACACTCCGTCCCCGCCACGACATCAGATATAGATGATAGAATCCACAACCAAAATAGTTAAAAATTAATTAACATAACAAATTTCAAAAATATTAGTTTCATTAAATTATGGAATTTAAAAAAAATGTAACAAGCATCTCGATTGAACAATATGCCATAACAATGTACATTTATGATATTAATTAAAACGGCATATATATTTCTGCATTTTGTTTTTAGTAATTGTTTTATGCCTCTCGAAAAAATACAATTTTAGTTTTAATTACATACAACTGGAACAAACTTCCATCAATGCAAGTACTTAAAACTCATCTTGAATCATACAAAACATAGTAGCTTGTTACGATATTATTCAATTTAATAGTATCATTAACAAGAAGTATAGCATCCTTCCAGAGTTCATAAAGAAATAGGGTTAACACGCTGCTAACTTATTTTTAATTATAAGCAATTCACTTTTTCTGTAATTTTTAGTAAAATTCGATTACCTTTCGCGCGAAAAGTTATATTACAAACATGTTTTATTGTATAATTATTATTTAAAAATAACTTCATGTTGAAGGTACATCGTCAATTTTAAATTCAATTATTACTTTTAATAATATAATATGATTATTATAAATTTCTATTGTACAAGTATATCCTCTCCATATACGTTTGTAAGTCTTGACAGGTTTTGGTGTTAGATAAAAAATAGACCAAATGGGCGTTACTTTTCAATCAAAACCGACAGATCAATAGACAACGAACGTTTGAACTAATTTTTTTATTTAATCTGTCTCGACACAGAATCTCTTAAAAATTTTGACACGCCTATCCTTTAATAGATCTGCACACATGTGGGCTTTATAATTTTCTAAATAATGTAGATATTAAATTTCACGTAACTTAATATTAAAATTACAGGTTTTATCTAAAGCAGACTAATTATAAATTAATTTATCGTCGACAAGAAGTTTTCACTAGTTAAAACAATATTTGTCATGTTTGTAATAAGAAGTCATTTCAAAAATTGCATCTGTTATATTTATGTTTATGTAACTCTAAATATTTTAGGTTTTAAGCAAATTATGGTTAATGATTACCTTAAAATTGGTGACGCCCTCGCCAACCTGCTCGATCTCTCCAGCACATTCAAATCCGAGGATGAATGGAGTTTTAGGAGGAGAATCAATAGCGCCTTGTCGTACGATCAGATCTTGGAAGTTTAGACCACTGTGAAAAAAATTAATTATGTTAAAAATATTAAATTAATTGAAGTCTGAAGTATTTGTCTTATTGTTTTAGGTGTTTAGACCAAAATTGTGAGAGAAAGTTCCACCACTGAAATAAAATAGCTTAATTTACTATTTATTAGCTAGGACCTCTTTTTAATATATCGTAAAAAATAGTACAAGTTTACAACATTTTTATATACATGATATCTAAATAAATATTAATAATGTAAGTAAGTACTTCATGCACAGATAATCATAAAGATGCCCTTAACATATTTTCAAGTAAGTTCAAATTATTAATAAACACCACGACGCCGCTCACGATATGGATCTCGTTACCATTTAATAAAACTGGGAGTCTAATTAATGCGGTGAGGCAAAAGAATGCGGTAGCCATTTATTATTATGCATCACTACGCGAGTGGAATACAGAAACTTATATTTAAATATTGGTCCATGTTTAATAAGTATCAATCATCAGTCAATATGTTCAGGTAGACACCTGCTCGCTAAGTACATGTGGTAAAACTTAACAGGGGCAGCTGCTTCTTCTTCTTTTTGTGCGAAAGATTATTACGTGAATTCGAAAAAGACCAAACGTATAAACAATTGTTACTTACATTTACGCTAAATTGCTAATTTACAATCCTCATACATATATCATACAAACAAAGGTTTGATTATAGGAAGTAATGGCATAATATTATCTTAATTCACACAATGTTTCGAAAATTTATACGTGAAGTTATTTTAAACGTGTTACATATGATTCATGGTGGCTGCATGCATGCATGCATAGTAGCACAAATACATGTATGTAATTGTTGTATGGTCGGTACGTGCTTGGTGTTGTAAACCGCGGGCGTCGGTCGAAGTAATCGATATTTGCGACTGTCTCCACCCACCTACCACTACCGCCGCCATAAAGATTTACAAACTGATATCGATTTGAACAACCTATGTTTTGTAATATAGAGCCTTGTTTATCCATTACAAATAGCGATTTTGTGGGTAATATTTAGCAGAAAAAGCGAATAGGTTAAATATTAGCGCGTACTTATAATGAACAATAATTTTAAATACCATCTCATATTACCACGCCAGAAGTATGTATTTATAAAAACTATGCGTTATAGTTTAAAATCAATGTTTCACCCACTTAATTAACTAATTATTTTTGGAAATCCTTGACGAAAAGCAGTCCAGAACGAACGTATTGAAATAATGCAGTCTTACTTACACACAATGGCTGTGACGTCTGCACATTGTTTACTCGCATTACCATTTACTGGTAAATGTTCATACGAAGTTTTACATGAGAATTGATAAGTATCTATCATATTTCATATCGACATAAAAATGATATTTTATCTTAGAAAACTACGTCTACTTTACTATATAAAATTAATGATTTAGTAATAGTTCGTATTCTATTATCGTCTTTATATATTATGTAGATTGACGCTAAAATCTGGGTGGTCTCACGTGTTTTGAAAATTAAAGAGGAGCAAACAGAATGTAATTATATAAATTTTATTGTAACTTTTGCATAGAAATTATGTTGCGTAGATATCAGAACTAAATATAAAATAAAATATATTTATGTAATTTCCTTAGTGAACTATTATTTTCTAAGAGGTTTCCAATTTTTTTACGCACGACGCTTGTACTATATGCTAAATGGTGGTCTAAATTATTATACATATAATATAACTTTGCAGTATCCAAAATTTCAAAAATGACGGCCAATTACTTTAATACCATATAAGGCGTTATACTTTAAATAATTAGGTACTATTTTAAGTTAGCAAACAAGTATAATCTATATATATAAAAGGACTTGTATAAATATAAACTTCAAAACATTTTCAATTCGATACAAATTATAGGTTCGAAGCACACCGAGACCGTCAACATATAATTACTGAACGAACATGACTCACTGCCGTCAAAAATTCTGTCTTCCTATAAAAAAAATTGAGGTTATTCATAGTGATTCACAGTTCACGCCAGACTCTGTTTACATTGTTTCGTTATTTACTTGATTCATTTGAGGGGACGACCGGCGATCGGGTGAACAGGGGGAACCCTCGTCGGACACTAAAATAATATTAATGTCTCCATGCAATTGTGAATAATTGGGACTATAGTAGTTTTAAAGATATTAGATATAGTATTGTTAGAACCCGCATCCTTTTTATTAGCTAAATTGGCCACGGGTTTTATTTTAAACCTTCCCTCTATTATCAATGATCGTAAGACTCAAACGCCGTGAGTTGGAATGCTAAGCTGAGATAATCTCCGGCACCATGTCTCGTTTACTCGCATTGAATTTTCACGCACGCTACCTGACCGTTTATTCAACGATTTGAATGGCTTCCTTTTACAATGATAGCTTGTGATACTGTGTGCAGGTAAAAAGATTATTTGAAAGACGAAATTGATTATTCACTTTTCGAATATTTATTTAAATTACAAAAGTTACAATTTCGTGCTTAAAATATTTATTGTTTGTTTTTTTTTTATCAGCTTCAGCGCTGCATCCTGCACACAGCAGGGTGGGCAGAGAGAAACTGTTAAAACTCTCCGTTCCTCACTTTCTGATGAATTTTGGAAGCACTACGTGCTGAGTAGCGGAACTCAACATCGCACTTTGCCTGGACAGCAGAGAAAAGAAATGGAAATATAAATTTAAATAAATATTTCATTTCCTTGAGTGGGGATTAAACCCACAACTAGTCGCGTCTACAGTTACAACTTGTGCCCCTGCTTTACGACTGGCTTTTTTATTGATTGTTATATTATACATACTTAGTTACTTAGTGCGTGACTCACAGTACTAATTGTAACGAGGCCTTTTTGTTGATAAAGCCTAATGTCGCCAACAAACGAATTGCTAACACAAACCCATCAGCCCTGTCCCCGTTTGATAACATAATTAAGACCCATAATTTACATAATTGCCTACCTGACCCGGAAAAGGGTGAAATTCTTAGTCACTAATTTTGTGACTAATTGTTCACTCACAAGAATTATTTAAGCTCAGTCGTGTATCACTTGAAAAAATGTAATATTTATTTAAATTATTCTATTAATTTCTTCGTTCTGGTGTCGAGGCGCACGCAATGCCCTTTGAAGTCGGCCAAAAGTAGGGAGCAGAGTGTCTTAACATTAAGTTCCTTCTGCCTGCTCTGCTGTGTACGGGATACGCCATTTAATTTTATTTGTTTTAAAGAACTATTTGAAAACTAAACTTCAACCGTAAATATCTCTTTTAGAAACGTGAAAACGTAATCAAATGAAAACCTTTAAATCGACCAACGAAGGTTTTCTCAATAACCCGATTACAACCCTAGCAAAGCAGTAATGCTATTAATGCATTATGTAGAATTTCTATACACGCAATTCAAATAACTTTCCGGTTTATTAAACACCGCCGAATGATACGGCAAGAATAATGATGAATAACTTATTCTTAACTTCGCACTTACTGTGGTCATCGTGGCGCGGGGTGTGACTGTATGATGTGTGTGTACTGAGGTGTTCATGGGTTCGATTTCCACATGAGCGAATGAATTATTTTTTATTAATATTTTCTTTGCTTCGCTCTGGCACCAACGCAAAAGCCCGGCGTTGAGTTCCGCCACTCAACACGCAACGCCTCGAATAATTGGGCGAAAAGTGGAAAACATTAAGTTCCCTCTGCCTACCCTGCTGTATGCATATTTGATTTAGTTTCAATCATAACTTCGCACTACGACACCCTATTCAAACATGTTTCCAAGTACTATTAAAATGTATACAAATGAATGAAAAACCCACCCCCATTTCGTGGTAATTTAAAATTGCATTGGGGTCGTCGATACGGCGCGACCCGGCGGCGGCGGGCGTCGCGACGACGCGTCACTTCTATACCTAGTATAGTATAGTTGAAACACGCAAAGTCGCAAACTACAAGATATGAATTTAAATATACACTGACCACAACTAAGGGTAACCCGCCCACTGGTTACTTATGATTGCTACATCTTTTAGTACGTGTATAAATTAAAAAGTATCAAATATTATTTATTTATTCATTTTACTAACAATAAATGACGAAACTGTAATCACACGAGGTTCTGGAGGTTTCTTAATATCATTTCCGAAGGTTTTCTTGTAAGTATATGCTACCCAGCACTTCAGAGCTAAAAATCTCTTTGGGGTTTTAAAAAATAGAATAAACAGAACTCTTTGCTTAAGTCAGTCATTTTCTTTTTGCTATAATATGTCAGGAATGACCACCTGAACTTATTTCAAAATGACTGGGCTACTTCGGAAGATTTAATTAGTTAAATAATGGATCACGGCTGTTAATATTTCCATTTTGCAAAATAAAAGTATGTATTGTATATTAAATAAACTGATTATAAATTAAAATTCAATATTACTTTTGACAATTTCAAAATTATTGGACGTATTTTTTTAGTGTATTATCCAGGCGGATATTTCTCATATTTTATTTTACTTATTTCATTTTATCTTTCGTTATTAGGATTATAAGTCCCAAATTTCGAAGTATTATTATTTCTTCAGAAGTTAATATTGTGGGAGTTTGAACTCGTACTCTGCTTTCGTAGTCCGTGGTCATGTCACTAGCAGTAAACTATCAGTGTTAATAAGCACAGTTTTTTTTGCAGAATTTGAATTATTATCATGTCTTTAGACACCCAAGATTAGAAGAATCAATAAATGTAAAAAACATCAAAATCAGTCAATCTTTGGTCACTACATGACCACATAGACTGAATAAATCGATTAAGTATAGAAAAAAATAATAAAGCTAAAATATCTACAGACAGTCTCAATAACTTAATACTATGCGTAAGCTGCAACTAGCTGCGATTACCGATATAAAAGTCTCTGACATTTTCAAGTTACGTCATAAAGAGTTCATAAGCGTCATTGTAATGCGGAGTGTGTACCTCCACCATATTACACTTCAAACTCTTCTTCCGTTCGGCGCTCATGTTTCATGTTGAACGTGCTTATACTTAGGAAAGTAAGTACTTAACTATCTCCTTCAACTGTCGTGCGAGCGACGGATAGACAACGCTTAGATATAATAAGATATGTGTATTATATACAGCTACATCGCTATACTGATGCAGGGGACTTGTGCTTAAATAAATATGGTTTTCGTGAATTGGAATTTGGTAAGAACTTAAATATATGATTTCAATATGAATACGATTTAGGTTTTAGTCAAAGACTAAATAGTTATTTGCTTGGTTTTTATTTTTACCACGAACCCCATTTCAGAGACAGATTTTAAAACACAAAAATAATAATTCTTCTGACTCACTCTTCAGCAATTACACTACTAATTGAATCCAATTTAGACATCAAACTTAATAGACAAGTTAAAAATGTCATTTAAAAATAACTTCCTTTCATAGTCATAGCCTGACTAAGAGTACTTATTGATAAAAGACGCTGCGGATGCAAGGGCATTTTAAATTCGCATATTAATGCTCATTTCGTTTATGACTAAACATATTTTATAAAGAATTCGAGGCAGTGTGGCGCAGTGACACATGGATATGACTGCTTGTTCGATCCCCAATCGTAATACTTTCATTTCTTCGTCTTGAAGGCAAAACGCAGCGTTAGGTTCCGCCACTCAACACGAGGTTTTAATTTTGAGGTTATCGTTCATAGTACAATCGACATTATTTATGAATTAAAATATCTGTTTCACGTGTATAGTAGATACAGAGTACGAGCGCACCAAAAGGAATTTCCTAGTTCGCGTGCTTTCTGATTCATTTGTATTCCGTAGGTATGTTCGTACTGACGAGTTAGCGAACTAACCTACGTTGTATTACGAACGTATTATGAATAGAGACAGGAAACTGCGGCTACGATTATCGGTGTTTTATATTCTGTTAATATGTTATAATATCCTGACGCAATATTTCTGTAATATTTAATTGCATATAGATTTCAGATTTTTTTGTGCACTGTGTATATAAGTATATATAAATATATTCATATTTAAGTATATTATTAGAAATATATATTTTTTTAATCAAGGTGCTGGTGACAGAAGGAAATGAAGGACGCAAAGCAAGATTAGCGGTAAGATATTAGAACAAGTGAATAATATATTTGGGAAGTATAGAGAGAGGGACGATAAGGAATGGATGTGGAAAGGCGTATTGCAGCTGCTAACAGAGCTAACTATGCCTTAGCTGCATTGATTGATGAAACGGCGAAACGCTGTGAGCTGCATGTTTGGTTGCACATAATGTAGTGCCAGTACCAACGCTGGGTGATAAATGGCAGAAGAAGAATGTAGTGATATGGTGAATGAAAGAAAGACGTAGGATATGCGAAGTCAACATAGCTGATCGAATCCGGAAAGGCAGATATAAGCGAAAATGTCACGGTGAGAATGATGAAGAATATGTTGAATTCGTTTGAGCCACATCGAGCAAATGAGTGGAAAAATAGCTAAAAAGTAAAAGCGATTGGTAAGAGATGCAGAGAGAAATTTTGATTGACATTCGAATCATCAACCTCTGCATACATGCCGCCGGAGGGCATGTATTAGTGGAGATTGATGACATTGGACGAGGCCGAAAGGTGTATGCAGAGACCGTAGCCCCCGGCGCTCCGTTTACACTGGCTACCCCATTAGAGATACAACGTGAAGCTATGTAATGTAATTTATGTATATTATTTAAAATTCTTTTAGCTCATAAAGGAGCAACTATGGGGCCAAAAAGCATAGAATTTGAGCAAACGTGGCGTGAGCCTAAATACCATAATACCAAGTAAAACAAATAGCGTGACTCAAAACCCTTAGTCCACGATCCTTTTACATAGGAATTTAGGTTAAATTAAAAAATATATATTAAACACACATAAATGCTCACTACATTGTAATGGAACAACTTTTATTGGCATTACTTATTACTATAAATAACGAGATATCAGTTAACAATTAAATATTCAACCTCTTTAATAAAAAAATATACAATATTTATAAAGAGAACATAAATAGATGGATACATTTTAATATGAATCTATAGCTTAATCCGAATTCCGAATTCAAATTTTTGTAGTTCTTTTTTGGCGGTCGGAAGCCCGTAGGTCTCAAACATCCGGTTAGCGGTGCTTAAACAAAGCTATACGGAGCTACCACACGTGACCATAACTTCCTATAAACTGACAGATTATGATTGTATAAACAGTTTTTATATATTTTATTATGTTATTAATCGTATCATAGAATTAGAAAAGGAATTTAAATCAATATCAATTTAAATATATGACTGTTTGACAAATAGCTGCAGAATTAAACACGCAATCCCTCATCCATTCAGCGGACTAATAAGTGGGGAACGGAGTGTCTTAGAATTAAGTTTCCTCTGCCTACTCTATTTTTTTTAAATTTCAATATAAATAAATAAATTGTTTGTTTAATATAACTTTAAATAATCCGCTGGCCATATCGGTCATTGGATATTGCAGCACAGTTGACAACTCACGGTCGATGTACGTGGTTGTGGTCAAGTAATAATATATTTTCTACCAATAGTCATAATTAAATTAATATAATTTTTATTCTTCGGATTTTCTGTTTAACTAATACTGTTGTTAACACATCAATATAAGTAATTGTAGTATATTAAATCAGCTTCCCGCTGTATTCCGCACACAGCAGAATAGGCAGAGGGAACCTTGTGTTAAGACACTCTGTTCCAACTTTCCGCCGAATTATAGAGACATAACGTGTTAAGTGGCGGAACACAACGCCGGGCTTTTGCCTTGGTGCCAGAGCGGAGAAATGAAAATATATTTTTAAATAAATATTTAATTTCTTCGAGTGAGTATCGAACCCAAAACCTGTCCCGTTTACAGTCTTTCTTATTTTATTTTTATCTATTTTTAAATGTATTTTTAATATTTTTTATTCTTCGAATTTTAAGCTTAACTAACTCTATCATTATTTAACCCATCAACACAATAGTAATAAAAACAACAAAATATGTCAATCATTACCCACTCTTTGTGTTTTCAGGAAATGAGTCTCCATTCCACAGCTGGGTGGACACTCGCTTGGGGTGGTCAAACAAGCATAAATTTACATCGACAAAAACACTGACCCGTTCTGACGGACTTAAAACTATATAAATAATAAATATATATCACACTTCCGATAGCCAACAGTCGCGGCGCAAGGGCACAAAGCGCGACTAGTTGTAGGTTCGATCCCCACTCGAGGAAATGAAATATTTATCCATTTCCTCGCATTAGTGTAGAGGCAGCGCGGCGTTGGGTTCTGCCACTCAGCAATTATGCCTCCAGAATTCGGCGGAAAGTAGGCAATATAATGGCTTAACCTCAGGTTCCTTCTGGCTACCGTGCTGTGTGCAGTGAAGGTGATTTAATTTTTATTTTTCTTTACTTTTGACAACCAAATAGAATATAGAAGCTCTCACATTAGATGCAGTCGAGTGAAGTGTGGAAATAGAAACAATAAACAGTACCTACTATATGAACGTTAATAGCGGATATAGATCAGCCAAGAGTTCGACTTCGATTGATAATCGACCAATTATCGCTTTAAAAAAGCAAATAATACAGTACTTATTGTTATTATTACAACCTCGGAGCTAGAAGACTTAAGTAACCAGTGGTTTTCTTATAACGTAAAAGCCGATACGAGTGAAGCCAGTTTTTGTGCCTCCTCAAGTCTTTTATTTGTAAAAGTGTATGGGTACACATTTTAGGACGTACCTTAATAAAATTTAATTCACATAACCGTTAGAGGCGAAATGGTTTTTTTCTTTTATTGATTTTGACTATTTTTTATTCTATATGTCAAATAAGACCTGTATCACGTTTGTTAGATGTTCATAGCTTCACGCTGTATCCCGCACACAGCTGGGTAGTGGGGAACGAATCCACTACCAGTCGCGTTTACAGACACACTTATGCTTCTGCGCTACAGCAGACCTCAAATGAGAATGTGATCATATTTGTTTAAAATATTTTATCATAATCGTTAATAATAATAGTTCGGTACCTTCTTAGAAAGTAATATAAATACTGATAACATAGACAAAGAACTTAAAGTAAATATTAATAGTCAGTTTAGGATAGAAAAGATAAATAGTAAATGTTATATTTACACAATCGGATGACTTCACTAACAAAATTATCAATACTGATGCCATTCTTGACATTCCAAAATGTTATCAATTTTCTCAGAATACACTTGCTCATACTGATAAAATATTTATTTGTCTATATATAAGAAATTGCATTTTAAATGTATTTAAATAAATAAAGAAGCAATGAATATGTCTTAATAGGAACGTACTGTCTTAAATCTAGGTTCCCAAGTTCCTTTTGCGTACTCTGCTCTGTGGGTGAAGCTAAAAAAAGAATATTACTATTGTTTTTTACTTTAGAAATGACTTCGAGAATAATAAGTATTATTAGACCCATATTCCAATACAAACACGTCGACACATGCGGGCCATAAAAAAGGGGCCAACATGATGTGTTAGTATAATATGGATATAATTCTGACCTTCCTAAATATCTAATTTGAGAAATAAAATCTTTTCGCACTCTAAAGTATTTTGTAAACCATCATATGGCTGTTTCCTGTCAAACGGGTACAAATGGTGAGGGATTTTTCTGCTTCATTATTTTATAGAACATTTCTTGTTTTTAAAAACTTTTTTTTTATTGTTATTTAGCTTAACACTAGGTTACCTCTGACTAATCTAGTATCAAGACACTCCATGCCTCATTTTTCGCCGATTTTTTCCAGAATCGCATTGCATATTGAGTAGCGGAACTCAACGCCGCATTTTGCAACACCAAAACGAAGAAATATTAAATAATGAAATATTTAATATTTCCCCGAATGGAAATCGAACCCACGGCCTGTCTCGTTCACAGTCACACGCTTGTACCTCAAATAATATTTAAAATTTATAATCTAAATGATGTATAATTGGTGCAATTAACGATTTATCGTTAAATTAGATACGATAATGTTATTTGGCGGCACCAAACAAGTTTTGCTTGATATTTTGCTTCAAAATTAGGGGATACAGATAATAATAAAATAGAATTATTGAAAGAGAGCACGTGTTGGAAAGAACGGTTTATTTCCTTTGTGTGTGTGTTTTGTAAAAGAAATCACAAAAAAGATATTTTGTTATATATACATTATGCCATTTTTTAAATACTGTATACTATTGACATTTATTTTATAATAGACTAGCGACCCGCTCACGACTTCGCCCGCTTGAATGACACAATTATTTATTTTCTCATCTACATTACTAGTGTTCTAATTTTAAAGACAAAATCTATGCATTGAACTTATTTTTTGTAGCAATTTTATCGAAAAACATAGTTTGTATTGACATACATATTTGACATTTCTATTTATAAGCCGATTTAGATAAAACAAACGCTAGATGTTAATGGACGTATTCCAAGATATAATAATGGAAACTGCATTTAAATCAGTAAAGCCTTTTCAGAGATTAGCGACCAATTTACATTAAATGCTGCCTTATGGTAGATTTTGTCACATATCTCTTATACATATACTTAGTTATTGACTTTTTCGCTTCCCAATTCGTGGTTTTTTATTTTATGTAAACAAAAACTGATAGTTTTATTTTGCAATCCACCTTACTTTATGTAAATAAATCTAAAAACAGTTAAATATAGATATAATGATAATTATTTTCCAAATCTATAGATAAATATATAGATTTATTAACCTCTTCTCGTCTCTCAGTGACTTATTATTTTATTATTGTTATATGAAATTTAATGGATCGTGGTAATGTTCCTTGTGAGAGGGGTACAATTGAGTCGATAATAAATTACTTGTGTCCGCTCAGCGCTTTGTGATAATAAAATTATACAATAAACGTACTTATATGAAGTTAGTGCTGTTAGTGCATTGAAATTTTGCGGTTATCGAACATCGTTTCATTTTTCATACTTTTTAAACATGGCTTAATGGAAACAAGTAAAAATCTCTTAAATTAATATTTGATATAAATAACATTTATTTATTTACACATGTTACTACTGTCTACAAATAAAAAAATAAAATATTAATTATATTTTTTAAAGTGCGCGGTTTATAAGACAATTAAAAACGTCCAATGCGTTCCGAACAAACAACAAAAAAAAACGTTAGAAAAATAAAAATCCAACATATGTTCCTATATCTACATTTTCATCAAGAAGTATACTTAATGGATGCTATAAAAAAATAAGCATCGGCGTCGAAAGACGGGGCTCGCGGAGATTGGTCGCGAGGAGCGAGGGCCGGGGACGCGTATTGATCTGGCCGCGTGCCCCCCGCGCACCCACTCTCCCCTCTGGGCCCCCCGCCTCCCCGCCAGACGAGCGGGGGCACTCGCAACCCTCATCCCCCGGGCCCACGCCAGCGCTCCCCCCCGGCACCCGGCGCAGGGCAACCACACCCCATAGTGCGAACGAGTCACGGGATTTTCCAATTCAATTTACTTAGCTATCGAGTAATAGATGACTAAAACGATATAGAAATTTATACGAAATGACTAAAGCGTCTATATTATTGGTGTTCATTTAGTTAAGGGTTAACGGCCTACAAAAAATCTGGATCAATAATTACTAGGAAACAGGGAAAGTACATAACCACCCTGTATATATATCGACCCTGCCAACAAATACATTATGGACGAACACCGAGACATGTCGTCAGAATTGAATGCACATGCGCATTTTGTTGATAAAAAAGATTAAGAGAATGCGAAATCTTTACCATATAGAGGGAGCAGATTCGATTATGGTCACAATAAGCGATGAAGCATTTTCGTGAGTTCGTTGACTTCACCAACAATATACAGACGGACGACCCGCCACCAGCATCTGCTACGCGATCAAGGATTTCATTTTATAGTCGCGCCATATGTCTTTTACAGAATGTCTATCCTGACTCCCGTTGCATATTTATATTAAAAAAAAACACAATTCAAGAAAACGAAATCAAATTTATAACATATCTACAGAAATAAAGTGACTTTTGTTTGTTAATGAGTCAATATCGATAACCAAGTTAACTGACTCATCTGTAACAGTAGAAAACAAACGTATCAAATATAAGCCTGTGACGCACGCCCTAGTCATACTTAACCATACAATTGTTTTACAAATCAATGTCTTTTGTTTACGCAACCCAATACAGGGGACAACACCGCTATTCAAAAATAATACGGATAATAAAAAAAAAATCTTTTCTTTAACTTACTTGAAGTTCTTACTCTTTCTTTATTAATTTTAAACCCAAGCTGACGCTGTCATGATCCTAAGCTCTACCTTAGAAATTGATTAATGGAAACAATTATTATTATAATTTCAAATAGAATATATAAATTCAAATTAATATTACTCGCAAATGTTTTTAAATTAGAAAATAGAACAATAGCTTAGCCATGTACAAGTAAACCACCATAAAATTTGCAGAAGCGAGTCCACCCACTCGTCAACCAAGTACCAAGGCACAACTTAGCGAGTTACTTAAATCGAGTTAGTTCAAGAGCATTACTTTCTATTGAGTCATAGGAAGAGAGCTATCTCGTGCAGACGATCTCAATAAGGAAGAGGGTAATAAACAAATTCATCTCTCTCATCTTATGTGGCTGCGTGGCCACAATACTGCACTCTATACCCTGGAGCCAGGCATTCGAAGGGCAGAAGTTATTTTTAGACATTAAACTCATACCAACAAAGGGAAGGATGTGAGCAATTAACACGCACTCTCGTAGTAACAAAACTGATGATGATGACAGCGTGATGGAAACCACAATCCGAACCGATTATTATATGATAACAGAATAAATGCACACATAATATAAATAACTGTACTACTACAGTAAATATTAGTTTATTTTAGATACGATAAACAAAAACAAGCAAGATCTCTCCGCCGTGCGCATTCACATATGATTAAGCATCAAAAAAGAAAGTCACTCATATAAAAGGGCGAGAGTACATCCATAAGATTTCTCGGAAAAGTTTCTGACATCGACTTGACCTAATTGAATATAATGGTGTGTTATTCATATGTCGGAACCCATCTTTTTGTTTTAAGATGAAGAGAGGCGGCACTATAGCATCCGCGTCTATGACGACCGCTATAATAGGTTTGGATTTCATTTTATAACTGTTTCATGTCATTAAATTAATAGCGCTATTAAATAAGGAACCCTTGTGCGCGAGTCGGTGGAAGTACGCTGTCTAAGATGTTATTACATATTTAAGTAAGCATATTACAACAAATACTTGTTATTATTTCTATAATAACTTTCACAGCTATATTTTTAATGAGGACTAAAAATTCTATTTTGAAAATATGTTTTTTAATACTTAGTTTAAGTTACATTTAATTTAGGAGTTTAAGTTACATTGCATTCCATGCTTCTTCTGTTGTTCATTAATAAACTTTTTAGGGTTTTTTTAAAGTACAGAGAGTCAAGAGAGAAGAGAGAGTCAAGATGAAGCCGTTATTTAACGTGGTGTCTATGTAATTGTGGGTGAATATTCTTTAAGTAATGTGGTCGCTTGTTGTGTTTATGTTACAGTTTCAAACAGAACACGTTTATCCTTGAACTGAACTATATTTAGACTTAAGACGTTCTTATGCTTGATATGAAGCTTACCATATCCCTATTTAAGTTCACAGGAATTATTACATATGAATTAATTTTGTGACAATTTTTAAAATTTGACAGATATAAGAAATAAGTACGGTGGTGGTTGAAATAGGTTACTTTTTTTTTTCAACCTAACCTAACATTAAGACATTTTGTTCCCCATTTTCCGCTAAATTTTTGAGGCATTCCGTGTTGAGTGGCAGAACTCAACGCCGTGCTTTCCGCTTGGTATCAGAGCGTAGAAAAGAAAGTAATAATAAATAAAATAATTCATTACTCGTTGGATTCGAACCAACAATTGTCGCACACTTGTGACAACGACGTTGGTCTCTTGCTTACATTTTGTAAATTTTTATGTGCAAATTACACATACTGGAATGACTTTTAGCGGCAGCTGGTTCTGGACAGAGATTGTCGCGGTCATTAACATAGTAAGTCAACGATAAGCGTACTATATTTAGCAAGACCAGGGATGCGATCTGCGCCAACTTGACACCTCGCGCCTACGTGGTTCAGTTAACCCTAAATTACTTCCCTTCAAAGGAGCTGATGGATGGGCTACGCGCATGCTTACTGCTAACTTAAGAAATATCTATTGACTATCTATTAGATTTCAACGAATATGAAGACATTTATATATATATCTATTAATTTCTTTTTATTTCGACATTCATATTTCTGTTCATGTCATTATCTCAAGTATCCTGTCGTTGCGTCTTTATTACGAAGCACTGAAGCGATAAATACATGCAAAGAACAATTGGTCATTCAAACTCCTCCGTGTGAACTTATAGTTTCCAGTTATACTTATATTATATTTAAGTAAGAAATACTTGGTAATTTAGTATTTTTTCGTGCCCCAGTACATCGTAATTGACGAAAGGGTGTGTCAGCCCTTAAACTGATGGTTATTTACATTTAAGAATGTCACGTCCCCAGGCCGGTCGCTCAGGGCGCGGGCGCGTCACCCACCGGCAACCGGCGAGCAATGGACGCAACGAAAGTGTGCGTGCAGAATTCTCAATCGGGTACAGTAAGGTTAACAAGTCTCGGCCACCCCGTTAGGGTTACTGAATATATGCGCAATGCTCATTTGATAAAAAATGTTAAAAAATAAGAAAAATCCTTAAATCAAATCTACTCAGTAGTTTATAACTATTTTCAGAGTGGTCACGGCTCGTTGGCCGTATTATACATAAGTCGTGAGGTACGGCAGGCAGATGTTAATGAAGCAAGCGAGACGAAAACGGGATCCGATAGAACAGTGCAGCGGAGGCACTGGGTAAGTAGGTACTACGTCACGGTCGTCGAATTAAAACACTACGATTTTTACGTTAACAATAAATAATTGTAAATAAGTACGTTATCATTATATTTTGTTTGATTTTCCGAAATTTATACTTTAAAGTCGTCAATTTTAATCTACCATTACTAATTAATGAATGCGCGTCAAGTCTACCTCCAGTAAATGAAAATATTGAATTGATGTATGACGGTTGGAAAATAAAAAATAAAAAAAATACATTCTTTTTTCAAACTTTAACAACCCCTAAAATATAATTGATGACTTACCATGCCTTAACGCGAATCAGCACCTCGCCCTCAGCTACAGTAGGCTCGGGCTTTTTCAGAATCTTAACGGTTTTGAGACCCCCGAATCCAGTAAGAACGACTGCGCGCATCTCCTTGGGCGGCGGGGTCTCCTTTTCCTTTTCCTCGGTAGCCTTTTCAGGGGTCTCTTCTGGTGGGGTCTCAGTGGTACCATTTTCAGTCAGGGTCTTCTCTGGCGCCGCGGCCGCTGGGGTTTCCGTGCTTTCCGTCATCTCTTATATGTGAAATGGACGATCGAGTGATAAGGCAAGCGCACGAGAAGCGAATGAGCCTGATCGAATGAGGACGAAACCGGCCGGCGAGACGACGCGTCGCGAAACGAATGAGTGGAGGGAAGGGCCCGCGCGCGCAGCGGAGCCCGGGGTGGCAGGCGGCGCGAGGGGGCGCGCGGGGCGGGGGTGCGAACAGGTGGCCGCCGCCGCCCGAGCCTCCGCCCCGCGCCCTTCGCCCCCGGGCCCCGCTCGATATTGCACTACACAGGACCTGGATTAACTTTATTACTCTATACTGGATATAAAAACCCATAGGAGCCTTCGACTAAAATGCCTAAAATCTAAGTGCTAGTACGGGGGCGTCTTGGCAATGTGATAACTTCTAAAGAGGGTACCTATAATATAATTATTGAATATAAGTGTACTATAAGACAGGATTTACTGCTGTCGTTGTTCTTAGTGGAACAATCCTTGTAAATCGAAAATCCCTCATAATTTCGAATAGTGCCATCCGTTCCTGTAAACGGATATCTTGCAACTTGTTGAACATTACAACAGGTTTAGTGGAAATAAGCTAAAGCTGTTCTTCTGTTACATCTATTTTTTATAAAAATCCCAAAAAAGTATTATCATGATTCACTAACGTATTCATTATTTTGTATAGTATATAATAGTTTATTTTCAATCACAAAATGCATAACTTACTAACTGAAGAGACAATAATTAGACAAAAATATATACTTGATTTTCATAAAAATGTTTTTGTCAAGTGCTCTTTTCCATATTATTGGATGGTTAATTGTGTTTTTAATTTTTATTAATTATATACTGGCATTATCACTATATGACAATAAATCTATGTAAAAGGCGATTCTTAATTGCATGAGACCAGAAGTGTAATTTATTATGAATGTTCCCTTATATATTCCCCCAATTTGTTGCTGATTATTGACCGGATCGACATTATCCTCTCATTCCATTTGAATTGCCGTCTGATTGAGATACGGGTTCGGTGTCATCGGACGCACTGTAACATTGCTTACCTAAAATCAATAGCTGCTACAGACACTATTATTCCCAGACAGACCCATCGATATACGGTATGCTGAAATAAAAAACCGGTTAAGTGCGAGTCGGTATCGCCCACTGACGTTTCCGTACCAATTTCAGGCTTGTAGGTAAACGAGAAGAACAATATATATACATTCACAAAATTAAGTTTACGAGCATATGCAGTCATTTTGTATGAAATGGAAAATATATTAATTTGTTATGATGCATAAAAGTTTGTACCTTTTGCTTGTGTCAGACTGGGCTTAAGAGCTTGATTTTTTTCTAAGCTTCAAGGGACCAAAGATCTAAATATTTGATATTAATTTCAGCTTGGTACCTCCACGCAACCTCGAAATAAATGGTCTTCACAGATTGAAACAACAATGTAATCCAATAAGGGTTCCCTTTTTACCTTTTGAGGTACGCAACCCTAAAAATCTATGCACGAGTAAGTTGTAGTAACATTTTACACTACCCTCATTATAGAGGTATTGCAGAATATAGAATTCATTTGAAATAATCTTAACCGATATCGTTTTTTTTTACTAGATAAAGGTACTGTATTTATCAGCTACACGCAACTCTCCCATGTCGTAGGTAAGTAAAGAGCTGAACCTAACAATAAGACACTCCATTTTCCACTTCCTGGTCAAAACTCAGAACATTACCTAACCGTTTTCGCCTTATTTTACCGTATCCAAAAAAAACAGATATTAACTCATTATTTTTTTTATAAAATGTATTGTTTATATGGTCTGACCGGACAAATCACATAATAAATTTACACAAACAATTCATTTTGTCTGTATCACTTTCACTAGAGTTCTAAGTCAACGACTGGTAGTTTTGAGACATTTTTACAATATTAATTTTCATTAAATTCAAATAAATTAATAATTTATTTCTGTTTTTAAAGAAATCTATTAAAAATAGTGTGAATTAAATTTAAATATATTTTGTATCGGTCTTACTATAAAAACAAAAAACCAGACTAAATGTTTTCGAAAACTAAGAGTTTGCATTTGTAATAATTAAGCTACATAAAAATTTAAAATATATAATAAATAATTCAAGTGAAATCGGCTAAAAAAAATCTAATATTTTGATTTTGTGGTCATTTGAAAAAGTTTTAGACTCTATAAGATTGGTTAAAATCATTTTTTATTATTATTATAATTATATTGATTGAATAATAATGAAATATTTACAACATATTGTAGCTTTATCATAATATATACAAATGAATGAGTAATAAAATGTTACACATCCATTACCTACTACGTGACAATACTTTATTGGAATTTGATATAATTGTTATTCGTCTATTCAATAGCGATTAATAATTATATTATACTTACATATTTATTGTAAAATATTTTATAATAAATACTAATATTTTATATGGGACCGGCGTGGGTTTTACTATCTTTTTTTAGCTCTAACCTCGACAGGAATGCGAGGAAATGGAAATAAAAATTATAATATTCCATTTCATCGAGTGGGAACGAAACCGACAACCTGTCGCGTTAACAGTCAAATGCCTGTACATCTGCGCCTCGACTTAAAATATACTTTTTTGAAGATAGATAGATAATATAGGGATATAATATAGGGATATAATATAGGGATAAGAATACAAAAAAGGAAAAAAAAAACTAAATATGCTTGTATATAAAATTTTTATTACATCTACTCTACAACTACTTACAGTTACATGAAGGAAGGTACTTATAAAATATTAGCGTATATAATTATTAGTTTCTATTCTTTTCTAAATCGACCTTTTCATTATAAAAGGGTTCGTCTAAATCGTCTTCGTAGTCCTCTTCGTAAGTTGGTTCCTGTTCCGTTTCTTTTTCAGCATACACTTCTTCTAAAGTTTCTCGATCATTATGACTTTGCTTGGCCAACTTGTTTTGTAAAATCTGAAAATAATATTTAACAATGTTCAAAAACTATCAGTACAAGCGAAACTTAAACCTAAGAAAGTTTTCTAAAGAAAACTTAATACTCAGCTATTGTAAATTAAATTCAAAATATTGTTTATTCAATTAGGTACATAAAAATGTCAGTAGTGTCAGTCCTAAAGGAAGCTACCACCGAATAGGGAGGCAGTTCTGCTGAGAGACCCGGAATTGATATTACTAAAATGTAGGTATGTTGAACGTAACGTAAACGCTAGAGTGAAGAAATTAAAATTTTTAATATTTCATTACCTCGAGTGAGAATCGAACCGACAAACTACCACGTTTACAATTTCTACTTCAAATTAAAATTTTAATAAAATAAAATATATGTACAAAGTCACTTATTCCAAAGCACCAAAGAAATATACAGTAACATACTTTTGTGAGAAATATTTTATAACTGAATAGAGCATTTACCAAATATTTTCCAGCAATGGGGCCAAAAGTTTCATTTAAATTGCCTATAAATTTATTAAATAACTCATTAAAAAAAAGGAATTGAAAGAAGTTTTGTTGTTAATTATATTGTTCAACAGTTCGGCCTTCAAGTTATCAGTTGAAGTTGAATGATAACACATAGTTTTCAATTATACCTACAAAAAGTCGATCGCGCAAATATGCGGTTACGTTCGAGGGCTAAAAGTGCAATAAACTTGATAATCATAAAGAGCTGCTACATGTAAACATTTGAATAAAACGATACACAAACAAGAGAAGCCAGTCGTCGCGCAGGTTGCGGGTTCTATTCAACGCGGCGTTGAGTTCCGCCAGTAATGTTTCCACAATTCGGCGGAAATTGAGGGAGGGAGTGTCTTAACACTACCTTCCATTTGCCTACCCTGCTGTGTACGGGTTAGTGTGAAGCTGATTTTATTTAGATTTTTTTATAAACAAAAGAAACTGACTCATATTGGCACTACGCACTCCGTGTGTTAATATGTTGTTTAGTTTTTAGTGATTGAATAATTCAGGCCCTCGGGTGCCATAAAACGAATCAATCGTAATAGAAATCAATATGCTTCGAATGTGTATAATACATATGATAATTAATGCCAAATACACACATAATTAAACATATAGGAATCCGCGCTGAAATCTATAGTTACTCTAGTCTCTATCCATCTAAAAAGCTGAAGCTGTGAGCTTCACTCTGTATGTGCGGGATACAGAATGAACTTAAAATAAAATAAAGCTGAAGTTTTGTCGCTTTAATTTCAGGAACTACATACCTATTGGTTTTAAATTAAAAAAATATGTTGTGTGGAAGTCCCTAACCTAAAAAGTCTATAGACAACTTTACATCAGACTAAGAGTACTGTTCCTGCGGCCAGAGTTACTTGGGACACTTGCCTCTAAGAATGGGTCATATGTCATCGTTGCCAGATTCAATCTCGTTGAAAAGCTGGATTATGCCGGTCTCGATCGGGACATTTCATTTTTGGGCCAAAAATCGGGACGTTTGACAGCTCTGTGAGTCATACCTACACAATTCTTAGAATTTCACTTGACAACTAGTGTGGTACATAAATACTACATTAAAATTATAATCATAATTATAACAAATAAAGTATTACAAAAATAGTAATTCATAATTTCTTTAAAATCCACTCCTCGCAATGAAATATGAAGTGCTTAATCTAGTTGCTTTATTAACTACATTCCCCTTCAATTAGAACATATAAATGTTTGCACGCTACGCTTAGCAGCTGAATCACTGGTAATGCGGTCGCAACTATTTATGCCAGATTTGTATCAAAAAAGAACAACGTCATCATAATCGTCACAGCAAATCAAAATGTTAAGTATTTCATTCCTACCTAGTAGGAACCGAACCCACAATCTTCGCGTTTAGTCATATGTGCGCTAAGTTGCGATAAATCTACTAAATATTAAAACAAAGTATTTAATACTGATTGAAGTTTATAAACTTAAAACACATAATATTCTGTGTTGTACATTTTAACAGTACTAATTATTAAGGATAGTATTTCATTTACTTAGTATTACATTTCTTTAACCTTTTCGATGTTACCCACTGGCTGTAATCAGGGTTGCTAGACACTTAGAAACACGGACACTTAGAATTTGTCATCCGGTACAGACTGCAGTACACTCAACAAGTCGTTGTTTCCATTAGACCATGCGGGCGAAGCCGCAAGTAGACGTTACTACATTATAAGTTGGATAATAACTACTTATTTACTAACTTAAGTGATAAATGCACATAACGCCTTATAAATCTACATTTGTATGTACTTCGAGTCATATTTGAATAGACGTCGATGCCATATTGTAGTATGAACAATGCTTGATAAAATGTTGAACTCAATTCGCATTTTTTGCTGAGTTGAAGTTTCAGTAAGCGTTTCATGTTTCAATATGCTCGGAAACGAGAAACCAGACCTCATTTTCCATAATTTATTCTACGATTCAATAAAAATTTAGGTCAGCCACAAACGCGGCTTTACGTAGAAAATATAAATTAATAGAGAGACGACGTCGTGATATAATTTAATATATATTCTGTGAAGTAATATTTATTCTTTCTGATAATAATGGAATCCACGCCTTGTATTACATGGTGTGTGGTTATTTCCTAAGTATTTAAGTCTACAGATAATAAAAAATAAGTAGTTTAAGAAAAAATAATCCTTCACTCAAGTATGAATCCTCTTAACAATGCTTGACAAGTTATTATAGGCTTATACGCATGATCGCTTGCACTTAGATAAATATATTATTAACAGGTAGGTTTGTAAGTGGATATGTTATGTTCGTCATAAAAGAAGAAAAATATTATTTTAATGACAAGTTATATGCGGATACAATTGTACAGTGAGTAAACGTAGAGATGTTGGTCTTTATATATCAATAACGCAGGGACAGCTTGTGGCTTCGATTCCCACTCGAGTAAACGAAATTTTTAATATTTTCATTTCCTCACTCTGGTAATGATGCAACACGCAATGCCTTTAGAATTCAGGAAAGAAAGTATTTTAATGGGAACGGAGTGACTTAATACTAGGTTTTTAGGTTCCCTCTACATACCCTGCTATGCGGGTATGCAGAGGGAACCTGAGAAGTCAAAAGGAAACTAGTATTGTGCGATATATAGTGTAAAGTATTTTTTTTTAAAAAGAAAGGCAATAATTTTATTAATTCAACACAATACAATACAATATGATGTAACCAAGTCTGAAATTCTCTACTTTCCGCCCAAATTCGAGACATTGATTATTGCGCGGCGGAACTCAACGCCACATCTAATCTTTCCAGAGGCGAAAAATAAAAATTAACATATTGTCAAAGACACACAAAAATCATTTATACAAATATAAATATAATTAAAAAATAACCATACCTGTCTTTTGAGCAAGAAATCGGCTAATTCAGTTTTCTGTTTTCCTACATCCGTTATAGGCTGGGAGCTGCTTTCTTTAGTAGCTCTGTAAGTTATGATAGTATCATCACAGAGACTGTTCCAAGCATCTCTTGTTTTCTTTCTGGCCGCTAATAATCTATTCAAGATTTTTGGATGATCCAAACCATATACATTATGTGTCATTTCTGGTATGGGCTCTTCTAATATGGGTTCTGCTTCTTCCAATTGTCTAATTTTTGCCTAGTAACAATTTGGAAATGTACTACCTTATACAGGGTGTCCCAGGAGTCAACGATAAGACGAAAACAGGTGATAGACCAAGTCGTGACAGTTATGAGAAAAATATTAAAAAAAATCTTTTTCATGTATTTTTCATATTATATTGATTTTAAAAAATATCGGAAAAACCAACACCCCTAGATGATTTTTCAAGCCCTAAGTCGGAAAAGTTCAGGTATCTTAGATCCGTCATGCACGAGTCGGAGGCATCGATCACGATCTCCATGGTCGGATAAGCGTTGTCTGGGCTAAGTGGCGGCAGGTCTATGGTGTGGTCTGTGATCGCAGGATACCGTCCAAACCTGAACATTTTCGACTTAGGGGCTGGCCCAGGACTTATAAGGATAGTGCTCAAGTCCGGGCTCCCGCAGGCCATATACTCGGTCTTTGACACATTGCCAGAAGAAAGAGTAATATTTGTAGTCTTTGGATTTGAAAAATCATCACGGGATGTTTGTTTTTCTGATATTTTTTAAAATCAATATAATATGAAAAATACATGACAAAGATTTTATTTTATATTTTTCTCATAACTGTCAAGACTTGGTCTATCACCTGTTTTCGTCTTATCGTTGACTCCTGGGACATCCTGTATAAATTTACATTTCATTAATATTTTAACTAAATTGGTTTCTAAAATTTAAAATAGCTAACTTCTATATTTTTTTACTGAGATATTTATTTGTAGTAGATACAAAGCTAAAAAATATATTTAATTATTTTTCAATAATAAAGTATATTAAAAAGTTTTTTTATGATGTAAACACACAAATAACTCATTTTAAAGTGTAATTTACATTATTAAATAAGAAAAATATATATAGAAACATATACAAATTTCAACATAGCATTTAGGTAGCTATTTTATACTAGCCTTCTATATAAAATATATTTATATAATAAGAAAAATATACAGAGAATAACAATTTTAAAAAAGAACCTTCATTTCTGGTGAGAGCTTAGTATTTAATGTAAAATCTGATTTTAATAATTGTCCTAATTCAGTAGGAGTAAAGTCTTCTCCGTAATCTGCTGCTACCAATCGACGGTCTAAATCGATTAAATGGGCCTCTTGCCTGTCTAAAACAAAACAAAATATAGTGCCGCAGCATTTGAATGTAAATGTGACATGCAAAGTCCCTAAAATTGGGACAGAATAATGTGAAAGTAAGTATAACTGCCATACAGAAATTTTATATTAAAATAATTAATAAATTTAATATTTTTCAATCAAATTGAAGATACATAATATACAAACTGATAACATACTAGTAGAATATAGTTATTTTTTTATTAGTTACACTATATATTTTAACATAGCAGGGGAGGAAGAGATAACAAACGGTTGAAACAATTCACTTTCTTCACTATAATTTGAAGTTTTACACATTGAGCGGTGAAAGAACACACATCACTTTATTTTGCCAGATTGGAGAAATAAAGTAATTTTATTACACAAATAACAAGTCATGCAATGTTTACCACAAACAACAATGTCATCCAGAAAGATAAAAAAACATATATAAAACATTTTTTAAAACCTTATGAACATTTATTATTATATATAAATCACTTAAAAAAATAGTAACCTTTAACAAATACAATATAAGGTATTTCTCCCATAAGCCTTAGTGTTGATAATTCATGCCTTAGAGGTCCTGCGATGGAACTCAGGACTCTTTCTGTTTCAACATCAGATGAGTCCCCTTTGCACACCCAAAATACATTAACAGTTTTGAAATCTGGGCTTACTTCTACCTACAAGAATGACACATAAGTGTTGGTTATATCTAAACTTCTTAACCCCTAATTAAAGTACAATAGTAAGATAATTAAGTCCTACTACAAAATAAGTAAAAGCTAATACAACATAGATTTTTTTAAATATTGTATATAGTAGAATAGGCACAACACTTTCCGCCTAAATTTCAATGCCATGAAATGTGGGAATCAAAGCCATAATCCTTGGTTTTGCAATAAGACGCTATGTCGCTGCGCCACAATGGCCTCTTCATTCTAGTTGCTATAAAATAGTGTAAATTTTATGTAAATATAATTTTAATTTAATTTCAAAGAAACAAAAAATACCTTTGATATTTCTATTCCCCGGCCAATTACATGCATGGACATAGTTCCGGTTGACATCAGATCTGTGATATTTTTCATAAATAGTTTATTAAGCATAGCCTTACGTCGCACTCCACGTTTCCCAGGTTCATATTTTATTTTAGTCAAACTTTTAACACTTGGCATTCCTGTTATATTCGAGGTTGGTGCAGGATACCACTGTCTAGAATTAGGAGACAATGTTAGTAATGTAAACTTCATTATTCTATACAAAAATCAATACTTAATTGTTTTATTAATATACTTTTTACTCTTGGGATTCAGCATTTTATTTAATTTAATGCCTTGTTTTTTAAAACTATATAGAACACAGGAGCAATGGTAAAGCCGGCGTAACATTTTAGAAGCAATTATTATACTAATAAGAAATATATATATATATGTTTTTATTTTATACTTAAAATTAAAACTCGAAAAAGTTTTTGGTTACATAGATATTATTTTGATTTTCTTGACTTTGACATATAAAATCACAGATGACGGAATACACTTACACAGTACACATTTTGCCTATAATGATCAAGGAACATATATTTAATTTTATATGTATGATAACGATATGATATGTAATGATATTCAGATTTTAACTTTTAAGTGTATGTACTTTTATATACAGTAAAGTAGAAAATTAAATATAAGATGACAAATTCATAAGGGCGGTAATAAATAATTGTAATATTCTAAAAATATATTTTGCAAATATATTACCAACATGTAATTATCTTTTACAATGTATTATATATTAAAAAAAATGTTTTAAGAGACATTTCTATAAATCAAAAGTAAAAATTGTAATTTATAAGTAAACTGACTTGAAATTGAAACAATGATTTTAATAAATCATCTGTTTTTATTGACATTATCAAATCTTCTGTCAAAATTCCCATTATTGTAGCATAGCTAGCAACACCTACTTATATAAGGGCGCGCTTGTGTGCGTTCTTCCCGCCAAAGAACTGTCAGAATTGGTTAAAATCGGGATAACTTTCACGTCTTTATTGTATATTGTGTTTATTTGATAAAAAATCATCTTTTATAATAGGTTTTAATAATACAGTTATATAAATATGTCTAAACAAGAGGAGAGTGAAGAAAATTGGGTGGCTGCGATGGACAATCTGTGTTCAAAGTTAAACGTAGATCCTTTAGCTGGGCAAACATCAAAACTATCTTTTGCAGAAATAAAAAAAAATTACACATTAGATGTAAGTATAATATAAATCTGTGTTTCCTATGTTATCATTTATTTTTATTTACAACCTGCAAATTACAAATATACATGTATTTATACAAACTTAATCGATTTATTCACACATCTTTACATGGCACTTTTCTTTTTAGGGAGATATATTACACTGGATGGCGTGTGCTTTATATGTTGCATGTCGTACTTCTATCACTCCCACTGTACAATCGGGAAAAGCTGTAGAGGGTAATTGTGTCAGTCTCACAAGACTTCTTAGACTTTGTAACATAAGGTATACTTTATATATATAATATATTCAATTTAAATGTATAATGAATTTGGTATGTAACTTTCAATATACAAAATAATTATATGAACTACTTCTAATAAAAAATATTTGTAGCCTTATACAGTTTTTTAACAAAATTAAGAAATGGATGGAAATGGCACTCATGTCAACTGACTTCAAAGACAGAATAACTAGATTAGAACACAAATTTGCAGTTTCAACTGTTTTATTTAGAAAATTTCAACCAATTTTCCAAGAAATATTCTCAGGACTGACTAATGAACCTGTTAAAACAAACACAAAAAGTAAAAAGCAAAAGTAAGTATATATTTTAAATATTACAGTGATAACATTTTTTGTGCAGTGGGTTCCTGAATAGTTTGAAAACAGGTAGAATGGTGGTGTTTCAGTTAGTATTTAGTGTAATATATCAAAAGAAGGAAAATAGTGCATTAGCAAAAACTATAAGCTTTTAGAGTATATTCTGGTGGTTTATATTAAATATTAGAAACATCTAATCTGGAGCTTTAAAAACCCAACTAAAATACAATAAATAAAATAATACCTTCATTCAATTTGGGGACTATTTTGGGTGGCAATACACTGTTTGCCACATATGCTATTATAGGTATGTTATGGAGCTCCAAGCCCATAACTGATACTAGGTAGGATAGGACATCTGTGAAAAGAAATATCCACAACTGACATTAAAATGTTAGAAAAATTATCTAATATATGCAGGGTCCAAATTAAACTATTGGTTTTTATATCAAGTGGTATCATGTACACAAAACTTCCAAACATCAGCAAATCCTAATATTTTTGTCTGAATTTATCCCAAAATGGATAATTCAAAACATTTTTTAAATCTATAACTATTATAACTACAACTGATAATTGAATTTTCTTACATTCAGTATTGATATTAAATAATATGAAATACTAATATTTTCAGGTTGCAGCCATGTACAACAAATGCACTTTTTGAATTCACTTGGTGCTTATATGTGTCTGTTAAAGGAGAATTTTACAACTCTGCCCATGATTTGGTTGATATGTATCATGTTCTTCTATCATGTCTTGATTTTGTTTTTGCTAATGCCTTTATGGCAAGAAGAGTTGATTTATTGAATCCATCTTTCAAAGGTAAATAAATAATGTGATATTTGAATAGAAATTACTTATTAAATAGCAAAAAACTTTCTTGTAATCTATATTTCCTATTGCAAAGCTGAGGAGTATAAATACACAAATCTCAAGAACTATTTATATTACATAGTTTTAATGGTTTTGATGTAACCATACTGTACTGCACCTGACTTAAAGTGGATAATGTTATAAAATATGTTCTAGGCTTACCAGCAGATTGGCTCAAAGATGATTTTGAGATGCCAAGTAAAGCACCTTGTATCATATCAACATTATGTGAAATTATGGAAGGATTAGCTGTTGAAGCAGCTACTATGAAGGAGTATAGCTGGAAACCAGTTATAAGGACATTTTTTGAGAAATCAGTAATTTCAATTTATTTATAATATAACATAAGTAATGTCACACAACTTTCACAAATTTCTCTCCTCACTTGACTAGGATCGGGTCCTTGGGGCTTGTAAGGAACCCCTCCATCTGTTGTGATATCACATATTTGGCAATTTATACCTACAAATAATTTTATTAAAGCAATGGCTTGCTTATATTTTGCTTATATATCATTAGATATCACACAATTCCCACTTCCTCGTTCCCTTGCTCCCCCTAAACATATGACATACATTGTGAATAGTCTCTTATGAAAGTACTTGGTTAGTATATGATATTTATATGCTTAAGAATTAAATTCTATATGCACTTTTTTTAGATTTTAAAAGGGGACCGTGACAATCTAACAGGTTTATTAGACATTGGGAACTTTGATGGGAATGTTAAATCATTGAACAATCTTTATGAAACCTATGTACTTAGTGTTGGAGAATTTGATGAAAGAATATTCTTAGGTAAGTTTATATGTCTAGAGTATTTACAGAATTCTTTTATTACAGCAAAATTAATTAAAAAAGTATTACATTACTATATTTTTGTTCTATGTTATTACTGGCTGACATAAATTATTGGAACTTTTTTTTTATATATGACATCAAATATATGGTGATGATTGAAGTTTTAAAAAAATGTAAAATGTCAAAACTTTACAAAGATATTTTATTATGCTATGATGATAATAAAAGTTGGTACAGCAGTACATATTTATGTATCTTTGTAAGCATACATACAGAAATTACATTCTATATATGTTTTAGGTGAACATGCTAATGAGCAAATTGGGACTAGAAGTAAAGTTTCCGGAGATGAAATATCACAAGTTATTGAATCATTTGGTCCAGTAAGTATATATTTTAAAAATACTGCTAAATATAGGAGATAGGTCAAAGTTAATGAATTGTTGCTTGTATTGTCTCACAGAAATATTTTTTCTGATTTATATTTAATTTTAATATACAGATTTTACCCCTTCTGCGGTTTTATTATATGTATAAATTGCATGGATTTTCTTGTAAAGTGGAGAACTTATTTTCATAATAATATTTTACATTTCCATTAACAAAATTAATAAATGTATGTATTTCCAGAGTGGACGTGCATGCCCCGATACTCCTTTAACGGGGCGGCGGTACCTCGCGCGCCGTGAGGAGCTAACGCCGGTATCGCAAGCCACAAATAGTGTGGCACGATTGCTCACTTTGTTGAGGCACGCAAGACCCACACCTTCCCCACAGCTGTTGAGGTTTTTTGCGTTAGTATTCTATTTTTTTTAGCAAGTTTTTGTAATAAACTGTCATGTTCATCATCATCAGAAATTATTTTATCTCTTTCAATATTTTGTCTTAAGTTAAACAAGAATTATATAAAATTATTAGAATTAGAAAGAATTATATTTAATTATTTTGTCTTAAGTTAAACAAGAATTATATAAATGTATTTAATTTTAAATAAAATTTTAATATTTTAGTGACTGTGGTGTAAGTGAGGAAACTATAAACACAAAAGTGATTCAACCCTGCAATGGATGGATGGAGCAGTTCTCAAGATACCTCAGAGAAAATAACTGTAGCAATGAAACTATTACTTGTAGATGCAATATGGTTACTTGCTTATATTATAAAGTTTTTGAACACATCATCAGAGAGGAACATAGGAAAAAACCACAGTTATCTTTGCCAGTAAGTATTAAATACTTTTAGTATTTTGATTTTGTATGTCACTTGTGGGGAAACGGAAAGTGGAGACTTTCTGCCCAAATTTTATCTCTTTACCTGTTAAGTGATAGAATTTAACGACGAGCTTTGTCTTCTTACTACAGCAAGGAAATGAAAAATAATTAAATTCGCCCGGACTAGCATCAAACCCACGACCGACACGTTTACCGTCGTTTTACATGCGAAAATTAATAAATAAATATTTTTTTCCAGGTTCTACTATCACAAGAGACCTACCAACTGACAGTATACGCGTGTTGCACAGAAGTAGTGCTACAAGCGTTCCGCGTCAACTCCCTACGGTTTCCTTGCGTGCTACAAATATATGGCCTTAGTGCTTTCCACTTTTATAAGATCATTGAGTTGGTTGTTCGTGCTATGTTTGATAAGCTCAGTCGTGATGTTATTAAACATCTTAATGCTGTGAGTTTTTTTAAATATTATTTTGGTTTAACTGTGACATATTTTTAAAGTAATAACCGAATTTGATAAATTACATAGTGTATCCTAGTTTATTTTATTTCTGTCAGTGTTATTTTTCCTAATGAAGCTTATTCTTGTCTGTCTATTGTTTTAAAAGTAAAGTAAGACACATGTCGTGACAATTTGAATTATTTGTTATGGTTAGGATTTAATTTAAAGAAAAAAATATATAAATCCAAAGAAAACAATTATGATATAAAACTAGAAAACAAATAATTACTGAGACATTACTAGTTAAACCGCCACAAGACAATTAGTTACGCAAAAATTTTTATTATCAAAAAAAAAACGAAAAAGTTGCAATAACTATAATAAAAAAATAACTTGTTTTTCTAATATAGTGTAAATTATATATAGGTGGAAGAACAAGTTCTAGAATCACTTGTTTGGACATCAGACAGTCCTTTGTGGGATCAGCTCAGCAGAACTCCAGTACCGGCCTCTACAGAAGTGTATGTACAAGAATCGCCGAACAGTCGTCGAAATTTAAATCAAAGTAGTAAGTGTGTTTTTTTAGATAGATTTAATCTATTTATAAATATTTATTTTAAATCAACTTTGCTAAGTCCAGTCCATTTGATCCAAGCATAAATATATTTGGCATATAAAATGTTTTTCTCATATAATTTTTAAATATAAGTAGGCTATAGTGGAAACGGAAAAGCTTTCGTGGAAAGGGAAAGTTTTTGATTGCAAACACAACAGTTGTGGGTACTATTCCTACTCGCGGAGAATGAATTACTTCCACTTCACTACATAGTATAAAATATTCAAAAATTAATTCAAAGTCGCTTTCCTCTGTCTGTCCCTCTGTATGCTTAGATCTTTAAAACTACGCAACGGATTTTGATGCGCTATATTTAACAGTAGAGTGATTCAAGAGGAAGGTTTATATGTATAATAACATAAATTATATAGTAGAGAAATACTGTTATTTATGAGGTTTCTTATGTGATATTGTAAATATTATTTTTTTTCCGCTTCAATTGTAAACGCAGGCTAGGCCCTGGAGATTTATCAAAATAATGTACTAAGTCTTGTAAACCTTGAAAAGGTTGGAGAGAATGGAGAGAACCATCGCGGAGATTTCTGCAAACCTTATCTATCTCTTATGGATAGCCCATAATAACAATTTTTTGTCTTTTACTTTTTACAAGAAATAATGGCCCATTTTCGAAGCGATTTTAAGTAATACAGCAATAATCATTATCCAATTAAATACCTTAAATACATTGTTGATTTAATATTGATCAATATGGCTTTACACAGCTTATAATTTTAATGAATATTTTCGAAGATATTACTTAAACTGCAGAGACAAAGCGCAGCACTGCATTCAATTGAATATTCTTAAAGGAACTGCAAAAATACAAGTTACGCACGAGCGGTCGCTAGTCCTCTATAATAACAAAAGGAAACATTATTTAATTTTGACTAGGTTCCCTCTTCATACCCTACATATAAGTAACACCGCGTGAAATAAAAAAAATACTTACAGGTGGCCTGCAATCGCCAGTGTCGGCAGAGATAGACCGTTTCCTCACCCCTATGGCGGATCATGCGAAGAAACAATTGTTCAAAGATAATATAAAACCGGGTCAGTCACTTTTAGGTAATCACTATTCATTCATTTTTTTGTTTACACAATATTCATAACATTTTGCATATTTTTTTTGTGTTTGTCCTTTCTTTAATTGAAATAATTTCTATTTTTGTCAATCTTAAATGCTTATATGTTTTGCATAGATTTAAGTAAAAGGATGTTGTGGCGCAAATTTAGTCTATAAGTTTACAAATATGAAAAAAAATATTATCACTTAATTTTACTATAGCTATATCATTTACAAAATCATATATGCACATTTATTTTCTTATTTAACATTTTATATGCTTGCTTATATTTATATGTATATTGTTTTTTAGCAACAAATAATAATACAGAACCTTCTGCGCCTCAACCCAGTACGTCTGCGTCAAGTACAGAAAACACGCCTAATACTACCCCAAAGAAACCTAATAACTCTTTAATATTGTTTTTCAGAAAGGTAAATTGCTATTATTATTTTATTCAACTTATTAGTTTAACTTACACGTAAAAAATATTTATCTTTATAACATTTGTTAAAAGAATAATGGTAATTTTTTTGACTATATTTTATAAAGATAGTATTAAGCTATTAATATAATTATTATTTTATTATGCAAGTAAAATGATGTGATATCATTCTAGGCGACGCTGTCGTGGCGCAGTAAGACAGCGTCTGACTAAGCGCACTGGTTGTGGGTTCGAACCCCGCTCCCCTGAGTGACGAATTGCATTGAATGATTAGTGATTATATTTAAATTGTGTTAACGGGCACTCTGGTAGACAGCGAAGCGTTGAGTTCCGCCGCCAACAAGCAATGTCTAGAATATTAGGCGGAAAAAGGGGCAAATGGCCTTAAAGTAAATATCTCATATCTGCCTTGCGATATGTGGTTTACGATGTAAACCGCACGTGGCAGGCTTCCTTTTCTCTCTTCCCGCCGAATACGTGTGCTTTGCGTGTTGAATGGCGGACCGGAAACGCCGCGGTTTCTTTTCCAGAGCGAAGAAATAAAAAATCAATTGGGAATCGAACTTACAACCGATTCGTCTGGTTCACAACCGCATGCTTGTGGGGTCCACCATGATAGTCTTGATTATTTTTATTTTATATTACACTATTTATAATATTTACTTTGACAACAGTTTTACAGTCTAGCAGTGGTCCGAATGAACGATCTGTGCACGAGACTGCGGCTCACAGACGAGGAGTTAAAGAGAAAAATATGGACGTGTCTAGAATATTCCATTATGCATCAAACACAATTAATGAAGGACCGCCATCTTGATCAGATACTCATGTGCGCTGTTTATGTTATATGCAAGGTGGGTAACTAGTGTTGATAGATTTAATAGATGCTTATTTACCGTTTTAAATGTTTTTAAATATTTTGTTCTTTCCTTAGTGGTCATATATTAGGAAAGAAGAACGAAGGAAAGAAAGTAACACTTAAAAAATGTTTTCAAAGAATTAATTTTGAATTTTGGCTTCTAGAGATTCTTGGCCTAGACTGTATAATGGTCGATGTTAAATTTTTTTAGGTATCCAACACACCAACCAATCAAGTGGAGAGAACATTCACAGACATCATGCGTTGTTACCGACAGAGGCCGCTCGCTGACAACCTCGTGTACAGGACTGTGCTCATTAAAAATGATGAAGGTATTATATCTACTCGCTGTATCTCGCATATGGCAGGATAAGCATAGGCATCCAAGTGTTTTAAATTTTCGAAGTATTGCTTGTTGATTGGCTGAAGCCAACGTCGCGCTTGATCTTGTTAATTTAATGAAAAAAATAAATAAATACGGAAAAGTTGTATTAAATGTATCCAGTAAATAATAATTTAATGTTACATATATCATAGTGGCATAGTGTAACACCGTCTAATTGCAGCCGCGATGTTTGTGAATTTGAGCCCAACTCTGGTTGACAAAATGCGGCGTTAAAATTCGCCACTCAACCGTGTCTCGCATTCTATACGATGGAAAACGTAGGATAGTGACTAATGATAGGAAAAGACTGATTTAAAATTTTCAAACCCTCACATCTTGGATATTGTCCAAAGTTAAATGAAATTATCCCATGCGTTAATTGAATCTTTACATTATTTTTTATATTTACAATTTAACATGTCTTGTTTTTATTTATAAAATAAAAAAATATTTTCAGAATCACCAGAAAGAGGAGACTTAATAAACTTCTATAATAAAGTATATGTAAAATGTATTCAGGCATTTGCATTGCGATTTACTGGTAGGCACAGAGATGTAAGTATATTTTTTTTGTACATACTTTTCTTGCACTTTGTTCCATTTTCCGCGAAATTCTATAGGCGCTGCATGTTGAGTGGCGGAACTCAACGTTGCGTGTGGCCTTGCATCAAATATATTTTTTTTATTAACAACATAAAATTGCAAAATAAGCTTTGTCTATATATATAAAATGTAATCAATCAATCTATCTATATATATAAAAGGACTTATCCTCACTGACTGCGGTAAGACGCACGCACAGCCGTAACCGCTGTGCGTAGCAACGTGAAATTCGGACAGATGTTTACTTTCGTAATCTGGACATCCACTAAGAAGGGATTTTGAAAAATTTTAACCATAAGGGGTGAAATAGGGGTTGAAAGTTTGTATGGAAAAAAAATTAAATCTATACCGATTTTTATAAAATTGAAAATTCAGACTCTTAAAAATATTTAATTGAATACGTGTTTCATCGTTTTTTAGAATTCTGCCCCTAAGGGTACAAATAAGGGGTTGAAAGTTTGTATAGATTTTTATATCGGTACCGATTTTTATTAAATTTGAAACTTAGACTCTTATAAATATATTGAACACATGTTTCGTAGTTTATTTTAATTCATCTCCTAGGGGTGTAAATAAGGGATTGAAAGTTTGTATCTTAAAATCTTTGTATCACCACTGATTTTTATAAGATTTGAAATTGAGAGGCTCTTAAAAATATTTCATCGAACACGTGTTTCATGGTTTATTAGAATTCACCCCTAGTTGCAAATAAGCGCGAAATAAGTTGCGAAGCTGCGCGCGTCCGCTAGTGAGTGATAAAGCTGCCATTGCACAACATTGGACAACTATTGTAAAGATCCAATCTCTACTTTTATCCGTTGTTATTGGAGTTCCATAGCGTTTTTGATTTGATTTTAATTACAGTTGAGCAAATCTTGATTGCAATTGACAATTAAATATTAACAATTTATATGGGAATTTTAATTAACAATTAATTAATTGTAGTGTAACAATAACCAGTGTATTTGTGTATATGTGTATCACTGATCCATAGTTAATATTTCATTGTCAGTTACACTCAAAATTTGAAAGACTGATTTTAATTTGTTATCTTAGGAACAATCCCTATCCCCTTTGCCGGCTGGTCGTACAGCGCTGTGCGGGAGATCGCCGGGAGGACAACGCGTGTCGGAGCGCCACCAGCTATACGTGAAACCTCTGACTACACCGCCAAATCATCACCATCAACTGACTTATAGATTTAGTAGAAGTCCTGCTAAGGTTGGTATTTTTTTTGAGCTTCACGCTGCATCCCGCACAACAGGAATGGCAGAAGAAGAATGGAAGATGACGAGAATTTACTTTGACACCAGAGCGAAGAAACTTAAAATATTAAATATTTAATTTTCTTGAGTGGGAATCGAAAACCACAACCTGTCGCGTTTACAGTCACACGCTTGTACCCCTGCGCCACAAAGCCTTCCTCCATTTGCATTCTTTCTTTATTTTAAATAAATTATGACCCATGTCCTTCCCAGGACCAAACTATGCAATAAAAAAAAATCCAAATCAATCCAGTAGTTCCGAAGATGTACATGTACAAAACTTCAGTTTTTTCTATTTTATTATATTACAGAGATTAGTTTTAAAACATATGTATACTAAATTGAACCTTATCATCCAAACAGGACTTGCACGCAATAAACACTATGGTATCGTGCGAAGTGGGAGTCGGTGTAGGAGTAGGAGTGAAACGCAACGCTGACGAAGGAGAAGTGGTGACCCGAGCTGATGGCGACTTGGTGAAGAGAGCACGGTATGGTGGGGTGGCGAGGAAGCTGCAGGGGCTGGTTAGCGACCGACAGGCTGTTTGATTTAATGGTAATTATATATCATCTCATATTAGACTAGCTGTGCTAAAATTACGTAGTTCTGGGACCCTAGGATCTCAATCTATAAAGTTTATTTATTAATTTATTTTGATACGATAATATTTGATTACTATTGTACGAATGTCAATATTTTCATGTATCAACCAGTGTTGCCAGTTGTCCTGATTTTGGAGGGATGTCCAGATTTTTAGCCCAAAATTTAAATAATATATATTTATTGTTTTATATAATTTATATTTCATTTCTGTGCAACAAAGATCATTCTATTATATTCTTATTTTTAATGGTCTTTATTTCTTTTCTTTTTCAGATAAAGTCAACACTTCTATAAATAAGGTCATTGAAATGAATTTCAAATATTTATTTACCAAAAATTTTGCTTTTAGCTCTCTAAGTGTAATCATCTATTGTTTAATCAGTTGAATTTGACTATATATACCATTAGCATAAAAATCAATTTTAAGTTTAAAAAATACGTTTTTTTGGTCACAATAACACGAACATACAATAAATGTATGTATTATTTTTTATGGAAATGGTGCTAAGAGCTTTGTTACATCACATCATGTAACAATATCACAATTTTGACTATATTAACAAGAAATCAAGAACCAATGTCAAATTAGATTATAATAATCAACCATTTATAACTATTTTAATACTATTTAAGTATTTTATATTCAGTGTATTTTCAATTTGCTGTAACAGGGCTCAGTAATTGGTTCCAAATATAGTTCTAGGTTCTACTCACGTTAATAAATGATATTGATCTCATATTCTTATTTGTGGGCATTATTTAATATTATTATGCCATATTATCTAAAATTGCTCATTGCTTTCTAAGTTATGTGAATTGGACTAAGTGGCCGCCATTTTACCTATTGATTGTAGGTAGTTCTTGTTTACCATTGTCAAAGTCATTTTTATATATAGACAAAAGACTCTGCTCCTATACTAAGCCGAGTCTATCACTGGTTTATATCTATATTTTAAATATTTATCATTATATTACAAGTAGCAAGTTCCTTTTGTTTTCTGACTGAAATGTACTTATTCGGTCTTAATATTATTATATTTGCTTCCATTAATATTATTTTTTTTTACGCCTAGATTATAAGTGATGATTGGAAAAGCGTTTAAATCAATTTTTGTTATAACGTTAATCAAAATTAAATAATTGTATATTTCGGACATAACTATTTTATCGTGTATTTTATGTAGATTTTACTTTTTAGTATAAATAATGTAAAGTATTGAAAAATCCTATTTTATTTCTTCATAAGATGTAATTCACATACACATTTTTTAGTAGTTATTTTTTTATTTACCATATTTCCACTAATTTATTATATCTATTTTCTCTAATATCCTTTATAAATTTTATAATTTGTAAAGGACATGTTCTCACTGACTGAGTGCGGAAACGTGGAGTTTGGACAGATGTTTTTTTTCCATAATCTGTTAAATTTTTAACCCTAAAGGCATGAAATAGAGGTTGAAAGTTTGTATGGTTTTTTTTTTAAATTGGCACTGATTTTTATAAAATTTGAAATTCATACTTAAAAATATTTAATTGAACACGTTAGGGATGAGTTCGATATATCAAAATGTAACTTGTAACCGATACGATGCAGAAACCATACCATATCGATATCTGTTTCTAAAAAACCGTTATCATAAAAACTTATCAAAACAATCAGATGCGTATTATAACTTAAAATCACACACAGCAGCTATCGGAACGAAAACTTCGCATAACACAAACTAACTACCTCTCTTTCTAACTATATGTTTTCCACGAGTGTAAAAGAAATGAAGCGAATATCTGATAACTTGCATCTATAAGATATTATTACTTTACGTTACAAAAAAGAACTTCTATATAATCGGAATAAGGTTGAAATTTGGTTAAAATATTCATATTATTTTCACACTTGAGTGGATTCGACTTTTAACGTTTGTTTTTAAGTGAGAAATGCTTATTTGAAATTTATTTTTAAATTTTTAATATTTTAGAAATAGTTTAGTATTGTATTTAGTCCTTTGCGATACGTATTGCGGACGAGGTTTCCTTAAAAATTGTGCATTTCAGTGTGTGTATATACTTTTTTTTAACAACAATTTCTATATAGTTTAAAGTTAATTAGTGTTAGTGTATAGCTTAAATATATTAGTGTATATAGACATAATTTTTTTCTTAAAAATGTCGCGTAAAGTGCGTGAGATATGGACCCATTTTGATAAAAAAAGACAATGCTGATCACCTGGCTGTATGTAAATACTGCTATCAAAAATATTCTTTTAAATCAACAACCGGTAATTTGAGCACGCATTTGAAAAGATCCCATGCTGCTATTTATTTAGCAAAAAAAATACACCGAATGTCGAATTTGTAGAACAAGGTTCAATTGATATAGCGGTTGCTTCAACCAGTGCTGTGGTCGTAGATATTAATAAACAACAATTAATAGAGCCTCAGCCTCAACGTAAGAAACAAAGGACAATGCAGGTCTACACTATAAAAAAAATTACTCCTGATGAAAAAAAACGTGTAGATAAAGATTTATTAGATTTATTTATAAGCGATTATCAACCTTTTAGAATAGTTGAAGATAAACGATTCCAAAAATTTGTCAAAAATATACCCGGATATACGCTGCCTTCTAGAAAACCTATTTCTTCAACTATGATACCAGCGCTATATACGGAGACATTAAGTAAAACGATACAAATTATATCTCGAGACGCGCTTTAGATATGTTTGACAACGGACTGTTGGACATCTTCGCAAACGGAGAGCTACATCGGTTTAAGTGCTCATTACATCGATGCAGATTTTGAGCCACAATTTTTATTAGAATGTAAAAACTTAAATGACAGCCATACAAGCACAAATTTTTCCAAAGTTTTAAAAACAATAATGGAAGAGTGGAATATAACTCATAAAATTAATTTTGCCATTTCTGATAACGCTCGCAATATTGTTAAGGCCATAGAAACGGAATTAGGTTGGAAACATTATGGTTGCTATGCGCATACTCTGAATTTAATAGTAACCAGTGCATTAAAAACAATTGAAGAGTTATTAGAAAAAATAAAAAGTATTGTAACCTATTTTAAAATAAGTATTAATGCCACTAATATGCTTCTAAGCTATCAAATTAAGAACATGGCGGACTGTGGTGACCCCAAGTGGCTAATTCAACATATACCTACACGCTGGAATTCGGTATTTTTTATGCTGCGCAGATTGACTTTATTAAGAGGCGTTAAAACATTGTATGGCATTAATTGATAGAACTTGGCCTGATATAAGCACAGTAGAATGGCAAATAATTAGTGAAATATGCACAATTTTACAACCATTTGCAGAAATTACTTCTTCGGTAAGTGGGGATAATTATTGAACTGGAAGCATGGTCATTATTGTAACAAATTGTTTGAGGGCAATATGCGAAGATTTTTTAAAAGAGGAGTATAAGCTCTTTAATCCTGTAGTTGTAGAAATTTGCACTGCTCTTTCCAGAAGGGTTTAAGAGAACGATTTTCTGGGGTCGAACATTGCAAAACATTTGGTGTTTTTACGCTGCTAGGCCCTAGATTTAAACTACTGTGTTTTAAAAATGAGCAGGCAGTATCTGACCTCAAAAAACATGTTTACTTATTCATTATGGGCCTCCTGGATCAAAATCAACCAAGAGAACCCAAATCAATTGAAGAAAAGACGACTAATTTTACAAAAGATAGCGCGTGGAGTAAACTGGACGACTTTCTTCGCAAAAACAAGCCGCAAGGCAATGCCCACGCGAGGGCCATTAGAGAACTTCAAATGTACTTAGACGACGACAAGATGCTGCCTGACAAAAACAGCGAAGGCAAATGGACTAACCCCTCGCAATGGTGGTGGGACCATAAAGTTACATACCCAAATTTATCGTTATTGTTTAAAACAAAGTGCAATATTGTTGCGACTTCAGTGCCTTGGGAACGGCTGTTTTCTAAAACAAGGCTCATAATAAATGATAGATGTCGCCTGAAAGCAAAAAAAGTTGAACAACGGGCTTTTCTAAACGCTAATCTGCCTAAATATTAAAATAATGTAAATCGTAGCTATTGTAAGCATATATAATTATTGTAAATATGTAAATTTTTAAATACATAATATTAAATTCTTATATAACTACTTTCTCTCTCATCTCTCTGAATACTTGGTGAGTTACTTTATATTCATAATACTTTTAAAAAACGCAACCAGCGTTTAATGTCAATTTGCCTTCATTTTATATCGTTAAAAATGATTTAACGTTTGTAAACTGACTTATCAATATCGATATCTGAAAACTGGTTTTGATATCGTTATGAATACCATATATTGGTTCAATAACCGTTATCGAAAAAAAACGATAACGCCCATGCCTAGAACACGTGTTTCATCATTTTTTTAAATTTAGCCCCTTAAGGTGCAAATAAAGGGTTAAACATTTATTTGGAAAATTCTTTAAATCGCCACTGATTTTTATAAAATTTAAAATTATATGTTTAATTTCATGGTTTATTCGAATTCAACTCTAAGGGTGCAAATAAGCAGACGAAGCTGCGCGAGTCCACTAGTATGATATAATTTTATCACTATTTACTTATAAAAAACATAATAGCTTAATTGGAGCTTAAGAATAAACACACTTCAATTAATCACAAACAAGTTTCAATAATGCAATATTTGTTTGGGTGTACAATATTAATAAATCAAAAATCCGTACCAGACCAATCTTATAGTTACAGACATAATCTTATAGCCCAAGAACCCAGAGCCGCCAGATGTTTAGCTTTCAAGTTGCATACAGTCTCAACTACATATTGACTATTTATTGATCCTCAAAATTTCAGCTTTGCTAAAATGACGTAGGTCTGGGGGCCCTGGGATCTCAATCTATTATAATTATAGACAAAATTTAACCCCTTTATCCGAACTATCTTATACTTACCTAATGTGAAAGAATTACTTTATAATAAATGTTTATTAGAAACAGAGCATACAATCTAAAGGTATACATTTTTTATAATACATAACTATGGGTACAATAACTATAATCAAAACAGAAAGATTACAACTACAATATATAAGATTTCCATATTATTTAAATTTTTATTTACAAAGTCAATTTGAAATGCAAAATAAATTTAACTCTAAACTAAGTTTAAACATCCACTTATCGCACACGTGCAATGGTAGCCTTAAATATAATAAATATATATATATATATAATTTAAAATTAAATTATTATATATCTAAATATTACAGTACTGTTGACACTGTACGACAAGTCGTGGCTGCCCTGGTGTTAGGTTTTCTGAACTTTGCATATTAATCTCGCTCTTAAATATCAAAATCGAATTTGCGCAGCTACAGCTAATTTCAAGGCGGCCACAACTCATTGACCGTACTGTATTTTAGAAGCTTAACTTAGTGTCCGTTTGTTATCCGTGACCACCCCAATAATTGTTACACCCAATGTTTTTTAGAAAAGATATGTTTTTAATGTAACGAATCAGTGGATAGCGGCGAGGAGCGCGCGGAGGGCGGAGCCGAACGCGAATGTCAGGTGCCGCGTCCCTGAAACGATACAACTATTATTATTTTTAGCTTGACGCTGTGCCTCCCGCATATAGCAGGGTAGATTGATAGCCTAACCGTAACGCAGAGTACGACGTTGGACTGTAAAGGCGACGGTTGTGTGTTCGATTTCCACTTGGGAGAATGACTTATAGTCACAGCATTGTGCGCGTGCGCCTCGACAGCCTCAATCATATTGTGATTTAAAATAATGAAACAAAAATGTTTAAAATGTGAAAGTGTTTATGTAGCATTGCTATATAATATCATCTCTCCATCATAGACTTTTTAAGAAAATAAAATAATATAATAATGTTTTAAAATATAATATCGTAGTTATAAATAACATCATATTTATACAATTTCCTTACTTTGCCCTCCTTGATCGCAATAACGTATCGCTGCGCCACACGCTCTGCTGGTGAGTAACCATCAGCGTACGATGAATCCTGGACAGAATTTATTAATGATGTAACAAATGTCAGTCATAATAATAGTATGTGCAGCAAAGCCGTGAAGGCTCTTCCATAAATAAACCTATCATTTATACTTAATGTCAAAGCCAATCAAATATTATTAATTCAAAAAACAAAAAAATAAATGCAGAAGAAATAAAAAAAAAACAAGTTAAACTATTAAACTTAAACTTCAGATCATAGATAATTAGTGTTAAAATTAGGTTCCAATTAACTTACTTCAAAAAGAACTTCATATGGATCAGCAGCAGATGCTGGAAGACGATTGACCACAGCTCGATAAAAACATGTAGTTTGAGGATACAAGGCCATAACCACTGCGCCTTTGGGAAACAACGCGTGTTCATCGGTACGAGGATCCGCCCTCATTAGGGGGAGGGCAACTACCCTCCTTTTACTTAAAACATGACGGTTCTTCTGTTCTTCATCTATGTCGTCCACTTCGTATTTACCTTGCGCTGGTAACCAGCCCACAACCTGTTTGAGGTATTGTTGTGAACATCATTTAATTTAATATTAATGTTTTGTGTTTGAATATACGAAATAAATTATTTTTTTGCATCTTCATGTTTTTACCATTTGCGAAGGAGGAATTTAGGAAATCATACCTTAATGTTTCACTTCAAAGAGTTCTAGAAGCACTGATAAGTAGAAAGTCTATAAAATACCTCAGCTAAAATCCAATTCTCCTCCTTCTCCGACACCCTCACCAGAGCTGCCACTGCATCACCAGGCCTGGCTATATGTCCAGCATCAGCTGGTACGGCTCCACATAGTGGAGGGGCGCGCTCACCGACTCTCCCCACATGCAGGGGGAGGGTTTGAGCTGCACTAAGCAACATTTTCATGAGAGCCCCGCACCCTATTGTCTCTTTGTTGCCTGCGTGACGTGCCTGAAATTAAAATATTTATAATTAATTTAAATTGTTATTACCGCACTAAGCTACGCGTTTTGAAAACATTCTACGGGCTCTAGACAATTAGGCTAGATTTTTATGCATTTTGTATCAAATAAATGTAGAATATGTACCTATATGTTTGATAATTATTTTATGAATGATTTTTTTTAATTTGATGCTTCGAAACTACATTTCCTTTAACTTTACCTGTCGAGACATGACATGTTGAATGGCGAAGCTGAATATAACATTTTGTCCTATGAGAGGAAATGAACTATTTGCCGACATAGTTGAAGCATACCTGAATTCTTCTTTCATTTTTGATTGCTCTTATTTCATATATCCTTGAAAGAGCTGCACGAAGAACTCTTTCTTCTTGTTCAGCAGCAGTAAGCCCAGCTTTGTACAGATTTTTTAGTTGCATTTGCTGTAACATGAAATCAGAATGATAGTAAAAATTATGGTAATTATTGTCTTACAATAAAGATAATTATTGTCTTACAATAAAGATAATTATTGTCTTTTTTAACATTTTTAAAATGTTTTTTCACACTAGTGCCTAGATAAGTAAGTTATGAATGAATACAGGATCTCAAGATCAATTTCAGACTCAGTTGATTTTGAATATGGGTCTGAGAATAAAAAGGAACTGTTAATAACTTGCAGTTTTGCAATGAATGAACTTTTAAAGAAATAATATAAAGAAATTTAAAAAAAAACCTGTTGAGATGAACTAGAGGAATCTTCGGCAGAGAAAGTTGATTCTGCAGCCTTCTCAGCTCTTAATATTGAATCAATACACTGTTCATTATGGCCTCTCTCTGATTCTATGTCATATATCAACCTGTGTAAAGTTCTTAATTTTTCCTATAACCAAATGCAATAGAATTGTTTTTATGATCAATTGAGAACATTGAGTATAACATGAGATGATTGAAATGTTTTTTCATTAACATATAGTTTTTTGTTATTTTTTAAACAATTTTTTATATATTATATTGAAAATAAACTATGTTTACCTGAACTTGCTGTGCAGCGACATCAGCGGTTAGAGGCATCGTGATTATCAATCGATATTTCCCAGCTCAATAAAAGTACATGAAACCAGCTGATCACAACAAACACCTACGGTAATGAGTTTCATATATAAGAACTTAGTAATTATGTAAAATAAGGTATAATGTTTAATATTTTTTATTAATAATATAAACTAACCAATAAAGTAAATTGAAGCCAAAAGTATTGTTTTATCATTCCAAATAAAATGATAATTGTAGATTTTACAGCTGGAAATTTTAAGGAAACTCAGAAAATGACTGTTTTTAATACTATAGTATTTGTTTACACATTACTTATCAAATATACCTATTAATATAATAGATGCACCATTACAGTAAATAGATCAATGTACATAGAAAAATGTGACTTAAATACTTACTGAAACTGTAACTATCAAATTATCTTTGTTTACTATTCCATAACAATAATTATACAACCGATATGTCAAGAAAGGCGGCAACAGATTATTAACAAGTTAAGAGAAAAAAAATACTTTAGGTATGGGACGATGCGGTTACATCATATTTAATATGAAATGAAAATTAATATAAATAATTATTTTTAAGTATAATATCTAACTCTTTTTGTACGATATTATTGTTATATGTTAAATTATCAAAACAAACATTTAACCATAAATAAACCACAAACAAAAGCTTATATAGCGGACGGCGGTATATTTTTTGTTAGAATTGTCATCTGTGTCACCAATTGACAAATAGTTATTTTTCATTAAAAATATATTTCTGAAACGAATCTATAAACATAACGTTAAATATAAAATGTTTATGAAGAAATAATATTTTATATAATTGGTTGCAAATTAAAGCAGACAATGCCAGTTGTATTTTAAAATTAGGTCAGCCGGAATTTTCTAAATTGGTTACCGGTACGTCAGAGTTAAGAAAGCTTTATTTAATCGTTCCTAAATTCAAAAGACTTTTCGTGTTAATTAAACTGTTTATTACTTACAGGTGAACTTTATGTGTAGTGTTTCATTTAAAAGTTTAACTAGCTACTTTATAAATAGCGAGTAAGTTGATATGGCCGATAATGATGATTATTTAGATTCGATTGACAACAATCACCTAGACGGAGCCAACGGTTCAGTAAACATGACCGACAACAGCCTAGGCGTAAGTACTAAACTAAATTTATTTTGTTTAAACAATTTATACGTAAAAGATTATTTTAATGAATTTGTAAATTGTTTAACATAATTTCTAATTTTTAAGTCTTAAAATATCTTATATTTCTATGAACTGGCGTTGTAATACCAGAAGTAGTTTAATAATTTAATGAGATATTAATTCATGTTATAATATTGATTAATTATATTATAATTATAGTTTCAAGTGAAATAAGTCACACATGTTAATTTCGTTTTTCAATACAACAGCAATTATTTACATCATTAAACTTTGTAAAATGGATTTATAGCATTAAATACACAAACCATTAATTTCTAATCGCTATTCCAACATTGTGTTATGATAAATAAGTTGTGTAAGCCATTGTTTTATCATTAGAACAATTGTTAAAAATTTCATGACTGTCCCAAAGAAGTCTTTTTAGGATGTTTATATATGTGAGTCTTTATTTTACTCATATATGTATAATTTGTTTGCATGTATCATTTTTCATATTTTTATCAATGTTGTTTAGATTTAGAACTATGTATTATCAATTTAATTTTAAGTGGGGTGCTTACAATATGTTTTGTTAAAGGGAGATGAAGCCTCAGGTGCTGATGTGCCTGACCTGGCGGCCATTAAGGCCAGGGTGAGGGAGATGGAAGAAGAGGCAGAAAAACTGAAACAAATGCACACGGAAGTTGATAAACAAATGAGCTTAGGAAGCCCACCGGGACTCAGTAAGTAAAATATCTTTTTCCATATTATATTATTTGGTTGTGGTTATTTTAATTAAAGTATGTAATTTATTAATTGTTATTAAAAAATAAAGATACTTTTTTCAATCCTTCCTTTAAACAGGATGGTTGTAGGCTGAAACTGCTTGAGGAAACTTTAAAAATATACAGTTAAATGGACAGAATGTCTTGACATAATGTTTTTGCTGGCCTACAATATACAAGATATTGTGTGAAACTAAAAGACATACAAAAAATATTTTATTAATATATAATTTTATTTGGTCTTTATCCAGCAAGTCCACTAAACATGTCTATTGAGGAGAAGATAGAAGCAGACAACAGATCAGTGTATGTTGGCAATGTAGACTATGGAGCCACTGCGGAAGAACTTGAACAGCACTTCCATGGTTGTGGATCTATTAATAGGTAATTGACAAAATTTTTTATTAACTACTTACTAAATAGCTTATTTTGTTCCTCTGCAAATTTCCATATGTATATTGGATTTTTAATAAATCATGAAGTTGTGTAGTTACAACTATAATATTTTGTTTATATATATTATTTAATGAACAGTGGTAGATATTATGGTATAAATGGAAGGAATAAAAATAAACTGAACACTTCTAGTTTCCAGTCTGTTTCAAAGGTAACCTTGTCACAAATAATTAAATATCTGTTTGTTTAAAATTTGAAAAAATAAGTCCCACTGAGTTTCTTGCGCCAGTTCTTCTCAGATCTGAGGCACAAATTTTAGTGAACTGGTGGTAAATTATTTGACATTCAAAAAATGAAGCTTTTTGAATAAAAATATTAGAATTTTGATTTTTTTTGTAAATATCGTTATCAAAAATTTGACAGATCAATAGCATTGTGCCATAAGATGACACACATTTTTAAATATATGTTAAATAATATTCCAGAAGTGATTTTAGACTGCCACTGAACAAGCTTAATCATGATATTAGTGTGTGGAGTTTAATGATGTTGATTTTCAGGGCTAATGATTATAAAATATATTAAAAAGTTGTTGTTTTTGCTGGTTCTTTTTTTTTGTTGAGTGTCTTGCTGTGCGAGAATCAAGTCTCAAGTCTCAAGAGATGAAATGGAATATTTTGTTGTGTTTACAGTTGCATGCCACAATACTGTTAATACTTCTCTTTTTTAACTTCACACTGTGTCCTTCTTACGGTAGAGTGAGTGTACAGAACCTAGTGCTGAGACACTTCATTAATAATAATAATTTATTTATTTAGCAAAAAACTTCAGTAAAGTTAACAAAATTGTGTTTGTATAATCTAACGAAATGAATGGCGGCAAATAACTTAAATGGAGTGTGAGTTTGACACTTCATTCCCTTTGTAATACTTGCTTATTAATCATATTTTTATTTTTTTAGGGTTACAATATTATGTAATAAGTTTGATGGACATCCAAAAGGATTTGCCTACATAGAATTTGGAGACAAAGATAGTGTACAGACAGCAATGGCTATGGATGAGTCTTTGTTTAGAGGACGTCAAATAAAAGTTAGTTCTTTGCATTTTACTAACATTTTTTGCTTATATATTTTGTATGTCTGTTTGCTTTGTATATGTTGTATTTATAGAATTCAGCATAAATTAAAAGATTGTTATTGTACTTCTATTTATGTGGATAAGCTTGTAAAATGTATGTACTAAACACTGTAGTTTAAAATATAGTCATATCTAAATGTAAAGATAGTTTCGCATGTTGTATTATAAAACTTTTATAATGATGAATTTGTTTAAGTTTTGTATATTGTTGTACATTGAAACTATTGAACAATCAAGAAGATAATATTTTATAGATTCTTATTTCTCAAAAATACTTAAAACATAATGTTCATTTTATATTTGATATTTGAATAACTTCCCCTAATTATTTACTTCACACTGCCACACAGCCTTTTAATTCTAATTTTCTCAATTTAACTTTAATTTAAAATTAGAGTTAATATTCCATTGATATATTTTTAGAAATTTAATATAAAACTTGAATGTAGATGGACTTGAAATTCTTTCCTCGAAATCCTGCTTGAAACCGCGTCTCTTTAAAATCGATATCTTAATTCGCGCATCAGCTAAATCCATCTGAATCCATACATACTATACAAGAGACGCCGAAAATGTTACGTAAATTTTCACAGAACAATAATAAAAAAGAAATTATTTTGTTAAGTAGTATATTTGAAACAATCATATTTATTTTTTTAATAAATGGTATGTAAAAATAACATAACGTTTTCAGCGTGTGAAGTTTAGTTTAGACTTAGCTGGTTTACAAATTGACGTATCGCAATGCTTAGTAGGTATTAAAAAAACATTTAAAAAATATATAAACTATATTCCAGGTGATGCCAAAACGTACGAACAAGCCGGGCCTCTCAACAACGAACAGGCCGCCGCGCGGCATGCGGGGCCGCGCGCGCCCCTCGCGCGGGTACACGCCCTACTACTCCGGCTACCGACCCCCGCGGCGCGGCAGGTACCACCCGTATTAGATGTGCAGCCCAAGAGGTCTAAACTGAGCTTTGTGTCTGTGTGTGCGTAGCTCTGACGTCACCTACATAACTTATAACATCTAATACCAGCATCGCATATTTAAATATTAATATTTTGTTTTTTATGTTTGATTTATTAAAAGTGAATGATAAAATTATGAACAAATGTAAAAAAAGAATAAGATCATAAACACAATGTTCCTGATAATACAATGGAAAGATTAATTATTATTAATTCAAATTACACGTTAGACAGGAGTAAAAAATATAAAGATTCAATATCCGCCGTAGAACAATTGATATATTATATCTTTTCTTATATTGGATTTTTTTTATTTCTAATAATACTAGTTTTTAAATCCTAATTCTATAATCACTGCCACATATACAAAGCTCAGTTTAAACCTTGCGAACTGTACATGTTGATGCTCTATACCAATGCTATGATTTTATTTTATTTTTATATATATTACATGTATGACTGGTTTAATATACATTAGAATCTCGATTATCTGGACCGGATGTGGTTGTAGTTGTATACGCGATCGGTAAACTTTGAAATATACTTGGACAAAATGATTTATTATTATTATTTAAATGAAAATAAATAAATATTGAAAAAAATCAAAGATACTCATACATGCATTTTTTAATTATTTTTTTGATGTGTATAACATCAGCAATTGGTCGGATTAGGCGACTTTCTAATGTATTATAATTTATTATATTAAAATACCTTAATGAGTCTAGCAAGAATGATTCTTTTAGTTAATAGAAAACCACCAGCCAAAATGCAAACATTTGAGTTTATATAATTGAAATTAGGCAAGAAAAAAACTTATTAACGATATCCATAATCGCTTTTTCGTATAATAAAATTGAACAAAATACTTTCAACATGATAAACTATATAATTAGTTTTATCATGTTGAAAGTATTTTGTTAATTTGATTAATGGTTAAACTTTATATTTTATATGTTCACTTCCTTAAAGTAATACCTGCAATCGAAACAGCTTTAATTTTTTTTCCATTTGACTATGATTTCACGTTATCCAAGTTGTTTTTAATGTCAGTACCATGTGATGGATGGGATGTTATAGAGGACACCCGATAATAACTAAATCTAATGTTAAAGTTTCCGAAAATTACGAAAATGAGCTCGCTCGCTCGCTCTCAAGTCTGAGAATGATCTTGAGAGTGGTTCATAAATAAGGGCCTAAGACAAGTTTTTCTATGCCTTACCATGTCGACACACTATGCATACTATAAAATAACGATATGTACAAGGAACTTGATAATTTTTAACAAAAAAACCCGACTTTTTCAATTTCAACTGGATCCCATAATCAGAAGGTAACCAATCTCTCATCAAACTTCTCTTTAAGTATATTCTTCCCAATAATAAACGAATCATTGTCATCAGTTGGTGGGATATTAACTTATTCCTTCATTTGACGCGCACACACTTGCACACTTAATGCAAATTTAAGACTCATATGATTTTCTTATGTTGTTGTGTTGTATCTTATGGGACCACACGGAGAATTTTTAAATAAAAAAAGCATAATGAAAATCAGTTCACCCAATCGAAAGTTCCGAGGTATCAAACAAAAAAGTACAGACAAATTGATAAGCTCCTCCTTTCACAGAAGTCGGTAAATAAAGCAGCTGTCGGCAGCAAATTCTTTAGAAAATATTTTTTTTCAAAAATCTAATATCTTTAACTGAAATTATCCCTAATTGTTTAAGAAAATTTTTCAATACAACTGCACAATTTGTTTGCATTTATTATAAATATTTCAGTTGTGACTGCTATTTCGATTTTGGAATGAATTTGAATATAATTAAACATTTACTTCATATTTTTTATACTAAAAAAAAATAATGCATTAAACTCCTACTTTTGTATTTTGTACTTCTAGTTCAATTTGTATATTTGGAAAATAAACAAAATTGTATATTTGTAATAAATAAATTGATATATAGCATGTTCAAGCATTTTGGCCTCTTCATTTGTTTATATTAGTTTGATGGTATTAAAATTATAGTATTGGTATAGAGTTTGGCACATTTGAACACATCTCTTGCATACTCATCACTTCAGATGACATAGTTATATCTGTAGTTGCTGTTGTTGTAGCTTGTTGAGAATGTTTTTCTTTTGTGCTGTAAGAGATGTCATTGAACTTTTCATAATATACAATCAAAGTAGATAAAAAGAAAGACTCATAAAGTGCCATTCATAAATTATCTCATAGAATTTGTTTTGTCGTATTTCTTGCCACAAGTGGTCATATTTGTGGTGACATCACATATTTTTCTAATTTTATTCATAGAAATAACAATTTCAAAATTATTTTATATATTATATGTAAAATTATTTCGAAATATAATATATAAATTTGGGATACTCCATAGTTTGTCGATTCCCTCTATGCTTAACTTGTAACGTAATTTATGAATGGCCTCTTAATAGTACTTTTGTACAAAATAATGTTTTTAATTTTTTTTAAGTACAATTCTATCTGTGGCATCTCTTATGTTGGTACACGGTTGGTAGTCGAACGAGTTTATTCCACTGGCACATCATGGTTGTCGATGAAAAATATTAAATATTTATATATGAATGAAATAAACATTAAGATGGACATATATGTATTTTCAATACTATATCCTACCTTTTCCTTGGCGCTTGGTTTGCATGGTATGAATTATATATACACTAGTTAAAAAATGAATGAAACATATAGCCATATGTAGCTTGTTGCACTCTAGATAGTTCTTTGTTTAAGAACAATAAATTGTAGACTCTAGAAAAAAGTTTTTTTTCCTTTAGCTTCACACTGTATCCCGGTTATAATAGGGAAGGCAGAGGGAACCTAGTGTTAAGACACTTCGTGTCCCATGCTTCAGCCAATATTCGAGACATTAGCTGGGCGCTGAGTTTCGCCACTCAACACGCAATGTCTCCAAAATTCGAAAGTGGGAACGGAGTGTCTGCTGTATGCGGGAGGGATACAGCGTGAAGCTGATATATTTTTATAATGGAGTCGGCAACTTATGAAGCAAAATGACACGATTCTAACATCGTGCGTTGTTCGCAGAGGCATCAGGCGCGGCTCGTATTACTGTCCGTACTGAGTACGGTAGAGGGGGGATCGAGCCCCCGCCCGCGGCGTCCGGATATTTAAACGGATGTGAATGTGGTAGTAAATATGCTACTATGCGAAACTCGCTTTGTGCTCTCTTAAAAATCGCTAAAAATGTGAATTTTTATAAATTGAATATATACTGTGTAGTGACGTCACTATGCATACCGCATAACCACAGACTCGAAGACGTTCTTGGCGAAACGAATATCGAAGAAATGTATTTTGTAAGTATTAAGTACTTCGACGCTAGATTATAATTCTTTTTGTATAAAAGTATTTAATGTATTTTGTTTCAGTAAAATATTCGTATGCGATAAGCGAAAAGCACTATTATAATAATAATTATTACGTGTAATACGTATATTAGAAGATTAGTGACTATTTTAACTTTTTAGAAATAGTGAGATGATTTATTTGTTTCATGTTAACACATAAGCAAAAAAATTATAATAAATAATTTCTGTTTTTTAAAAAATATGTTTACTGAATAGAAAACTTCATAAGTAGATCTAAACCATACAAATTAGCTTAAGTTCCTTTACTGACTTTAAAATGATTATAAACAACAACAACAAACAATTCTAGAAAGCTAGCTTATAAGGCAGATTATGGAAATATCTGTTAAAAAATCTTAGCTATTAGTGTGGCCAGATGGTTTCTTTGCAGAAATCATGTGGTGGTCTGTGTACTAATTTAATTAAATTGCATCAACGAGATATTTTTCTTTTCGTATCTTTTCCCAAAAAAGAAAGTATATTAATAAGGAAATAAAGATTTATTTGTAAATTGTGCTAACTTATACAATTTTACTAAGATATTGCTTTTAACATTGCGAATATTCCTTAATAAGGGCTCAATTTATATTTGCGATGCCGTAGACTATAGACCGTTTCGCCCAGGTCTAACTACGACTTTGCTAAATAAAGGCAATATTTCGTGAAGAGACAACCAACAAATCTTATTTTGTCATTTATATATGTATATAAGAATAAATTAAATGATAACTCTAAAAATATTTTAAAACATAAAAACAAAAAGTTATATCTGGCAACACTATTCACCAGCCTGCTTCTAAGTATTATTTATTATGTAATATAATTAGAAATATCTAAATTGCAAAATTGTCTTTAATTCTAAATGAAAACATTTAGAATATTTTTCGTTTAAGCAATACATCATTTTTTTTTAAAAAACGATTTAGTACTTTCTTAGAAATTATCGATCTTTATTCTTATATTTTGTTATTTAATAAATTGTAAAAACAAAATATTTCTCACTCTGTAGAAAATAATACATCAATCAATTCAGACTTAATTCAGAAGTACTAATGGATATACATATATTATATTGTTTTAAATTTAAAAAATCAAATGTCTATTGTGTCAAATGAGTATTTTTTCTTTTTTACTAGGATACTAATATTAACAACTCGACTCTCGAAATAGGCTTGTTCAATAACATCCTTTTTGAGTACTCTTATAATGTTTAGAATAAATATAGCGTGTATATCATATTTTATTAAATACAATAAAAAACTTTACTGAGTCGGTAATCCACAAAATGACCAAATGTTGTTTATCCATGTACTAACTACTTATGCATTCTTCCTGTATTTTATTCTTTAAGTTATACGAACGAATATATTTTAATAGAAGTAGAATTGGACATTATTTATTAGAACGAATGATTTCAGTCTTAGTATATACTATTATTTTGTTATTAATTGAAGATTATGTCACTTGTGTGTAATTATATTTAGGTCGGGTAGCTTTAACTACTGAGTTTCACATAAATCATTTAATTTTAAAGGGCATTTCATGTGGACTTCAAAATAATCAGATCTTGATTATTTGACGTAATATTGTGTATAATACGTATAGACCATACATATACTATTTTTTGTCTATAGTGCTAATTAGTCAAAATTATGAACAATGAAAAAATCGGAGACAATATGAAAGGGTTTCCTAAATTCACTCTCTCGAATATTTTGGTGTAGTAGCGTACTCATGTTACAAGTGAACGTTAAAGATAAATATTTACCAAAATTATGCTTATTGCACATTTAATAGATTTCCATCCAAAAAAAAATATTAACTTCATATATAATTTGACAAGATCAAGTCTTATTAGTTATTTTTAAAATCACATATTTGTATAGAAGCACAAACGTAAGACTATATTATATTACTTGGGTTTATTGTAAAATTTACAAAAAAACCTCTTGTATGAAATATATAATTCGGTAACATTATGTAATTTGGCAATCAATTCAAATTCAAATGTTGGAAGTATATTTCGACTTTAATATGTAATTATTTTTAACGAGATTTGTTTATAAAGGTACAATGTACTATTATTTCCATTTTCAAATAATGAAAAAGTAAAATAAATGATAAAACGGAAAGAAAAGAATGAGTGTGTTTGATAAGAATAATTTTAAGAAACCATTTTGTTGTTTTATTTACTCCGGACCATCCATCTCTGACAATTACTCCATTTAATAATGCTAATATCGTGATATACTGAAGTTGTCGTCGTGTCAGATTGGGGGTTCAATTCCCACTCGATGAATTGCAATATTTAATATCTTCATTTCCTCGCTAGGGTAGGGCAGGCAACGAGGCCAATCGCGTTGTTGAATCCCGTCACTCAACATGTAATTGCAGGATTCGGCGGAAATTGGGAAACAGAAATGTCCTAAAAGGAATGGAGTATGTTAAGACTAGGTCCCTGTGCCTACCACGAGAAGTTTAAAAAGCTTAAAGAATTGATTATCTATTAAGGATTACTATACAAAGCATTAAAAAATATGTATAACAGGTAAACACTTGCATATAACTTATAACGTAAGTAATAATTTAAAAGCTTCTATGTAAGTTTTAAGGTGATTTGATACAGGGCCGTGGTACTGGGATATTTTCTTCTCATACAAAATGCTAATACATAATTTTATCTATGGAGTGTTTTTAATCTGTAATATTTTTGAAATTGGTCCTTAATTTTCTTTTCTGTGGTTTCTTATTTATGACAATTGACATTTAGGATCATAATAGTAAATAAAAATTATAAACTATATAAAACCCGATGATTTATTATAATTACGAAAGTTTACATAGTTAAATATGTCTGTTATTGGGCCGGAATTTTATAACTTTATTAAAAAGTTAGAAGATAATGGAGATAAACTTATTCCTGTCACCCCAGTCGAACAGCCCATTGAATTTGAATTTAATGTGCGTAATAATCTGAAGAATATAGTTAGTATAACATATAAAAAAATATTTACAACTTAGTTTGCACACTTTTACAGAATGCTAGTTGCTATGTCTGCAATGGGTACTACGGTCCGAGTTTTGGAGAACCAGTCTGCGTAACTTGCCATACGTTTTTGTTTCCGGATTTTCCATCGTATCTACCAAGTTCATATTTTTGTAGTGAAAAAACCGATGATGGCGACTCTGGAAACGATGAACCTTCAGATTTAAATTATAGTTCAGAGCGTAGACTGAATAAAGCGTGCCCATTACCAGCTTGGTGGAATTATAGGGTAAGCTATTTAATTTTTTAACTTTACTTTTATTCTTCATGTTATATATATTTGTGTAAATTAAAATTGATTAAATTTGTTTAGAATTCCTTAGACAGTGAGACCAGCCCTGAAGATGAAACAAGCCGCACTAGTAACTCAGGTCCTGGTGCAAGTGGTAGCGGTAGTGGTGGCAGTGTTTCAGGCCCTTCCTCGGCACCACGAGAAGGAATCGAAGACCTTGTTGGCCAAGGCCCACCACCTCAGCCTCCTAGTCTAGCAAGATCTCTTCAAGCACTTTCAACTCCAAGGCCACCTGATAACTTAGCACCTGGTCTGGTTGAACATTTGCCTTCTGAAGGTACACACTTAAATTTTTTATACCTTAATAATAATAAAAAAAAATATTACTACTACTATACTATTCCCAGTTCTGCTGTCAATATTCCGCTACCTGGATGACCTATCGCTTTGCGCGTGCGCGCGCGTGTGCGAGCGTTGGCGGCGCCTGGTGGTGGCGCGCGTGCCGCCGCCGCGCTGGGCCGCCTTCGCCGCGCGCCGCTGGCCGCTGTTCCGACCGCTGCTAGCCGACGTTGACTGGCATAAGGTTTATTTACTTTTTGTAAACTCAGTAACTATTTTATTAAACTATATTAAAAAATCTTTCGCTTCACAGAAAAGGCAAACTTTTAACACATTACATGTTGTACGATAAAACTCGATCTCTAGCTTTGTTAACCAGAGCAATATGTGGATATGAAAATAACTCATTCCTTCAAGTGAGAATTGAACATACAATCATTGCGCTTAACTCTAATGGAATCCCAACGACGTGCCGCCATGTCAGGATGGCCTTATATAATTATAGTTTTTCAAATATATAAATACAGAAATACCAGTCACTGGTGGAGTCGTGCTTCTGCCGCAACTGTCTGGTGCAGATGTGCGTGCAGGCGCAGCCTGCCGGCGACGAGAACGCGTGGAGGCGCAACCGGCTCAAGATCGAGCTTAAGGTATATACATATATATATATATATGTGTGTATATGTATATATATGTATGTAGTGTTGATGGTCGTTGAATACTTACGGTTAACACTGAGTATATTCAACACCACTTTAAAGCATATTTTAAATATATAGGAACTAGAAGTAAAGTAGGTAAGGAAGGTTTTTTTAACTTATGAATGTCTTATTAAAATTACAAAAGTAAATATGAATAATAATAAAATTGTTAAAAAAACAAAATATATAAAAATTATACTACATCAAATATAAAAATATAGTAGTTCAAATAATCGAGGCTGTATAATGGTGTGGTATGTGCAGATGCTGCGCAACGACCCGCCGGAGGGCATCGCGGCGACCCCGCTGGACGCGCGCTGCTGCCACTGGCAGGCCAGCGTGACGGGGCCGGCCGGCTCGCCCTACGAGGGCGGAGTGTTCTACCTCTACATACAGGTGCCTTACTCGTGAGTATATACAGATGCCCAGCAACGACCCCCCGAAGGACATAGCGGCAACCGCGCTGGACGCGCGCTGCTGCCACTGGCTGGCCAGCGCGACTCGCCCTACGAGGGCGGAGGATTCTACTTCTACATACAGGTGCCCCGTGCCTTACGTTTTTGGTCTCTGTTTTGATGAAATAAAGAAACCAGTGCAAAACACTGGTTTCTTTTGAGTGCACTACTACGTGGGGATAGTTTAAATATAACCGAATTGCTCAATCAATTTAATTTAATGTTTAAAGAAACTTTTTTATGTAAGATTTGAAAGACTGAAGATTGAATTCACAATTATCGCCAGATTGAAATATTTCACAAATATATCCAATATTTGTCTTTTATAAAAAGTATAGTCCCAGTCGTGGCACAGGAACACGTATGGCGCAGGGCGTGCGCATGTAAACGTAACAGGTTGTGGATTCGATTGATATTTGATATTTTAATTTTCGGTAACAATGCAAAGCGCGGCGTTAAGTTCTACCACTCAACGCACAATGGCTTAAGAATTCGGCAGAATGTAGGAAACGCAACTGTCTTGATAGAAACGCAGTCTTAAAACTAGGTCGCCAGGTTCCCTCTGCCTTCCCTGTTATGTACGGGAAGCTTAAAACTAAAAATGATAAATTAATAAAAGATTTTATTCCCAATCAGGTACCCCATGTCACCCCCAGTGGTACGGTTCCTAACCCGTATTCTACATCCAAACGTGTCTCGTCATGGCGACGTGGGCATCGACTCGGTGCACCACAACTGGTCTCTGGCTCTCACACTCTCCAAGGTCCTCATCTCTATACAGAGCTTGCTTACTGATCCATACACTACTGTAAGTGGTTTATTGATATTATTATGTAATATTTGTGTTTCGAGGCCAGTCGTGGCGCGGGGGCACAAAGTGTGACTGTAATGCGTCTGGTTGTGGGTTCGATCCCCATTCGAGGAAATATTTACTCTAATTTATATTTTCATTTCTTCGCTCTGGTGTCCAGGTGAAGCGCGGCGTTGAGTTCCGCCACTCAATACGCAATGTAAAAGTGGGGAACGGAGTATCTGAACATACGGTTCCCATTGCCTACCCTGCTGTGTGCGGTATACAGTACGAAGCTGATTTAATTTTTTAATTTGTGTATATTGTTAGTATTAAGGATTAGGAGGTCATCAAGGGAACATTAAAGAATGGAACTATATATTTATAAAACTTCTTATAATTTTCATTATTGTAATAAGTATTTCTTGTTATTATAAATACTTGTCCCCAGGTGTGTATGGAGCCGCAGCTCGGTGACATGTACGTGCGGGAACGCGCGCGCTTCGAGGCGCTCGCGAGGCGCTGGACCTGGAGATACGCTATGCACGACATCTTACCACAATAAATTAACGTTGCTTTATATTAACGTACATTTTAGGCTTTAATGGCTGACTGTAAACTTGCAAAAATTGTCTTGTTTTCTTTTTCTCGCTCTGGCAACTAGAGAGAGCGCGGCGTTCTCTTCGGTATTCACCTAAATGTTGAATACAGCATGAAGCTAGATTTAGTGATATTTATTTTATAAAATATGTTATGATAATATCATAATTACATATGACAGTATAACTGTCAACATATAAATTTATAATATGTTTTTTGATTATAAATTTTCTATAATAATAATAATAATACTAGAAATGACATTTCATATAGTTAATGCAAGTAAACTTTCTAAATATTTACTACGTTCATAAAACATAAAAACATTGATAAAAAATAAAAAATTCACTCATAACATCCGATGTATTTTTATTGTCTTTAATCAACATTGTATGTTCGACTTTTTAATTTTTAAACCAAACACTAAGTATGTGTAATAAAGTAGTTTTATGTAGACTAGTGCTTTGAATGTCACACACTCATAACTATGTCTCTTTGATTTTTTTATAAATTAATACTTATTATTAATAATTGTACTTTGTCTATATTCTACTCTTACTGTATATGCGTTAATGTTATAGTTATAAATAAGTTCATAATCACAACATATAATTAGCTGATCTACGAAGTCTTAACTTTAAAACAAATAAGTGATTTATAACAGTATGTAAATAAAACATAAATAATAATTTTGCTTTATTAATTATATTGTTTTTTTATTTTAGCTTTTCATTATCTATATCTAAATATGTATGTATCAAATTATCTTATCTTAATAATTATTAGATTTTCCATTCATTTCCTCCCACATTTCTAATAATTTCTTACAGTTACATAAGATTGGTAAACACTTGTCACTGCCTGGAGATCTACAGTAGCCGGGATACGGTAATTCTCCTTTTTGGAGCCGACGCGTCTTAAGATACCATGGCTTATACGCAAAGTATTCTATGATGTTGATTAAATCTCTCAATTTTATTTCATGTATTCGATACCATGGCTCATGTCGAATGTAGATTGCAATCAGGAAATAGCCCTGAAATAAAAATATTTCTTAACAAAAAAAATGTGTCAAAAAAGTTTTAAAGTTTCTCATGGATGACATTGTTAGAACATAACCAAATTAAAATGGGACCACACGGTAGCAGCAGTCGAATTGAGAACCTTCTCCTTTTACAGAAATCGGTTAAAAATGTTCACAAACTGATATTATACTACAAAAATAAACAATAATACGAACTTGAATGTTACTTATGTCTAAAACGATTGGATACATAGTAGATTTTATGGACTTAAGTTTAAATGAAAGTAAATTAATTTTACGCTTATTTTACAATTTCCTTAAAAATAATAAGATACAATATACCTAACGGTTACAGTGCACGTATTTTTTTTTCATATTCATGATGTGTTCCGCATGTAACAGGGTAAGCAGAGCGAGTCCAGTGTTGAGACACCCCGCTCATCACCTTGAGGCATTGCGTGTTGAGAGGCGAAACTCAGCGCTTTGCCTCGACACCAGAGCAAAGAAATGAAAATAATAAATATCTCCTTTCCTTGAGTAGGCATTGAACCCACAATCTGCCGCGTTTACAGTCTCACGCTTGTATTCCTGCGCCACAATAGGTCTCTTCATATATTGTGTATATTAGAACAATCATTTAGGGATAAACAAGACTTACACTATATCATTTTTTGTCAAATCTAAAATTAACAAAATGTAAGCTACAAAACATAATAATTAAATCAGCAAATAATAGATACTGATAATATTTTCTAACATTATTCACAGAAAGCACACAGATTTTTTATATCGAATGTGATTTTTTATGTCGCTCGTTGTTTATTTGAATCTCACTGGTAATAGTTATATCAGGTTGACTGGTACTTCCAAAATGTTGATTTCCAAATGTTTTACTCGGTTTACCAAAAAAAAACGTTTTTATCCCAATATCGAAATCTGTCCCGTGAATGATCCCGAGATCGATCTCTAGAGCGTCCTCTGGACCTATTCCTAGAGTGGTCCCGAGATTTATTCGTATAACGACTTCGAGACCTTCCCCTAGAGCATCTTCGAGATTTATCCTCAAAGCTACCTCGAGATCTACTCCTAGAGCGACCTCGAGACCTTCCCCTAGAGCCATCTCGAGACCTTTCCCTAGAACGTCCTCGAAATCTACCCTTAGAGCGGCCTCGAGAACTATCCCTCGAGCGGCTTCGACATATATTTCTAGAGAGTTCTGGAAACCTATCCCTAAAATGATATTGCGTTTTACCACTAGTGCAACCTTTATGACTGTTTGTACATATATCCATTGAGTGCTTATTATCTGTACTGTCTTTTAATTGAGCTCGAGAGTTGTATCGATTTCCAGACGGTTTAAAAGCTTTTGAGTTCCTTTCTAGTGTTACTCTTTGAAGAAGTGATCACATAAATGAAAGATTCACTGACTTTAACTTTACCTTCACCTGTTTTTACTTTTAAAAGTGTAGAAGTCTCGTAGTATATATTTTCATCCTGGATTCTTTGCTGAATTATGTAAAAAATATAGTAAAAATATTTACTGATTTAAAAGAAACTGTCGCGAAGTTTACAATGAACTGAGTGCATGTAAAAATATTGCGTTGCTTATATTTTAAACATTATTGCAAAATATTACATGATATTTCATGATTCTGTGCCATAATAAATGGTACCTAATCTATGAATATATATACATATAAATATAAATTATGTATCTGTCTGTGATTTTAAAATAGGCGATTCTTTCTTTCTCAAGTGCATGTTGATTTTTCATTCATTCATTTGATTCTTTCTTAAGTGCATGTTGCTTAGAACTTTAAAACTTCTATCTTTCTTTCTGATTGTCCGGGTTAATCTCCGGAACTAGTAGTACTATCAATATTTGAGGAGTCAGTTAAGATGATTAAATAATATTAAGTTAAAGCCCTCAATATTAAAACGGTTCAAGCGGACGAAGCCGCACGGGGCCTAGTATTAGATAAAATATCTATTCAATAATTATAACAAAAAATAAACATATAAGAGTAACGCAAATCATTTAAGCATATTATACAAAAACCAATTTTAACATTAAGATATCTATCTAATATTATAGTTGTAGTTATTCGAACTCACGCCATTATATTGATTTTTTGTAAACTGAGCAAGCCATTTAGATCTCAATAGATAAGATAAGCAAAAAATCAGATGTTTCTTGTTTACATTTTTATGTAATACGCCGAAACATACCTAACTTTTAATGTTCATGCTTCCAAAATATATAAACATCCAATCTAAAATTCATAAAAGGGTATTGAAAAGAAATCGACGGTTCCTCGGTAAAAAGTTACAGATGTTTTTATTGCTCTTTTAAACTACTAAGTGTAGTTATTTTTTTTATTTTCAAAATGCAAAAAAAGTAATTTATCCCTTTTTTCAAAGTGTAGGTATAAAATCGAAATTCCTTGTTAGTAGTTCAAAACAGCAATAAAAGATACTAGCAAATTAAGATCATCGAAAGTTATTGTAATTTTATTTTCATAAAATAAAACATTAATTATTTCACAATATACTGAAATGTTGTATACAAAGATATTCCAGATTAATTATGATTCATGCATGACTCAATTTGAATATTACATAATGTTAGGTAACATAGTATACTGGGATTTTTAACTATCTAAAGAATAATCTATTCTTTTGGCATAGGTATATGTATAACAAAAGAAGAATTCTTAAGTCTCCTCGAAATTTATCTCCCTTTATTTAAAGAAATTAATGTATATATATAAAATGATATCTGTCTGTGATTTCAAAATAACCATGTCTTAAACGACACTAAAACAAATAGAACATTTTAAAAAATATGCGTGTGTCTTTCTGGTTTTCCGGGCTAATCTTTATTTTATTTTTTTTGAGGGATTTTTTTGAGGAGACTTACTGAAAGACAGGAATTTGTAGTTTAATAAATAAAACACTTCAATTGATTTACAATTTATTACTTAGCTTATTCACTAATTGAAAACCACTAAATGAGGCATGATGAAAAAACACTTAAAATAATGACATGTTTGTTAAAAAAAACCATTAAAGAATGTCCAGCTAGTTCAATTATTCCAACAGAAATATTATGGTGAATTTGAAATGTCCATATTGTCTGGAGAATTCTTCTCGTCAGTCATGATGTCAAGCGATTTATCGATAACTGCATTGATCTTTTCCTCGATCACAGTTGGTAAACTTGGAGTTTTGTCTCTGGACTTCCTTTCGTGAGGTGTTTTCGAGTCTCTATGCGATCTACTCTTTGATCTTCTACTCTGCGATCTAGAGCGCTTGCGGTCACGCGACCGAGATCGTTTTCTATCTCTAGAACGCGACCTCTTCCTATCTCTTGATCTGGATCTCTTACGGTCTCTAGAACGAGAGCGTTTCCGTTCACGTGACCTAGATCTCTTCCTGTCCCTGGATCTAGATCGTTTCTTATCTCTGGAGCGAGACCTCCGTCTAGATTTAGATCGTTTCCGTCTTGAACGCGACCGAGACCTGCGCTTGGAACGAGACCGGTCTCTTTTCCGATCTCTAGAACGAGACCTGTCTTTCTTCTTAGAGGGAGAGCGTTCTTTCTTGTCTTCTTTCTCCTTCTCCACTTCCACATGTTTTTCTTTATCATCAGCGGGGGTCGACGCTTTAGATTTAGAGCCTGAACTTAATCCATTTGTCTCCACATCATCAATTTTCACCACTTCCTTTTCTTCCTTCTCTACTTCTTTGGGCGGTGATTTGGACTTTTCTTTATCACGTTTATCTTTGTCGTGGGTATCCTTCTTGTCTTTATCCTTTCGATCTCGGTCTCGTGATTTGTCTCGTTTGGACCTGGAGCTGCGGTGGCGGGATCTTGAACGGGAGTGGCGTGAGCTGCGGTGACGGGAACGAGATCTATGTACAAAATGGGGTATGGGTTTAAAAAAAATGAAAATGCTTTGAAAGTTAAAATTAACAAAAAATATAAGTACAAATATCCTACTAATGTTATACATGTAAATGTTTGTGAAGATTGATGGATGTTTGGTTCAACTTTCACGCAAAAACTACTGGTTGAATTTGATGAAGTTTCCGTCACATACTTGTCCCCACGTTGGCCTCAAAATTTTACAGGTACCATATTCATATACATATTATATAATATACATTTTGTATATCAATAAATTTATGCGTATGAAGCCATGTGTTGTTCGACTAGCAGTTAATAAAGATTTGATATATCTTTAACATAGGCCCTTTATAAGATTTATTAAAAAAAATATTCTGTACTATGAATCAAACAATTATACAACATAAACATAGATTATTTATTAAGCTTTGATGCCTCATTGCTGTGATGTGACCCAAACCCTTGTTTGCCTTGTCCTTTTCCATAAAAAAAGTGTAACTATACTGTAAGCACAATGGTTGTGGGTTCAATTGCCACCTAGGGGAAATGAACGATTTTCACTTCCTCACTCTGGAAACAAGACAAAGTCCGGCGTTGAGCTACGCCACCGTGTCTTCCATTAGGCGGCTCATGGGATTTGAAATTTCCTAACATTCTGTTTCCTTTGCAAACCCTGCTGCATGACTGCATATAATTTTAAGCTAAAAAGTGAAAAACCTCAATTTGCTTACCTAGTCCGATGTCTATGTCTGGAGCGTGATCTCCGTGAGCGGTGTCTCGAGCGTGACCTAGAGCGCTTGCCGCGGTGTCGGGAACGCGACCGCCGGGAACGAGAACGAGACCGCCGACGAGAACGTGACCGGGAACGGGTTCTAAAAATGAATTAATTTGTTAGTTTTTTAAGTAAAATTGTTAAACAATTAAAATACAGTCAAAAAAAACATTTATCTCTTATCCTATAAGTTTTTATTACAATGAAGACAAATATCCTAATCAGCTTAATATATGTGTATATAGCAAACTAGGTATTAAATCTAGTATGAATCCCACACATGATAGTGATTGCTGCGAGCAAGCAAATAGAAAAATAAAAATCAAACAAACTTTCCTAAGTGGAGATTGAACCCACAAGAATTAGCTTAGAATCAACTTTTCCACTTTACTGTGACGGCCATAAAAACAATTAAACAAAGTAATTAAAAATTATGACAGAGCAACTTATAAGGAAATATAAAATATATTATAGTTATATAATATATAGCGTTTTTGTTGTAAAAATAAAAAAACAGATCTGCAGTTTTAGACTTTAAGTCAATAATACATACATATAGTACAATCATATATTTAGGTACAGTACAGTAATAATCTCTATGTTTTATTATATTACCTCCTCTTGTCTTTAGACAACAATCCTATGACAGGGTCAATTGCAGCCGAAATAAGGTTTTGTGCTTCTTTGACTCGGCACATGGCCTCTTCTATCTCTCGTTGAGCAGCTTCGTTACTCTTGGTTTGAGGCTTAGAAATGGCCTGAGTAGCGTGATGTACCTATACAATTTTTTTAAAACATTACAAATATGAATAAAGAACAAATATTGACCTAAACATTAACCATCAGAATAAAGTTTTCTGATATTTTCATTGTTATGTAATATATAATTATGTAACAATATATTGAAAGTAATATTAAAATATCTTAGTATATATATCTGAGATATATATATTTATTAAATGGACAAAAATAATAATTTTCATTTCAATCAAGTTCTTATGCCCATAATGGAACTTATGCACTTGTCTTTGGTAGCATGCCCAGCCCCGTCTAAATGGTGAACATTCAAGCAGAAACTTACACAAATTGATCAGCATTTAATGCGTGCAGCCATTAGAATTGATGGGGATCTCTGCTTTTGTGGAGTCAGATGCACATGTCTGTAACATTCTACATTCCCGCTAATGTAATCATGTGTTTATAGTGCAGTCAAAAAGGTTGGTCATATTTTGATTATCATATTGAGTACCATATATTGTAAGAAAATAACATATGACATTATGTTAAAGGGAAAAAAAGTGTAATCTATATCCTACTTAGGTTAAACTTATGGATACAATGTAATCTGGCTCAGGAACCTTATTACATACAATATCTAAGATACTGATGCAAGAAAAATTCTACTACGATCTCTTAGAACGATCACAAAAATAAGTTAAATTGTTTTATTTTAATTATTACAAATCTCCAATAACATTATAGTTTAATAAGTAGTAATTACCTTTATTGTTTGTCCTTCTACTGTTGATCCATTAAGTTGAAGAGCTTTCAGCACACTTTCCTGTTCTGTCATTTCAATTAAAGCATACTTTAGTTTGTCAATGTCTCTTTCACAGAAACGCAAGTAGTTAACTTCTCCTGCTTCACAGAAGTGGTCAATGATATGCTGATGTGTGAGCACACCCAGATCAATGATTAAAAGAGTTCTACGAATTTCTTCTATTTTTCTGGAATCATAAGCAGCAGGAAGAGGTGGGTAAGGTGGTAGACCCGCAGCTGCGATTTTAGGATCATAAGTTTGTATAACTTGATTTGGTGGCAGACCTTCTAAAGTGTTGATAACGTGGGCTGGTAAGCGTGGTTCCACTGTATTGAGGCCTGGAACTAGGGTTCCATTACTAGACATTTCCAAAGCTTTGTGTTCATCGGGAATCTCACCCGATTGCATGGGAATGACAATTAATGCTCTGTCAATAAACACAGTATTTGTCATATGTTGAGCTACATTAACCGTGGTCGAATCATAGTATTTAACATAGCATATACGAGACTGTACTGGGCAGGATACGTCCCTGATAGTTGGGTATAACCTTATATCATCTATCTTTCCTAAATAGCCAAATAAAGTTTGCATTTGATCCTTCGTCGCTTGAGGAGCAATGTTGGTGACTTGTATCACCCTCGTCGCGCTAGAAACCATCTTAGCCGATTTACACATATAGATTACTAACTAATAATTAACTAAAATAAACATTAAAATGCTAGTTACAACACAGAATTCACATTCTGAAGGATTTGTTAAGAGAGAATTTACAAGATAATATTTCTTTTAAGAACTTTCCTGAAGACGCAGGCAGCACGCTTCCAAAGCCGTAAAGTGACAGTTCGACATAGATAAAAAATATAGAAAACTATCCAAAGATAAAGCGTGTTATTGTCTATTGTTTAATATACGTGTATTAAACAATAGACAATAACACGATTTCTTATTGTTTCAAAATTAATTATAACTAATAAAATATTTAAAAACATGGATACATATTTTGTATTTAAATTGATTATATTGTATTTTTATTCATTATCTATTGTCTATTTACAAGCAAAAAATAATGAATAAAAGCATACTGAAAATCGGTGGTAGCCTTGCATTGTATGGTAGTTGACTTATCTGAGGCAGTTTTCAAATGAGCGGGAAAAGTCATATTTAAAAGTTAGCAACAATTTAATATTTCACGGAGAGTACTTGTAGTTTTGAACAATGTCGAACATAGTAGACAACATAGACGAATTAAAACTAAAGTTAAAATCAGGTGATACTGAAATAAGATAATTTACCACAAATATACCGGATTAATAAAATTATGATTACATTTAATTTGCAGCTATGAAGGATAGAATTAAAAACGAACAAATAGAAAACGCTTTACATGTAACTGAAAGTTCGATGGTAGAAGAGATGAGTCTTATTAAAGCTGAAGAGGAATTTATATTGGAACAAGTAAAGGTAAAATTAAATTTTTTGCAATTAAATATAATATACTGAAGTAAAATATGATCTTAAGTATACGTACACTTTAATTTATAATCTATTTAAAGCTTAAATACTTATGAATATTAATTCATTTTTCTTTAAGAAAACAATGATAATTTCGATATGAGCAGTTTTATATATCTACTTCAGTATAGGTATTTAAGTTCTCAGTAGCTTTTATTTTAACATATTATAAATAATGCTGCTTCTTAAGGATTTACAAAAGGAAATATCACAAATGAAGAATCAAATGACAATGATCGCCATATGCAGCGCATCTGAAAAAGCTAGATTTGGATGTTATGTATCTCATCTTAATGAGTACAAGAAGAATTTTGATTTAGTGTTTGAAAAGGGTATATAAATATATAACTTATTACTTTTAAAAATAATGAAGTGAATAATTATGATTAAAAATCTAAAAACAGAGATACAAGCCACAAGACTTCAAAATAAGGAATTAAAAGAAAAAGAAGCCAAACAAGAGGAATTAGAACGTAAAAAGCACGAGAAAATTCTAGAAATTAATGAAGAAAAAGCCAAAGAAGCCATTGCAATAGAAACCGAATGTGAAGCAATAGAACGTGAATGTTATATTTTGACGGTAGTTAATCTTGGTAACTAAGGAATTCGATTATTCGAGATGCAGCGTAAAGCTATAAAACCTTTAATAATATCATACGCTATTAACTTCACTTACGGCATCAAAACTACGCGGTAACACAACAAATAATACGTTGCTTTTTCAATTTTTATTGCTAATATTACTCCATTAAAAGTTTTGGGACTTTGTAGGACTATATTTTAGCTTTATACTGTGTCTTGTTGTAGGGAGCGTACCACCCATTATTTGGTTTATTGCGTGGCGGAATTCAATATCATCCTTTGTCTATTCACTTGTATGAAGAAATGTAAGTATATCATTCCCCCCGAATGGGAAGCGTACCCACAGCCGTTGCGTTTAGAGTCAAACACTGAGCCGGTGCGTCACGACGGGCTCAACATTTTTTTTTCGGACATGTGGATAATGCCGTTAGCCCTATTGGCTTTTACAGCGACACCGGTTGGGTAGGGAAGTGGGTACTTTATCCCTTTAGAAATGCAAGCACTTAGTGGCTGCCTGTGAGGAAGTCGACGACTGTAAGGGCGCCCCCTGCGGGACTCGAACCTCGGCTTGCGGCCGTCGAGCGGACGGGGATTTCACCTATGCCGCGACATGAAGTCGCGACTGGGGACAAATTAGACTACTCTAAGGGAGCTAACGGTCCCTAACCGCGACCGAGCCGTTGAATAAGCTGGACTTCGTCATCGATTCCATCGACGACGGTGTTTGTGTCGTGTGTGAGTAGTGTGTTTCCTACCTACATACGGGGCATTCGCTAAAGTAGTGGCGTCATCGGGGTCTAAAAGGACGCTGCGCGGGCGTCTACGTCTAGGGAGCGCGTTAGGGATGTAATCACACGCATTAACGATGAGGGGATTCGCGTGCGAGCCTGCGCGCTCAAAGTAGCGCTTCGCTAAGCGTTTGCAGTGCTCGTGAATCGATTCCAGTTCAAAGTCTCTATGTAGGTCGACGTTACGCACGAACCAGGGACAACCTGATGCGATACGTAAGAATTTATTTTGTACCTTTTGCATGGGATCTAGCTTAGTGTGCGCGAACGCTACACAAGCATAAGAGAGGACGGGTCTTATACAAGTTTTGTATAGTGTCAGCTTATTTCTAAGTGACATTTTACTACGCTTGTTTATGAGATAGTATAATCTATTAAGAATGAATTTAGCTTTATTGCAAGCTTTCGTGACGTGGGGTTTGAAGGAGAGTCTAGAGTCTAATGTGACACCTAGATATTTGACCTCTTTTTCCCAGGGAATGGCTTTATCTAATAGATAGATGGTAGAGATTTGCTCTGAACGAGCGCGAGGGAAGAGTATCGCTTTACTCTTTTCTGGATTAACCTCGATTCTCCATTGGCGGAACCACACACCAAGTGCGCGGGCCGCTTTCTGAAGTCGATCGGCTATTATGCGTGTGTTACGCGAAGAAGTGTATAGGGCGGTATCATCGGCGTACATAGCCAAGTGTACATCCCTGGTACGAGGTATGTCTCTTGTGTACAGCGCGTATAACATAGGAGAGAGGGTTGAACCCTGGGGGACGCCTGCGCGAAGGAGGCGGGGAGAGGAGAGAGTTCCTTCTACTTTATAGCGGAAGTATCTATTTGACAGAAAATCCCGCAGGATGCGCACGAGACAGTCTGGCAAGCCAGAGCGCCGCAGCTTGAAAATCAAGCCGTTATGCCAGACCGTGTCAAAGGCTTTCGCTACGTCGAGAAAAATGGCGGTAGTATGTCTGCGGTAGGAAATTTTTACTTTGTATTGAGCTATGTGCTCTACCATGCGATGGAGTTGGTGGATGGCGGAATGTTTCTTTCTAAACCCGAATTGCTCTTTTATGAGCAGAGTTTTGGTCTCTACCACCTCGGAGAGTCTAATGAGAATGATTCTCTCATAAATTTTACCTCAACAGCTGAGAAGGCTGATAGGTCTATAGCTGGAGGGCATATTCCGCGGCTTGTTAGGTTTCGGTATACCTATGACAATGGCTTCCTTCCACTCGTCGGGGAAGGAGCACGACATGAGAAGGGAATTAAAAATAATGACCAATAGAGATAAGAACTGAGCCGGCAGGGACTTAAGTGTTCTATTAGACTATTTATCGGGCCCCGGGGCCTTCCTATATTTGAGATTTTTGATTATGTCTTTGACCTCGTCTTCCGAGGTCGGATGGAGCGGTTCCCCTTGCGGGGGTGTCAACGCCCATTCTGCGACCGCGGAATCCACGCGCGCAATGTGACTCGGGTCGCAGGGCTGACTACTCGGAGTACATTGAGCCTCTAAACTGTCAGCGAGACATTCCGCTTTTTCGGTGTCATCGGCGGCAATTGATAAATCTGACCTAATGAGCATAGTCGAGAAACAATCGATTCTAAAAACACGCGACAGCGCCCAGAATGCCTGGTGCGATGGAGCGAGCTTTTTATCCCACGACTCCCCGCGCAGAAGTTCGAACTCGAATCGAACTCTTCTCTTTAATCCTTTAAAATCCCCTACGATTATCGTCAGTCGGGTATGCGTCGTGCCGTCTCATTGCGTTGTTTCTGCGTCTAATCAATCGTTGGAGCTTTTTTGAGATTTCAAACCTACCTTCGGGTAGGTTTGGTACCTCATTCGAGCAGCTCTGGATTGTGTTTTGAATTATTCGCCGCATCTATTGCTAACTCCGCGGAGTCGGCGATGCCAGGTATTAATTCCTTTAAAGGGGAATCATTCGAACGGATGAGCTTTGCAAATTTCCTCCAGTCGAATTAAGAAATCCAGCCTCCAGCCTAATTTGAGAATGACAGGACGGTGGTCCGAATCGAGGTCGGGAATTGTTTCTATTGAATGTTGACATAAGCCTACATTAGATAGAATCGCTATGTCGAGAGCCTCGCCTGTGCCGCGGGCCCTAAGGCGGGTGGATGAAGGCGGGCCAATAACGAAAGCGTTAAATTTACTAGTCAATTCGAGGAGTCTCCTACCGTCGGTATGAGTCATCGACGAATTCCAATTTTTATGTTTACAATTGAGATCCCCGATCAGAAGGACCGAGTCACCCATACTAAGTAGCGATAAAATGTCGCTTTCTAATAGTTGCCTATTTCCCGAACGATAAACGGAGGCAATAATCAATGGCTGATACGGGCTCGACATCTTAATTTTATCTGTATTGCAGATTGTGTCAGGTACGTCACAAATGTGTGACTGTAAATGCAACTGGTTGTGGGTTCGACTCCTTCACTTGAAGAAATGAAATATTTATTTAAGTTTATATTTTCATTTCTTCGCTCTGATGTTGAGACAATGCGTTGCGTTGAGTTTCGGTCCACTTAACACGCAATGCCTCCAGAAATCGAGGTGCCCTCTGCCTTGCTGTGTGAGTGGGATACAGCGTGAAGCTGATTTTTCATATTATTTATATTTGCAAAGAAACTGTATTTATCTAAATGTATTTGCAGAAAAGAAATAAAGCCATAATGATTAAGATTCGACGTAAGCTCATAGAAGCTGAGGAAACAAGACGAAAGTTACAAAAAAACAAAAGTGAAGTTAGAAATAATATATAAAGGATTAAATTGAAATATGGGTGACACTGCAGTTTTGTTGCAGTTATTACGTAGAGAGCCAATGTAGAGATTAAATTACTGACCTTGCAATAAAATGACAATAATAAAAAAAGATATTAACGAGTATTAAGAATTATATTTGCACAAACAATAAACAGATGCACAAAACACACTTGTATATTATATATTCAATATATACAATACGGTTGACGAGTATTGGCAGCCCTATAGCTGTAGATCTCTGGTAGGAGCCTAGGTAGACTTGAGATTTGGAATATCAATAGTCTAATAAATATTTCAATATATATTGCTTAATAGTCTAATATGTGGTTAAGACTATGTACACATTCTCTAACTTGAAAGTGGGAACCTTTTAGAGATAGCGCCAACTTAAGGTACACATCCAGATACGTTAAAGTAGAAACGGTCGTTTTTTCAATATGTTTTTAAGAAAAAAATATCAGCTCGACGCTGTGTCCCGCACACAGCAGGGAGAAGGTTAAACTATGAAATTTTAGTTTTAAATATATTATTTACGGACTATTTCAAGACCCCTCATAAGTACCCAGACTAATCCGATGGCTCAAACATCTTCCCAGACAGAGATTTCCGTTACTTGGCGCTACCTCTGATAGGGCCCCACTTTCAAGTTAATGAGTAGGCTTACTTTCTTAACTACATCTAAGACTAATAGTCCTCAAAATTTCAGCTTTGCTAAAACGACGTAGGTCTGGCGGCTCTGGGATCTTGGGCCGTAGTGAACAATGCGTCATTCAGAAAGCCTAACATCAAGGCGGCCATGACTCCTCGATCGTACTGTACATATATACAATCAAACGATAGAAAAATTCCTATCTAGCATATTTACATCACAATAAAAAGTTTTTTTTTATATGAAATATAAATATCTAATATAGTCACACTAAAAAAACTGGGTGTAAACTAGAGTTCAAGTATTACGTAGTATTTTTTTAATTTGATTATAATCTCCCAAGTTGTTTTTACAAACGTTTTACGGGGCATGCCTTGGATGTATTAAACGTTAGTTATTCTATTTCATACTATAAAAAAATCGTGTCTATTAGGTAGGTCTGTACATGAAACGTACATAAAAAAATATTACTAGGGGTATGTTTTTTATAGTAATAGAACCCAATTTTGTCGGTTTTCCTGTGCGTTTGTTGAGGTAATCCCAGAAAGGGCTCAACTAGTAAAAAAAGGTATGCCAATATAAAGAATTGCATGCAACAATATGATACAAAAAATATATTTTATTGAATTGTCTGCAACAATAGCTATCAATGTGTCTTTAAAATGATAATGTTATTTGATCACGTTAGTAATTGATGAAAAAAATAATATTAAATGTTGTGCAAGCAGGCAAAGCCGCGAGCGGGTTGTTAGTAGTAAATATGACTAGGTTCTTAGGTTTCGTAACGTTTAGAGAGCGAAGTTTTTGGCTCAAAAATCCAGTAATACTTGAACGCCTTCATGCTTAAAATTTATATTATGTACAAAAGAAAATTTTGAGGATTACACGCAGTAAAACAATACTGACACCCTTACAAACAAACCTGTATATTCCAGTAACTATGTATTTCAAAGTTATGTATATTATGATGTAAATGTATTATATTTAATTATAGACACATATTTAAAAATAATGCAGATTCACTCACATTTTTGGAAAAATATATTAAAATTGGTTATTTGACTACATTCCTATCAGACGTTTAATTTAATTGTTAAATGCATCGTAATATTATGTAATATATATATATATATATCTTTTTTTGACCATTATGCTGTATCCTGCATATTGCAATGAAGTCAGATGTATGTAGTGTTCAGACACTCTGTCCCCACGTACTGCCTAATTTTCGAGACATTTGTGTCGAGTAATGGAATTTAGCCTCGCACTTTGTCTCGTTACTAGAACGAGGAAATCAAAGTAATTCATTTCCCCGAGTAGGAATCGAACCGACACACGTCGTACTTACAGTTTTAAAAATAAGAAAAAACCTCACAGACAAACTTAATATAATAAAATATTAGGTACGCTATATGGAAAATTTATAGCTAATTAATATTTGATATGGTTTTTTGAATTGATAAGAATGCAAAATATAGTTAATTGTATGTAAGTATGGTAACATTTAAATATAAATTAAGCCGCGCCATGTCTAAGAATAGTATCATTGTTATAGTATCATGTTATATTTAATACTAGTTACTAGTAATCTTAATTATACATCAAAAATTTATATAGTAAATTTTTAATTAAGATGATAAGCATGGGCGTATATAGAGATATTTTCCAATTTTTGGTCTGGCTTCTTTTAAAATTTTGTACATCTTTCTTGACTATAGCACATTTGTTTGTCGTTTGTTTCTTTTATTAAATTTTCAGCCTTCATTTGTTTACCAAAATTTCTGGAATGGACATCAGTTTATTCTAGGGTGGGAATTACCCCTTATTTATACGCCTATGATAACATAGTAGTAGCGTATAATTAAATGAACGCCAGAGGAATAATTATTCAAACAGGAAGTCATTTTGACTTTAAAAAAGTAGGTAACAAACATGACTTTGTCAGTCTTCATTCGATGTTAGTAACAGGTCAATAAAAATGGCACTACAAGGTTCTAAGTACTTAATCCTTAGGAACATTTCAATATAAAAATTAAACATATAAAAATATTTTTATATATCTAATAATATATGAAGCGAAAAATGCATTTGTACATCTTAATTTAGTGGAATCATTATATAGAAGACGAATGTAGGCGAATAAACGGCGCCTTGTCAATGTCAAGCTTAAATTTAATGGAACCGTTTCGTTTTTTAAAGCTTTCATACATGCGTACAATATCAACAACAATATTGAAAACAAATATGATTATTATCTAAAGTGTTTCGATATATGTTTTTTACAAATTATTGCTCTAATTCATAATATACAAAGTCTCTTCACTTTAACTTCACTAATTTGCCTCCGCTACCACTTATATAAAGATGGAATGAGTATAATTCTAATATATTCGAAACAATTACTAATATAATATCACATATCATGTCTATCAATTCCATATTGTGTACTATCATACATTTCAGATCACGCAATTTAGTTGACTGATTATAATAAAATCATTAAAGTATTTTAAAACAAAAGTGAATAATTTAAATGATGACTTTGCTTACAAAAAAGTTAAACAATTTTTAAATAAATGAAACTTACAAATATTACGAATACAAAAATAAATATACACGTAACTAAGACTAATATAACGGAAAATCGAGAATAAACATTTTGAGAAATTAAAAAACGTCTAATAAAGTAATAATAAGTTTAAGACATTTCCGAAAGCCTGAACTAGAAAACCTTCTAAGTTTATCTAAAAGATATGTAGTGTGTGAGAGTAGTAATAGTACTCCTCTGTATGTAAGTGTGAGATACTTTCGTATTGTCCTTAGCTACCCCTCATTACCATTATATTATAGACACTCAATTATATTTTAATTTATTTTATAAGGGCAACAATGCAACATACAAATTTTTCGTACCAAAAAATAAAATCAAGGTACACGCGAAAAGCCTCATATGCTATGTTTATAATATATTTCATTAAAAATTCATATTACATTGACATTTCACAGATCCTTGTAACATTTTTAATTATCTGTAACAGACATGTCAAAAACAGTTTAAAATTATAATACGTCTACAAAACAATGAGATATTGAAAACATTAAAATAAAAGAAAGCGTCAATAGTACAATCGATTAAGTGTAAAATTGCATTCATATACAGCACCATATGCAATAACTAATATAAATATTTTGTATAAGTTGCCAGATTAAAAAGGATATGAGATATAAAAATTGATTGAGATTGTGAACTTCTTTCTTTCTTTGTATTTTCACTCATGTCTTACAGTTATCGCCAAAAATAAATTATCAATACACTACGTAATCCATTTTTTAATTCTTATATTACATAAAATATCGAAGGCAATTTAGTGAGTTAGCACTATGCCCGCGCGGGCAGAGGGTATGGTCATACGTTGGCTCCTAATAAACGTTCATCAGCTGACTGTTCCTCGTCCTCCGAACCGGATTTCTCTTTCTTTATAGACTGGTAGCGTACCTGAAATAATTTATTAATGTAAAATAAATGTTGAACAAGGCTTGTTAATAATTCATTGTTAAAAAGGAATGAAAATATTAAATATTTTACTTTCTCGAGTGGGAATCAAACTCATAATCTGTCGCGTTTACATCTGTTCCCCTGCGCCAAGACTGGCCTCATTACATAATATTTTCTAATACAATAAAGGCAATTTACATCTAAAATGAGACACCAAATTAACAAAGAAAGTCAAAGACAAATCAATAATAACTATTTGTTCATAAGTTGAAGTTGTTGCAAGGAAAATTTTCTGTCTAAATAAAACTTAAATTATCACTTGACTTGAGTATTCTACTTATATACTGCCTTGTGGGTTTAAGTAGTTATTATCTACTAGCGAACCGTTCGCGGCTTCGCCCGCTTGAAATACATTATTACTAATTTACTAATCTGTGTTACTTTCGTTTTCTAATAATAAAATCGTTTTAAAAACAATTTCTATACCTATATTGCAAATTTAAAAAAAAGGTTTTAGCCAATTCAATAAACTGTGTTTTACACCAATTTTGTCGAACAACATTCTTTAAAATGGTATAACTTTTTTATTTATAAGCCGATTAAAAAAATACAAACACTAAATGTTAAAGGAAGCTTGCCAAAGTACAATAGCGAAATCGATTAAATCGGTTAAGCCGACTGAACAAATGCACAGACAAAGAAACAAACAAAATAAAAATTGTTTTTTTTAGTTCTATGTATTACGTTGTTAAATGCCACCAATAACATTACGATTTTGTTATAGATTATACAAAAGAATTATATTATGGTCAAATCTAAACAAGCAATGTGTTTGTCAAACCTATTTTAAGTAATCGTTTCATAATATTAAAAGGGTGATTGCACAATTAGCACTTATTTTCTCTATTGATTTCTTGTTTCCAATTTCCAATATAAGTCTAGTCTCTAATAATTCGCCGCTCAATTGGCTTGACGGATTCCAATAAGCGTGGGTTCTAATTCAAATACTTACATTGAATTTCAAAGTATGAGCTTATCGTAATATTTGAATAGTAATTTTGTTTCCCTTTAATAATGTGTGTGGGCGGGTTATTTTGTAAAAACATACATACAAAATAACTCGAATACACACATTATTTGTATTTTCGTAAATGTTAGTTCATGGATAATGAAATACGGAAAGTTGGAATATGTGATATCGAAATGCAGTACGCATAATCATATAATAGGTTTGTACGTGATAGATCATAATTGTAGTTGTAGATTAAATTTAGACAGAGATTAAAATTTATTACCTTCACTTACCAGACGTACCTACAGAAAAGCAATAAATACTAAGACAAGGGAAATTTATTAAAAAAATATGTTGTTTGTTTCTTATATAATCTGTGCCTGTGCCTCAAATTAAAAAAAGAACACATCGTATAGATGTAATAAGATTCGTTGATTCGATTATGATTAATCATTGTAATTCATAGATGCCTTCCTTAGAAGATAGTTCTCGTCTCGTAGTTATGTATAATTAACTTAGCTATATAATAAAACTAGCGACCCCCTCGCGGCTTCGCCAGCTTTAACTACTAAATTATTCATATAATGTATGTTTGCAAAGCACTTAAGATAATGTGAAAATTAATTAAACCCTAATGCAACCNTCGTGAGGTTACACGTGTTGTAGTCGATGTGATTTGTTACTAGGTTGTTAATAGATAATTATTGATTAAAGATGTAACCAACTATGTCGCGTGGAAATACATTATAATTATTGGATAACTCCAAAGTACGTGCAACCACTTCTAAATTTACTTTTCCAGTAGTAGCTCCGAACGACATCAGGGCCTTGGTTCTCTGACTATCGGCTTTTACAGCGACACCGGTTGGGTAGGGAAGAGGGTACTCTGTCCCTGATGAAAAGCAAGCACTATGTGGCTGCCTGTGAGGAAAATTAAATAGAATGCATCGGCCGGAAATCGAACCTGGGCCGGCCGTGTGGCGGCCGAGCATTTTACCACTGAACCACCGATGCGTGTAAGGTAGGCGGGCGCGGCGGACGCAAAACGTCGCGGGGGGCGGAGGGACGAATGGCGAGTGGCGAGCCGTTTCGCAGCAAGGATTTTTTGATATTGTAACAACTTCTAAAGTACTTATTAAAATGAAAAACAGTAAAAGACAGTTTTGATCTACATTAAATGGCCAACGTAACTAATATACTTATTTATATGCTGAGAGCATTTCTCTAAAACTATTCGCAGCTTCGAAATAGTGTAAAAAGCAAATTGTATCTTCGTTTAACGTTAAAAAATAATAAAGTATTTTAAAGGATAAAGATTAATACCATTATGGAAAAATATCCCTCACATTAAAAAATATATTGAAATTATTATTTTTTAGACAGAAATATGATCACTACACGTTATCCTTAAAAGATACGAATATGCTGTCGCGGACTTTTTTGTAGATCTTATTAAGAGAAATAATACTCCAGTACATTATTTTCATGTAGTACTTACCATTAAAGCAGCGCATGCGCGAAAGTGTATCAACGGGTAGGACTTTATACACATTTATCTTATTTATGTTAACTTACATAAGAATGTACAAATAATAAACTATATATAAACCTTCCCTGAGAAATACTCGACCTAATGGTGAAAAACGCATCAAAATCCGTTGGGTGGTTTAGAAGAAGAAGAGTTAGAAAGTTCAGACAGACACGAAAAGCGACTTTGTTTTATAAGATATATAGGATAGGATATATAAATATCTTTATAACTTACTTTAGTCTTTATTTTGCTGCTGACGCCTCTTGGTCGGTACATAAGAAAGTTGTCCGTTACCCAGAATATTAAAATCTGAAAAGGCACCCGGATTTGTTAATTTTATATTATTGTCACGTTACAAAAATATTTATTTAAATTATTATATTTTTATAATTAAATAGGAGTAACTAGTAGTGACATGACTGAGTAAATTTTACTCAGTTATGTCGTTTATACAAATACATTGCATGATTTAGATGCGAAATAGGGGAACTTAAACCCGTTCTACTTAATTATGGAACAATGGCGTTAAGTTGCAGAAAAAAAAAACTTTTTCTTACATGGTATTTGAGCTTAGAATCATCGCACAATAGACGAAGAATAAGGATATTTAAACATATTTGTATATATTTATTAACCCTTTCAAATTGAATTTACTGTCCAAAAATCTATTTCTTTGTTAAAAATAATATTGAGTACGTTTTGAGGATAAGATATAAATACTGAACAAAGAATCCAAACATCAATAGTGACTAATTATGTTGTATGATGTAAATTACTTAGGACAAATAGACGATATTTTATGAAGGATATTACATATTTACATATTTCTTACACTTTAATGGTTTCTACCTCCGACGCAATACGGTGTTATAAGTTTGATCTGTTTACTTGCCCACCTGTGTTTGTGGCACACTATCTCCTGAATTAATCAATTGATATATATCACGGTTTTGTTAATCGAAAGCCTAGTTCATCATAACTATGTTTTATAAAACCAGATTAGTACTTCAAGAGCTACAAGCACTCTCTGCCAAGACGTGGTAGTGATTTCTTGGGGGTATTCTTCATTTTAAATATTAATTTAATAAATAAATACTCACATTCATAAAGAATGGTATAATAAGCATCACCACCGCTAGCTCTAGTCTCGGATCTGACACCGGGGACAACTTCAACGTTGACAACACGGCGACAATAGGAGGAAGACGCAACACTAACGCCAGTACAGATTTGGCAAACGTCGCCAGCGCTGCGTATAGAACGCATTGGCATATCCACGCTGCGCACATCGGTGGTTTACCTGTGGAATGTAAATTAGAATAAATAACTTTGTTTTTACGTAAATATCTTATCATCATGCGAATATTATAAATGTATGTAACACGCCTAAACTAATCAATCGATTATCATGAAACTGTACACATTCTTATAGGTATAAAGAGAGACCATAGGATATTTTTTATTAAAAAAAAACCAAAATCAAAAGTATTATTATATACTAATATAATACCTATTTATATATTTTTAAGAAATTGGAATATTTTTTACATTGATGCTATGTTTAATGGCGTAGACTTTAAAGGGTTAAAAATAATGACTAAAACCAAGTAATTATTAAGCAATAAAAAGTTGTTTTCTTCACTACGTAGTTCGTAATGCAAGATAGGAGTTGAGATTTTCCTTTTGCCTACATAGATATAATTAGATACCCTATTATATGGATAGATATTTCCTTGACAATAGCTTTATAAAAATAAAAAACGGGATACATAGGTACAACATTTTTTTTATCTAATTAACATCTTCATTTAACACGTTCTGTCATATAGGAATATTATCCTAACATTTTTTTTTCAGTTTCTCACAGCATCCCACATGTAGCAGGGTAGACAGAGGGAGTCTAGCCTACACTCCGCTCGCCATTTTCCACCTAATTCTGGAGGTATTCCACCATGTCTCGACACCATTTTCCTCGAGTAGGAATCAAATTCACGAAAGTTAAACGTTTATAGTCACAAATTTGCGCCCCTTTGCCACGACTGGACTTATACATATATTAGTTTTTAAAAAAAATACGAAAATAGTAATTTAATAGTGATATAAAAACGCTGCAATTTAAAGCCCACGCTTAGGTATAAAAAATCTAATCTGTAGGTACATGGTTCTCTACTATGATAAAAATTCGCTATTTTTCATATTGTTCTTCTTTTTTCTTTTTATTGCTTTTAGCGTTAAATTTATGTAAATATACTCTATCGACTTCAAACTTCAAAATTTGCTTCGTTTTTATAAACAATATTTAATAATGAGTAAATAATATTTAAAGATATATAAAGAAAAAATATGTTATTTTCCCATGACTTTTAATAATTTATTTAAATATAAGCAATCTTATATTCAATGGTCGAAGGTCGTGTGAAAAAATTAACGCCAATATAACTTATGAGTTTAAAAAGAATCTGCTCCATCCATATAAATGTAATGAATATATTTAAATATGCATTTATCTTAAATTTATATCCATTCTGTGAGTTCCATTGAGTTTCTTGCCGACTCTTCTCAGCAGAACTGCCTTCTGAACCGGTGGTAGCTTTTTGTTGACATGTACATTCGACGATTCAAAAGTGATTTTATAGTTTATTTGAATAAAGAAAGAATTTGAATTCAATCCAAGAGGCCAGCCGCGGCGATGGTGCACTAAGTATGACTGTAAATGCGACTGGTTATGGGTTCGATTCCAACTCGAAGAAATTAAATGTTTATTTAAATTTATATTTTTATTTCTTCACTCTGATATCGAGTCTATGCGCGGCGTTGAGTTCCGTCACTCAACACGCAATACCTCCAAAATTCGTCGGAAAATAGGGAATGGAATGTCTTAACACTAGGTTTTCTCTCACAATTATATAAGTAATTTAACCTCTTATTAAATTCTTTGGTAAAAATTATACATTACAGCAGCTGCGCAAATATTTGGCAAGAGTGAAAATAAATGAGCCAAATTTATTAATTATTAATATGATTAGCAAAAACAGTATCACAAATATTTTGTAACATGTTTTTTACACGCATATAGCAGGATTGGCAAAATGACATAGTTTTAACTGCTAAAACATTTTTTGAAGGTCGAACTCAACACTTTGTCTTCTTTCTGGAATGAGCCAATGAAATATGTCATTCCTCCAAGAGGGAATCCAGCCCATAGTCGTCGCATTCACAGTCAGACGCTGCGCCATGATGTACCCAATTTTATAATATAAAAAAAACATTTATACGAAAAAACTATGAAACATTTTATTTAAATGCCTTATTAACTTGATGATAACAAAACAAGTCGTGCAGAATATCAGAGGTTATCTATTAACATAATTTTATAACCATTTGATAAAATAAAATGGAAACCTATAAATAATAACTTTCTATAAATTATATACATGAATTTAAAATAAACAATTATAATTTTTTTATAAATTTAAACATGGAATTTGACCGAATGACTAGACCGAGAAAATATGTAGGTGCAAGTGGGCCATATGCAAAATTTGTTTATGATATTTGCATATTTGTATGTAATTTAAAAGTTTTGCTAGCTGCCGACAACATGTGACTGTAAGTGCAATGGTTATACTTGTGGGTTCAATCTTCAATAAGGGTAAGGCAAATAAAGCATGATATTGAAATCTGACACTCAATAATCTTATTGTTTCTTAAAACTGAAGGAACCAAGAATGAAGTGCCTTATTTCTGGATAGAGAAGATAAAGATATGCAGTTTGAAAATCTTAGGATAGAATTCACATATAATTTTTTCATTCAGTCATTGAAAGCTATTTTTTGTATAAAATCAAAATATCAACTTACCATATTCCCCAAAATTTATCAGAGGTATATCATAAACTCTTGCACAATACTGTGCCAGCCTGATGCCTGCCCAGATTATGAGTAGGCCTAATGTAGAGTCCAGCATAAAATTTACTATGTACCTGCAAAATAAATATTCTTTACTTAACTATGTTTAGATCAGTCTGTTGTAGCACAGAGTCTGACTGTCAGTGAGACGAATGCAGGTTTGATTCCCAATTGAATTATTTTCATTCAACACACAATGACTCAAAAATTGTATAAAAAGTAGAGATTGCATTGTTATAGCCCTAGGTTACCTCTGTCTACCTTACTGTATGTGTGATACAGCATAAAGCTAAATATAAATAAATTTGAATTGAATTTGAATTTTACATCAAATTTAAATTTTCAAATAAGCACATTCATATATTTAATTTAATTTTAGGAAACATGTAAAATGGATAAGAAAACATGTGAAACAATGGCAATTTTAAAATTGCATAGCTGTTTCCAATAACTAAAAGTAGCTGCTACAATACATAAACTTACACTCATAAGTTTATATAAGATTTATAAAAGCAAATTTACATTTAGATAATGTTAGTCTTACCAGGTACAGGGATTTCCAGTCATGTGCGGTGATAACCAAACATTTGCAGCATGTATTATGAATGCCCCCAGACCTTGTTTTGATGTATCATAAAACCAGATTAACCAAGGCCTTCTTGCATATCTGGGTTCGCAAAATCTTTTACCTAAAATCATTTAAAAACCTTTTATGTAAACTTGAAGATATATCAATATATAACTTATTTTCCAGATGTAAATAATTGAGTAATAAAATATTAAATGGCAAATGTATGTATTTTGCAATATGAATAACATTACCGAACTTTCATTTTTAACACAGCTTACCTATTAAACACGTAAATGCTAAAACAGCAAGAAGAAATTGCATAAACCACCCATAAGTGTCTGTGAGTGCATCTTTAGAACAATGAGGTTCCGACCAGTAGATATAATCCGAGCTATTATTCATTTTTCATCCTCTTATAAACGACTTCTACTTATGTTGTAATAATTTAAAAATCACTTAATAACTTTTCAAAATAAAAATGATCACACATTTTATTTATTTTTTAAATAGTCTCCAAAAATAAATGCTTGTTTATAACTATTTTACTACATTAATTTAATAAAAATAGACTGGAAATCTAATTTGTTGACAATGACAACGACACTGGTTCCCAAGGCCTGACAATAAGCTGCTGACATTTTTGACTAGAATTTTTGTCAACTTGACAGCACTTCTCTTGACTTATTATTACTATTATTTGCGGTTCAGGAATAAATAAATAAAGTTAGAACTAAAGTAAAAACTACGGTTCGGTATCGTACCCCAAATAATATAATATAGAACCGAAAGGTGAATGTATAATATCATTTCTAATTTCTAAAATCTGTAATTAATTTTAGAAGAAGTACACATAGTAATAGTGCAGCTTAGTATTATGTTATTATAAGGAAAAATATATATTTCAATATCTATAAACATTTGCAAAAAAAATTTTAGCCAAATATAAAAGAAGCTTTTATATTATAACTAATATTCAATTTAAAATTGGTTAAGCTTTTTAAAATAATAATTATCATTTTAGTATTTAATCAATAGAATTGCTGGATAGATTAACATTACTATTTATAAAAATAATAATAAAATATTTACAGAAGTCGTTTAAAAACTGAAAATAACAATAATTGCTAATATTTTAATATAATACAGCCTATTATATTAGAAAGGCAACATTTAAAATTTACCAAACATTTGCTGTTCATGGCGCTGATATTGCCGCCATTTTTATTGTTTTATGTATATCCGTTTTTATATTGAAGGAAATTAGATAGTGACATTATATTACTATACATTTGAACGTTTGTACTATTGGAATAAAATTCTTAATTTGGTGAGTCTTTCCTCTATATTTTATTGTTCGTAATCATTAATATTTCTCACTCACGTCATATCGATTATTTTACAACCGGTGCTATGGTTATATATCTTTTTTTTCAAGTAACATGTTGTTTATAATGTTACATTCTTTAGACATTTTACGAACCTTCACATGTTACGATTAGAAATTATTTACGTAAATATAAATTTTGCAAGCAATATTACCTGTCATATAAGTATAACATTTCTATGGCTTGAGTGACTTATTTTTTAATTATAAAGACGATATTGTTTCATAATATTTACTGATGTAATATCGAAGTCATTACAAAGTTATCTTTTTAATTAGCATTACAATTTAAGATTTCACTTAAAACTTTGGGTAATTAACCCTTAAAAGACTCTTGCTTAATCATTTCATTTAATTATTACATTTAAAGGTCTTTTAGTGACTATTGTTTTGTAAAATTGCTTTGTATTTTAAACAGCGACGATAGTTCTCGGACACAGGAAAATGCATCTTATGAAAATGTTACTAAGATATATGACATTAGAGTCTAACTTTCAAACAGTATTTTTTTTTGTAAATGTATATAGTTACCTAATATATTTTATTTACAATATAGAAATTCTATTCTGCAAAAAGGTTATATTACTCCACATGTTTCTGAAGGCGTTGGTTAATAATTAATAACCTATAATTGCATAAACTTTTTAATAAAAAGAAATCAATTTTCATATTATGTCACGGAGACAAAGTTCCTTATTATTTATTAATGTTACCTTCTTGCTACATCCCCTATATAGCAGAATTAGTAGAGGGAATTAGTTTAAAGCACTATGCAATTTTTTTGTCAGAGTGCAACGGAGTGCTGGCCTTAATATATACTTTTACTATAGATAATGGAAAGTTTCTGTATATTTTAAACATATATTAGTAATTAATTTAGTATCATATAAATGAATAACTGCTTGTTAATCAATTCTATTTTTATTTACTTAATGTAGGGACCTCATTTTAACTAAAAATTGATTCATGAGTAGGTAGAAAGATACAGCAGTGTAAGACATTTTGTTCCTCTACTTCCCACTATATTTATGAGATATAATATATTGAGTTGAAGAATTAAAGCCACATATCTTAGAGGAGGCAAAATAAACATTTTTTAAAATATAATCATTTCTCTATATGGAGATCAAACCCATAATTATCTCTTATGAAACCTTGAGATAATTTAAACTTTAATGTTGGCAGAGAAAACCTACTGTCTCTCTCTGTGTCACTCTAAACTTGAATTGTCTACGATGGCATAGAGCGCAAACACTACAAGTCTTGTCATATTTAGTCATTGATCATGAACATTCAGTGTATTTTTGAGGTTATTTACAAAAATTATAAAGTGACACAGGAGCGCAAAGTTTACCTGTAAACGCGACTGGCTGGCTTTGGGTTCGATCCCCAGTCGAGGACATGAAATATTTATATAAATTAATTTTTCCACGGTATGGTATCGAGGCAAAGCGCGGCAATGAATTCCGCCACTCAAAACGCATTGCCTCCAGAACTCGGCGGAAAGTGGGGAACGATTTGTGTTAACACTAGGTTCCCTCTGCCTACCCTGGTGCGTGCGAGATACAGCGTCAGCTGATTTGATTTAATTTAATTTATTCTCAAAAAATTGGAAATGCGAATAACATAATAGACGTCCCTTTCCATCTTATAGTTTAATGAATTTATAGCATTAATTTAAGAAACTTAATTTTTTAACTTCGCTTTAGTTTAGGGAAAACAAACCCGTTAGTAGGTTGCGTGCGTGCATTCAATTTATGACTGCTTACGGTACTTACGGTGTCTGTCATTTAATTTGAATGTGCATGCAACACTCGTCGCATGGTCATTTCAATCATGAAATATTGGAGAAAATAGGAAACTAATTGTTGCCTCATCCCTCAAAAGGGTGGCGGGTGGCGGGGGTGGTAGGGTGTCGTCAATAGCTGGTATCGAAAGTAGCACAATAATTATTGATGGTGGTAGCGGTGGGTATGCCCACCAGTGCCCGCTTTCCCGCGGTCTGGCCGTCAACAAACCGTCGCTGGGCAACCGCTCATGACATATGCATGAGAGCGGCACCGCCGACGACGCCGCTTGAATATACAAGGACGGACGGGGCAATTACTAAAGAGGCAAATACATACAAAATGTCTCCCAGCCGACTGCTGCTGGTGGCGTGCGGCACGCCCACGAGCCTTTCCAATTACCTTCATGAAACGTCCGATGCGTTCTTATTATTCAGGGCTATTTCCTAGCTAACTGCTTCGTCTTCATAAGTCATGAAGACGAGCTCGTCTAGGTAGATGTACAATTGAAAAGTCCGTTCTTAATTTTGTTTGTTTTATGTTCTAGCATAAACATCGTATAACTTGACGTGACGAACGTTACAATTAACGCCCCGCTCGCGACTTCGCCTGCTTGTACTACACAATTATTTTGATTTCTCATCAGAATTAGTTTAGTGATGTAATAACATTATTATTTTAAAGACGATATACATACATTGAAAATTATCGTTTCAGTCAATTCAAAAAAATATTTATTTTGTCGCATGTAATATTTTATAATAATATAGCTTTTTTTTATTTTTAAACGGACTCAAATACACTAAATGTTAAGAAAGATTGCCAAGGTACAATAGTGAAAACTGCATTTAAATCGGTTAAGCCGTTTCTGAGATTAGCATGCACAAACCCCACAGGTAAACCGACAAACAGAGAAAAATAAATTGTTTTGGTACGTTGATAATGGGGGCCCATTAATTGATTTTCTCATATTTGTTCCTTGTACCTACAGACGGACATGACTCGTCAAGTCTGAAGACTAAGTACAAGTGTGGAAGAACCCTATATCTAATACGAACATCACATTTTAGCTTCACAAATGGAAATTCAAAATTTCATTCTTATACTCCAATGACACCAAATACAAATAACCTATGATTAAACTCATTTACTTTATTTTTTATGCATACATACGTGAAACGGCGATGTTATTTCAACGAACTTTAATACGGAGCGTCGAGCGCCGCAAAGAAGTTATGATCGATATGAGCATCAAATATTTAGATACGTGGCGCCGACCCAGAAGGAAACAGAATACCTAACTATATTCGAAAGCACCACTTGAGGTCGATTTTGTACTGTAATTATATTTTTCAATAGTTGTCTTTTATGCCTAACAATTTAAACAATTCGTATGTAATTAAATTCCCCTCCATTCAAATGTATTGTTTCGTCCATAATATAATATTAAAGAAAAATATTTAATAATAGCTACCATTACTAAATATTTTACTATTTAATTGAATTAATAGATTATTCGCTCGCTTTGTAAGTGAGTTGGAAAACTTTTACGTCTTGTATTTTCTAGAGCGAAATTGACGGTAGAGGCGCGAGATTTCGAGTACGAAATAAGCGTGATTGCTTTGTGTCAAGTGGCAATCACGTTTATGTGAGTCGCACAGACATGTATTGCGCATTTTTCTATATTACAAATGACGATACTGTTCATGTTAAATTATTTTTTTTAGTATTATAAGATGCATCTAATATATATCAGCATCTAATAAGAGTTTATTTTTAAGCCTCTTTGAAATTTTGCGAAACGGGCAATAAAATCTGAGCTTAGGTTTTAAGTCCTGCAGCAGTAGATATTTAACATTACTTCTAGTAGCTTCACGCTGTTCTCCGTACCTCGCAGGATAGGCACAGGGAACCTAAATATCTTATTTCGCTCCATTTTCGATTTCATTCTCTCAGGTGGAAATTGAAAGTATAACTGCCGCGCTTGGAGTCAGACGCTGTGCCGCCGCGTGCGTCGACTGTGTAAAAGGTTCGATATAAAATTATCCAATATTATTTCTTATTCTTAAATATAAAAAGAATCCACCAGCATACAAGGTAGAATCAACATTTTAGATATGAAAATAATCATAAAAAGTATATTGTCTTATTTTTAAGCTATGCCTTTATAAAAATATGGGCACAGCTTTATGTATGGTAAGGAATTGACATTTTATATCAAAATATATGGATCATGAGAAAAACACATTAATAAAGCTTTTTCATAAATAATGTAACATATGGTGGCCTAATAATTTTGAATTAAAAGAAATAAATACAAAAGGAGCTATTTCCAACATTAAGACATTTGTCGATTCTCTTTGAAACAAATCGCGTGAGTTCGTAACATCCACTTGTCTTGGGTCTCATGGGTCGCTGAATATTTTAGCAGCTCGCGAGGAACAAATTACAGACTAGTACCCCCACGTCTTCCACAATTATACTTCATACTTGCGTCTGGAAAGAAAGCCAGCAAGGACATTTGGGTCAACACTGCATAATTGTCTCAGCAGCCGCGAGGTTCCCACAACTTTTGACGCACTGAATTGTAAGCACATATGCTGCTATCTCACATATTTTATTTTGCATCTTTTTAATTTACTCAGAAATAATAGTTTAGTGCCAGGAGGAAGAAGAGAAATAATAGTTTAGTTATTCTAATGCCGTAGTAACAATGTGCAAAACTGTTCAGGCACATAAATAAATGTAGGTATATTCATTTATATATTTTTTTGTTAAGTGATTCTTTATTGACATCGAAAGATAGGCTGTCATTTATAAAACAATGTTAATATTATTTAGGGCGTTGAAAATGTACATTTCTTTGGAGTGTTTTAAAAGTCGCCGCGCTGATGCACAAGCAACGGATTGTGTGTTCGATTCCCACTCGAGGAAATTACATTTAATATTTCCATATCATCGATCTGGTGTCGTGGCAAAGAGAGCGGAGTGTCGTAACCCTATGCTTCCTCTGCTCATCTCCTGTTATATACACGAAAAGAAAATATCAATTCGAGGCTACAATACGTTACATAACATGTCCAACACGAAAAAAAATTATAACCCTCATCTTCATCGCTATTGACAGATTAAGGGATGTTAATATTTAACATCAATTCTTCCTCGAAGCTTTGCATTTTTGTTGACGTCCAGTTGCCTAGGACACCACTGTCTTGGACGTCGGCCCACCAGCTATTAGCTATTGACAAATAGGTTATCTACAGTGGTAAGTATTGGTGCCCGTATGTACTAATGTTTTAGTCCAAACATGGCGTGCGTGCTCTGTGTGTTTGATCGTTCCCATTGATTGGTCAAGTAATCGTCATTTGAAAGTCATTTTCTATGTCATAACAACTGATTTAATATTTAGATTAAATGTAATTGATGTATTCTGTGGACACATTCCCTCGAGGTTTTTTTTAAATAATAATATTTAGACAAATCCAGTTATTGGCCTAAACAATTAAATGTATAATTATACATAAGTTACATTTCATTTTTATTATTCTAAATGAAAAAGAAAAAAACAAATTAAATGAATTAAATATTGTTACATTGTTTAAAGAATTGCTTAGATAAGAGGGCGTCGTGGCGCAGCGCAAAAAGGGTTTGACAGTAAAGCGACGATTGTGGGTTCAATCCCCACTCGACGAAATGAAATATTTATTAATGTTTATATTTTCATTTTTTCACTGTAGTGTCGGCGTTCTGTTCCGCCTTCAGAATTCGGCGGAAAGTGTGGAACGGCCTGTGTTCCTCTGCCACCCTTCTGTATGCGGGATATTTTTTATTTCAAAGATCTTTTAAAGTAAATGGACAAAACTATAATATTATAACAATTAATATAAACATTACAATTTAGAAAATATTTAGTACACTTAATACAAATTTGTTAAGTAACTTAGTTAAAATGTTGATACAACTGATAGGAGAGTGATAGCTGCAGGCGATCATTGTGGATACATATCTATTATTTCGTTAATAGTGAATTAATTTTAATTAGAATTAAGTTTAGTAAAAAAAGTTGCATCGTTGGGCGCATTGTCATTGATTGTGTAAAATTTTCGAACGTACGAGGACTTAAGTAGTCCAAGTACCTATTCTATAGTCAAGTGATTATGGCTAAGATGCTGTATGGCGCTTCTGAGTCGATAATTATCTTTTCGAGGCGCTATTTTCTTTATTTGCATATTGATGATATAATTTTAATATATATATATATATATATATATATATATATATATATATATTATTATACATTATTATAATACATTATTATGAGCAATTCATTTTCTACTAACATTATTATTGTTAGAACATTATTGAAAATTAAACTTTCTGAGTTAAATATAACTGAATAAATATCTGCCTAAACACAAATTAACTACGTTTTTTGATGTGAAATCTAACGACGTCCAAATATATCGACACAGGAAAACTCTTTTTAAGTACAAATCTTTCCTCAGATAAGAATAGTAGAGTCCGTACTCATCACCCCATTACCATTTAATATTTGAACTTTTCTTTAAAAAAAAACTTTAAATATTGTTTTATAATTTTTGTCTCATGCAGGTTTCGGAGTGGAGTTTATAAAATCTTGCAAAATTTTAAGCTTTAAAACCATATTTACCCCAAAAAATCCCCCTTTACCACTTCAATTCTCTTTCAAGGCACTCTTCTTTCTTCCCGTTGGATACAATAGATATCCTCAATATCCATATTTTGAACAACGCGAGTTTGCAAAATAATCAAAAATGTATACATTAATTATGTATGAATGTATTGCTAATTAATGAAATTTATAGCGATTTTTCTTTACTGCTTAGTGATCCTATAAATAATAATTATATCGCATGTAATGTAATGTAAAATATCTAGAGCATTAGAGTCCAGTCATACTTGTTTGCAAGTAGCCGAACACTTCCGAATACTTTTCGGCGCTGACAACATTCTCATTTACGAATTATAAATGGAGAAAATTGTTAAAATTTCAAATAAATAGCTTGTAAACGTAGTACTAATGTATTTAAATATTAAAATTTTGCAAATAGGTAACATTCGACATATCCGAAATTTATAAAGCGATATTGATTTGTTATATATAGCTCTGGTTCTCCTTTTTTTTATATTAAAACAACAGTCATTAAATTGTATAAAAACTTAGCGCATTTTTTCAAAATAGGGTTGATTGGCTTAAGACAGTAGTGCCTTGCGGTGTGACTTGTCAAGTCCTCGTTTCCGGGGCACAGTGAGAGGCAGGGGTGGTGTCGGTGGTGCTGTGCGCATGTGCAGCGGCGGCGCCCTGGAGTCTCGGAGGCCTGTACTAACGCCCGCGCGGAGCCCGAAACGTGTCAGTCGACTCGCGCACTCCTCTTGCGATGGACATTGCGGAATAGCAACCAACATGTATATAAGTGCGATCCAATATAAAAAATATGATGTACGTCTTGTCTAAATGAATGCCGTCGAGAAGTGAAAATATATTTTTTTTTTCCTAATTTGCTTAAAATGTTTTTTTTTATTGTTCTAGGTACAGCTAACCTCCTTATCCTAAGCGTGTCTTTAGAATAATAGGTGAGTATTTTACCCGCTCTTTTTATCACACTTTTTCATTTCAGAATTAACATCGAAAACATAGAATTAAAAGAAGTTGCTTGTTAATTTGTATTATTTTGTTTTTTTTATTTTTCCCTTAAATTACCTTAAGTTTTTATGTTTTCTAAGTACCTCTTTTAAACAAAAATGTCTTAGGTGTTATTGTTATATAAAGGCAGGTATCGTTTGTACTGGGACAGCTGGTGGCTGGAAAGACATTTGTACGAACCCAAGGCTCTTGTGGGGAACACCTGCCAAAGAGACTCAAGAGTCAATACACCTTCGCCATGCAATTGTTTATGATATAATAGGTTCATTTAATTACGAGTATATATATAAACATGGAAATAATTTAATATTCGGAATTTCATTTTATATTTATTGTATTATAAATTCCTATATTAACCTTATCATCTTTAATGGCGTGGATTTTAGTTAAATTTTAAGCCATTTTATTTTCTTTCATTAAAATGACCATATATTTTTAGTACTATCTGTAAAAATTGGAACAAGATGTTGTAGGGATTTTTCGGAGCGGGTTCTTACTTTTGTGATGCGCGCGAATATCGTACAGTAGTAGCGCGGTGGGCGTGCGTGTCAACGACCCCGCTCACCTGCTGCTCGGAAGCGAATTAGCATATTTAGGCTGATTTTGCACATTGTTACATTTACAATGAAAGCATTCATTCATTCATTCTTTGACATAACTAGGCCTAAAATCTTTTGAAGGCAGTTGATCAAATTGAATTTTTTATCTATGGGTCGTTAACATTTATTTTTTGATTGTTTTTCCCAATTTATGATTTTTTTTTATTTCAGTGGTATTTATTAGTGGTGTTTCTAAATGTTTTTTTTCTGGTTAACAAATATTATTTACTAATTATGATTTTTGTCTATTTTTAATTAAATTTGCCTTTCTTTATGTAGAGCATTTTTATTTTTCAGAATTACATTGTTCATGTTCGTTACTCGTTTTAATACGATACTCCGTACTTTTTTAGTTTTTAAAAAACTTAGATATAAACCTACCAAAATAATGGACAAAGAAAAATGGTAAAAAGTCACTCCGGTCACTTCCTTCCGCCTTTATTGATTTTGAAGCGTTGAAGCATGATGAACCCACAACCACAGCCGGTATTGATTAACACCCAATTGCTGTAATACCAAATAGCGTGAAACATAACTATTACGATATATATTCTTAGTTTAATTAAACTTACATAAGCAAATGCATTCTAATTGCATTAAACACTCGTTAAATTCAACTCTAATGCTGATAATATCTAAAATTATAAAAAGCAACATATGATTTTTCAATAATAATCAAAGTAACTGATATTAGTATTTATAGAAAAACTGCCTTGACATATGTATGTAATATTATCAAAATAATATATAGAGAAGTTTATTAACTTATTCATACAAAGTAGTTTTGCAAGCATAAGATTTCTATCTATGTTCCAACAATAAATAGCATTGATTTGGATTAAATTCTAGGCTGCGAGATAATCTTCTATAATAGAATCCGCCTAGAATTGCTTTCACTATCGTGCTGACATATTCAAATGAATAAGTTGTGATTGTAATATTACTCAAGCACAAAGACCTAGCAATAAGTACTCTACGTTGATAAGGCAATAATGGCAGTCTGATAATTGTTTGTTGGTTTGTTATAAAGCGGGCGGGTAGCGGGATCGATATCGCCGCGGCATACTGGCGCCGACCAATACCACTACTGCTTTTGCCTTTCTTCTCAATCTCTATAAAAGATTTATTAGTTTGGCATATATAAATAAAGTAATTATTTAAATTTGTGGGGAACGAAGTGTCTTAACACTAGGTTCCTTCTGTCTACCCTGCTACTTGCGGGATACAGCATGAAGCTGATTTTTTTTTTAAATTAATGTTTTTTTTTATTTTGAATAGATACAATGAAACGTGACGCCTACGGCGACGATGGTCCAATGCAGAAACGTCAACGACATACTGATGATGAGGTTACATTCCTCATACCGAGTAAGGTGGGTAATGTATTACGTGGCAGTTAGTTATCTATACATGTTTCCAGTAAAGAACATCGCTTCTACAGGTATAAGAGTTTTTAAAATTAAAGCGATCAATCGTGTTTTTTTGTGTAGCAAAATTAGGAACACAAAGTTGAAATTGGATAAGCTTAAGCTTAAACCTATTTTTTTACAATTAAGTTTCTTGAAAGTTAAAAGTATTTATACAACTTAATATTTATTTTTACTTATTACGACATTGTATTGCAGGTGGCAGGCTCGATTATTGGAAAAGGAGGTTCCAATATATCAAAGTTGAGGAATGAGGTCAGTATTTATTTGTTATATTTCTGTTGGGTCTCTGATTCTGGGTAAAAACTAGAGTACAATATTTAGGTTCATGGTATTTAGATATCGACATATTTAATTTATAAATAAATGTATTTTGATTTATTTACACTTTTTTATATATTATTTAAATAATTTGATAAAAAAATTAAAGAAAAGTATTATTAATTTGTTTTGTATTTTCTAGTTAAGTTATATTACAGATAATAGAGTAAGTAGATAAGTATATTACCCAAAACCAACCTAATAGAATAACATTTTCTCACTACAGGTGCAAACGACAAATATTACTAAAATGAACCTGTCTGTGCTTTTAAGTGGGTAACGCGCTAACGCTACCCTATATATAGTTGACCTTGGGCTTTGTTAATCTCCGTGGTTCTGAAGCAGCGTCTGCTTCGGTGGTCGGAACGACCACCGGGCGTCGCGTGCGGCAGTAGGCTAGTAATAACCCCCCGGCAGCCAGTTACAGGTTCTTACTGCCCCCGAGACGCCTCTGTGTCAGTAGCGCGACGCACCGCGCGCCTCTCTACTCCGCCCCTACTTCGACACTTACCCTCACACGTTTTATCGTTTTCAATGGCTGTTTTTAATCTTTGTTATTGTGATTTTAATTTTGTCGTATAAAGAAAAATAAGGAGAACTTAATTTATACATTGAAAATGATAACGTATATGCAATGGTCTGGTCTCACCTAAAATATAATTTGGAGCACTGCATATACGGACGCCGTGTGTCGGGCCCCGGAGCGAAGGCGCGTGGTGCGGCGCTACAGCTACTCTTGGTTGCCGGTCCCGCCCTCGGACGCCGCGCCCCGCACCCGCCGCCCCGCCACGCAGTACAAAGCCTCTATAACAGTCCCAGATTGCCCCGGCCCTGAACGGTAAACTATATCGCCAAACTACTCTCAAAACCTTACAGCCCGCCCGTCAACAGTCAGGAGTCACCTAGTCCTCCACGTTTCGAGACCTCGGTGTCGTCTTCTTAGAGCAGCTAACTATTGTTTTTTTTTTCATCGGAATCCTTAACCTCCATATATACTTAAAAGTATTTGATTTATTATGTGAAGCTATCACGCTTTGTATGACCGAGAACACCCTGACCGTTGATTTCTTACAACCGTTAATGAATATTGTGATGTGAATTTTGTTAGCATATCCCTTTTTTTGATGTGGTGTAACGGATTTTTTGCATTTCAGAGTTCTGTCGATAACGGCGTCGGATATCGACACGATTATGGAAATTGTAAAAGACATACTTCCCAATTTGGCTGACGTAAGTATGAATCGCTGAAGTAGGAATCGCTGTTTTTCTATAAAATAATATTGTTATCATACTTTTATCTACTATATTAACAATATTTTCTACTTTTTAATGACATTGACAAAAATGTCATCATGTTTCACCTGTCGTGTATGGCACAATATAATTCTAATATAGGCAGAAAGTGAAGAGGAATGTGTCCACATTGTAATTTAAAAAGTATAGTACTAACTTTTACTATTTTAAAACGACAACAAGTAGGTTTTTTTTAAAAGTATTCTTTATTTACTTTGCTGGAAAATCTCTAATGAACACATTTCTTTATAAATGAAAATTTATACATACATACATACAGGAGATAATGGAGTTATTATCATTTTTATGAAAAATTATTTGAAAATATCTAATAAATTACATTTAATAATCAGTAATATTAGTTAAATATTTATTTAATCAACTTCACGCTGTATACTGTATATTTATTAAATCAACTTCACACAGCAGGGTAGGGTGAGGGAACCTAGTGTTAAGACACTCCGTTCCCAATTAAATTAAAATTTTAATCAAAATTATTTAAAATATTTATCAGGGGGGCCCGAAGAGTAGCAACATCGACGACCTGGACATCCGTCTTCTAATTCACCAGAGCCGAGCTGGCTGCGTTATCGGTAAAGCTGGAGCCAAAATTAAGGAATTACGAGAGGTTAGTTCGTATTTGCAAAGTAATACACATTTTTGTACTTATTTATTTGTTTTTTTATTTTTTTGCCTTTAGTTTCCCGATTATAGCTAGATAGGCAGATTGAACCTAGTGTTAAGACACGTTGCCTGTTGAGTGGTAGAACTCAACGCCGCGCTTTTTCTTGATGCCAGAGCAAGGAAATGCAAATATTAAATAATTCATTCCCTCAAATGAGAATCGAACCTACAACCATCACGTATACATCAAACGCGGTGCCAATGTGCCACGACACCTCAATTTTAAAAATAATAATTGCAATTATTTAAATATTTTATTCATACATTTAAAACTATAAAAATCACTCGTTCTTGTCTCAGATTCTTGGGGTTTTGTTATCTGATATTTAATAAGTCTGTTTTATCTTCCAAGAAATGGACGACTGAAAAGCTTTATTAAAGTACGATTTTATATAAGTGCGAAATATATAAAATATAAATATATTTTTATTTCATTCGTTACTAAGACAATCGTAAATAACTCGAGAGATAAAAAATACAATTACCGTACACCACTGCTTTAAAGGGTATTTAAATAAGCTGCAACCTTTCAACTATTGCATTCTGCACATTGTTTTTAACACGCGTCGAGCGCTCAGTGCATCGTGTGTATCGTACGTATAGTACGTTCAACGAGTTGTGGCCGTCTTGAAATTAAGTTTTCTGAAGAAAAATAATCAAAAGTAAGAAAAATCTTATAATTCTTTTTTTATTGTTGATAGGCAAGCGTTTGACCGCTATCTCACCAGGTGGCAAGTGACGATGCGAACGAAGGTGGAACATGCTTACCTAGGTAGTGCCTATTCACCCGTTCTTTAAAGAGCCATAGCCATTTATATAGATATATGGCTATTTACACTTTACAGCCATGTTAACAGCGGCCACAACTCGTTGACCGCACTATACGCGTATAATTAAAGACGAGCAAACAACATCTGCTTGATTTTCATCTGTCGAAGTGCGAGTTGTAATGAGGAGATTTTTTCTTTGGATGTTTCGTTTCGGATAAGGCAGATGTGAAGGCAGCTGCCGCCCGTATCCCATCTTATCTTGAATCGACTTATGGCTTAGATAATTTACCTAGTTTCTTTTTATTACCCTTGGTTTTCTTTAGGATGATTTCTCTTTCTTTTCTCTCTATTTCTGCGTATCTCTTGTAATTGTAGCGAAGCTAGTCGTAGCGCAAGGCACAAGTGAGTGACTGTACGTGATTGCTTGTGGATTCGATCCTCAAGGATCCTCAACAAACGAAATATTTAATTTCTTCACTCTGGTGTCTGGAGTTGCCATTGCCACTGCCATGCAATGCCTGTAGAATTTAGAAAAAAATGGGGAATGGAGTGTCTTAACACTACGTTCCGTCTGCGTATCCTGCTGTGTGCAGCGTAAGGCTGATCTGATATATCCTGTAATTGTATTCTAATAATAAATTAAAAAATTCGCTCGTAAATCAAAAAACATTAATTACGCGAACGCGAGAGTAATTCATCAAAATATCCATCCAACTTTACGCGCAAGGGGATGACCGAACGGACGTTAAATTGGGCAGAGTGCGCCCGCAACAGAAATTCCATTAGGCTGATGGTGTTTCAATAAACCGATAACTTTATATACATGCCCGTGTATGTATATAAGTTATTCAATATCGATGCTTGTACTCCTATTTTTTTGTAGACAGCGGGAACCTGGAAATTGAAAATTCCTTTCCCCACTTTCTACCGAATTCTAGAGGCATTGTGTGTTGAGTGATGATGGAACTCGACGTCGAAAATATAAAATATTTAATTTTCTCGAGTGGAAATCGAACCCACAAACTGTCGCGTTTGCAGACACACGCGTGTCGCCTGCGCCACGACTGCCCTGAAATACCGATAACTTTATACACATAATTAGTATATGCGCCTAAGTTATCGAATATCGCCCCCCCCTGTACTCCGATTAAGTTAAAAAGTTCTAGTTCTCTAGTTCTGATCTAGTTAAAAAGCGAGGGCAATTTGTCGTCGCGCGGATACACAGCAAATAACGTGAACGCTCGCAACTTGGTACTTTGCACGCCCGTACGCTAGCTGCTACAGAATACAGGGTGCATCGCTACGATCAATTACTAAGAGCTAACTCTACCGCGGACGGTTCGGCGCTGGCAACTTTGCAATCTCGACGGTATTGCGTTTCACAACTCTGGCTAAGTCACTTATTATTCCTATTAGTCACTTGTTATTCACTTATAAGGTTATTATTTCCCCCGTTTTACTATTATACTCGACGCTAGATGGATAGAGTGCGTGTTGAAATTACTTTCAGAATCGTAATTTGTTTGTTTTTGTATGGTAGCTGTGTTTGAGCAGTTTGTATGGAAATGTGAATTGTTATTTTTTATATTATGTTTTAGATAGAATTTTGTTTTATGATTGTTTTTTAAGAATTGTAAATTAATTATTCCGCGTACAGCACGGTAGGCAGAGGAAACCTAGTGCTAAGACACTCCGTTTCCCACTTTCTGCCGAATTCTGGAGGCATTGCGTGTTACAGTCACCCCCCTGCGCCGCTGCCCCACGACGGCTTCAAAGATTAAGATTTGTACTTGAACACAAACTCTCTACTATCTTGTTAGGTAAAGAATACTTAATTTTGGTGATTTTTAATAGATTTGCAGAAATCTATTAAATGATACATTGTTTTATTAGTCACAATTTGCAGTTAAATTGCTTGTAATAATATAAGGTGAGGACTTCTATAATATTATTCACGTCGATCAGCTGTCGGCGCAAAAAATTTAGCGTCGCGTTACGTTTACCTCGCAGCGAGGCTTCCTTTACCGAGAATCTTCATTTTTTGTCGTCCAAAACGATTGCTTTAAAATCTTTGATATTTTTTTGCTATCGATCAGCTGTTCCCATACATACTCTTTGTTCATTCTTCTGCAGCCAAAAGAGTCAAAAAGAGTCAATGGACTACCTACCTGTGAGGACAAAACATATAGCTAGGTATATAGAATTCTCGTAAATTTAATAGAGGACGGTCGATACCCGCTTTAAATGTTGTATAATCAATACATTCACATCGATTGGGATTTTTGTTTTCTTTGTATTGAAGGCCATTTTTGTATGTATGTTGGGTATATAGAGTTACATAACATACCTGAGGTATCAAATTTGTACGTTTAACGTTCCGGCTAAAGTTGGTATAGTCATTATTTTTCATCTTCAAACTTAGAAGTGAAGTGTATTTTTAATGATGTATTTATTTTGTAGTCTCATAACTTTTGAGTTATTTCACGATTTTTTTTTCGTAGAAAATGTCATGTTGCAATATTTAAAATTTGCTTGGACATTTAATAGAAATTCACATATTACAATTTTTTAATAGTGCTTGTTGATTTTCGCGGTAAAAATAGAATTTGTATAATATAGTTGCAATTTAACACATAATATCAAAGCTAAGGCTAACGCTATGTGACGGCGCGCGTGCGAGGGCGGCAGCTGCGGCGGCAGGTGCCCGCGCAGCCGCCGGAAGACCGACAAAAACGCGCCTCGCACCTGGGACCTCTACCTACTCCTGCCGTACCTTGCACAATGCTCCGCTCTGACCTCGCTAAATAGAAATTTTGAACACATGCTCTCATACCCGAGACCCGTCTCGCCTTCTTTCGTCGTTGATTCTTTTAATCGGGAGCAGGTACACGGGGTTCGTTTCCTCTCGATTGTCGTTTCTTTTCTTTGTTCGCGTTGCCGTTGGACGCTATTATGGGATATAATGTTATACAAACGTATAATAATATATTCCTTGCAAATTATATTTTATTTATTCTATTAGGTTATAGAAGGTACGCCATAGTTTTGGAATATTTGTCTTCTGAAAGCACTATTTCAAAACTTAAATTAATATGCTAATAAACTGAAACTAATATGAACCGAATCCTGTTTATTGACTCTTTGTTCGTTATTCTAAAATTTGACATTACCATTGTGTTATTTAAATCGTTTTCAAGAGTACAAGTCTGAAGTTCAGTATAACTCAGGCGTACGTCGCACCGGCCCTAGGTGTCGTAATTAAGGGGGGGGGTAGCTGACACACGTGTCGGTGGGGTTTCATCCGTCGGAAACGGCGCCGCGCTGGAGTTGCGTGCACGTGACGCGCGGGAGGTTTTTGTTAACCTCTACTTCCTTCGTGTTCTTACTCGTATGTGTGAACGATGTAGGGAGAACGGAAACCCTCGAGCTTTCGGTTCTTTGGTCGAGTTGTCTTTGTTGGCGCTTTCTTAACAATCAAAAGTTATGTTACAACATCCGATTCAGTTGAGGTCGTATGTAAACTCTGCCGGTTTAAGGTTTGATTTCTACTTGAGGAAATGTAATATTTAATATTTTCATTTCTTTGTTATGGTAGCGTGGTGTTCTGCCACTCAACACGGAATGCCTCCAGAATAAAGCGGGGAGCGGAGTTTCTGAACTTTACTAGGCTCCTTTTGCCTGCATTTTTTTGCTTTTCCGCTTCACGCTGTTACCCGCATGTAGCAGGAGAACATCCGGAAAATATGTTTTAACCTTATAATTCGAGCGTTTAAAAAGATGTAATTGTAAAAACATGCTACATATTAAGAAAACTTTTTTTTCTCAGTATATTTATTATAGCGCTTGCTCAGAATATGCAGGGAGAAATTAGGCTTAGAAAATAATATACTCATTAATACATGTCTTGAATTATACGACATAAAATATATAAGAATATTAGACATAAAAACACAAAGTAGTATCGATTCTACATTACCAACTCTGCTACTGTGGTATTACCGATGTCATTACCCATACTCCATTGGAACGATTCCCGCGGGCGGTGTACTATAGACTATGCTATAGGTGTAATTTGAGCCTAGCATATGTCGCAGTAATTACGGCCGATGTCGCGGTGACACCGTCAATTAGGCGCGGGCACGCGAGGCCGCTTCCGTTTCCGATCGAAACACCAGTAGGGCTTCTGGTCGAGCTGGTCTCTACCATGGAACAGCTCGGCCATCGATCGAGTTGGGTTTTGTGTCATTTTTGTTGGTACTATATCGATTTATAATCTTTTTGTTTTTGATTATTTGGTCGTTTAAAACTCATTAGGTTAGGAACAAAGCTTTGGACGTGATGTTTCTAATGTTGGTATATTGTATATCTTTTATGTGGAGGACCAATTGTTATGTGGATTGATATTTTTTAGTAGTAGGGTAGGCAGAGGTTAGATTACCTCTGTTACCTGTCGTGTTAAGACACTCCGTTCGATATTTTTCGCAGTTCTTAAGGCATTGCGTGTTGACTGGCGGGACTTAACTGCGCTGCCTTTTGCCTCGACGTTAGAGCTAAGAAATGAAAATATTAAATATTTCATTTCCTCGATTAGAAGTCGAATACGTTGATAAGATTTTAATCTTAATTAAAAGATTGTTAAGACTTATGTGTAGGCATATTGTAAGCATATGTATACTTAAGCTTTTTCACGATCCCGAAGGATTTTACTTACCATTGCGCGAACATACGAAATTTTCCTAATTAACGAGCTGTTTTATTTTTATATGCCGCCAACTGTTTTATCTTGGGTCAATCGACAATAAAGTTTATGAGGAATGGCAAGGTTGAAGTGCCGTGTCGTGGTGTGGGCGTGGCGCGTGCGGGCGCGGGGGTGTAGCCCTACAAGTGCACCCGGGAAGGGGAGGGGGGGTCAAGTGTTGCATGCCACCGTTTGAAGCCTGCCTGCTTATTCCTAGTTCGGCCGCCACGGGGGATGGTCGACCCTCTCTTCGGTTGTCGTTCAGCTGTCGCGATACTTTGTTCGTATTATATTCGTAACCTTCCCTTGTTCGAAGTTGCGCGAGTGTTAGAAGAAATGAATAGTGCTTTGTGTCGATTTACATTTGATGTTGTAAAAAGTTTTTCTTTATTTAATATGAGGTTGGTAGATGGTGATTTTTTTTTAACAGAATTATGCAAATCATTTCTTATTTTTTGTGTTAAATTATTTTTTTGAAATTAATATTTTATTTTATACAAACGAGGTCAGCGTATAAAAGTTGCGTAGGTTTCACTTTTCGTGCGTTTTCCGCGTAAGATGTCAGTGGCCGGCGGGTTGTTTGTGCGTGTCTGGGGGCGGGCGCCGGGGCCACGTGCGGGTCGCGGACTCGCGGGTCGATCTCGCCGCGCACGCGTCCTGCGCCGCGCAAAACGTCACGCGTACGAGATATGATAACTATGCGGACTCGTATTGTCAAATTAATCGTTATATATGCGTTATATCGTTTTAAAAGTTAATTTAATTGATTATGCTGGCTCTGTAATTATTATGTTACATATTTTAACAGATTTTTTTGTTACAAAATCCCATCCCATCTAGTATTTACACGCTTTTTCTACCATACTCAAATATTCGCACTTTAATATTGTCTAGAAAATATTTGTGAAATCATTTACGACTTTTTAATTTAACCTTATTGACCCTTTAACCCAGTTAAATTATTTTACAACGTAACATTCGATATACATCTCAAAAATGTATATTATCATACAAATTTACAGATAAATTTCTAGTCTTAAATAATTATAAAGCTTATTTATTTTTGTTTTTCGCAATTACGTAATCTCCTTAAAAGTCCTTACGAACTATTCAGATCATATTTAGATTCGGATTCATTCGAAACGGGTTTTTTCTTTTGTGTTTGTAAAATCTTTACACTCGCTTAGGGAGACCTTAATATAAAGAAATAAATTTGCGCGCTTATTGTACAATAACCAAAGTCAAAAAATAAGACGTCATAAAAATAAACGAACAGTTCGAATTTATTGTGAAAAAAAACGTGTAATTTATCATTCCTTGGGGTTACGTTCGTGTATTGAATTTTAAGACTTTCAATATTTATTCTTTAAATGTCTTCCGAACAAGTATTTATTGAAAACGGAGAAATGCGATTGGTTGACTTGATTTTGTGCAAAAAAATTGTGTCCTAGTACACATCTCTACATCATCCTTGTTCTATCATACAAAGGTAAAGTGAGGTACATAAGGAGAATGTTAATACATTTCCGTCAATTTCAGAACATCCGGTTTATTTTATATCAGAACTCACTTATTATATTTATTCCCTCGAAAAGGAATCGTACTCAGTAGTCAGCACTCGGATGTACATTCTGACACCTCCAAATTATTTAAGCTGTGTTGGCGTTTTGGCTGTGGTAGCGGTCGATTCCCATTTGGAGGATGTACGAGTTTTAGTTATTTTCATATCCTCGCTCCGAAAAGATGGCTAAGCGCGGCGTTGCGTTGCGCTATTCAAGGTTCAGCCTTTCCAATTTGGATAGAAATTGGAAAACACCATGTCATATACACATTAGATTCTTAATGATGAAAAGGAAAATAATATATAAATAAATCTACTACATAGAAAACTGGCGCCCGTCTCAAGATCTTCTCCAACACGGCACCGCAAAGCTCGGAGCGGGTCGTGCAGCTCGTCGGCAAGCCCGACGCCATCGCGGCCGGCGTGAGGGAAGTCCTACATCTTATACGACAGGTATGCAGACTACAGTGCTTAAGCATTTTGGACAACTAGTGAACTTTTTATCAATTTTGTTGATTTCCCAACACTCAAGTCCCAATGAAACTATTAAAGGTAGTGATATTATAGGTAATATTGGAATTGAATATAAAAATATTTAATTCAATTTAATTTAAACTTAAGGTAACTTAATTTAACTTAAAACAAACAAGTTATAATAGTATTTTATTTCTGCACTAACTACCAAATTGCGAATCTTAAAAGTAATATATTATATTTATAATAAGGTTTCGATTATATAGTTAAACGACTTAGAAGCAGCCGTTCTGCGGCACGACAGGTGTGCGCGCCAGCTGCTTGTAACATACGTCAATTGAGTTTATCTTCGTAGGAATTTTAAATGTTGGGCGGCGGAAAATAGAAAAAAATAGAATAGAGGATGCAAGCTGTTCTCCATTTGTTGCATTTTTTGTCCTTTAGGGTAATTTCACACCGACACATTTCAGGTACCAATAAAGGGCGCCGTTCTGAATTACGATCCGCACAACTATGACGACTACTACGCGGATGAATACGGCGGCTTCGGGAGCGGGCACGGACCTCGGAGTGGGCCTCGAGGGCCTCCCCGTGGGCCTCCTAGAGGCCCCCCGCCCATGGGACCCGGCGGCAGGCCGGTTCCGCCGAGAGGAGGGCCCCCAATGGGACGCAGCGGGCCGCCACCTCCTAGAGGCTTTAATGATTTTTCGAGCTCCGGGCCTCGGGGGAACTTCAATGGCCCTCCCCGAGGAGGAAGCTTTAGCGGTGGCAGCGGAGGTGGTGGTGGCGGTAACTTCAGCAGCCGGTCGTCCTCGGGCGGCAGCTTCAACGGCGCGGGCGGCGGTATGGGGGGTGCGAGTGGGGGCGGGGGCCAAGAGACCAGCACGCAGGTGACCATCCCCAAGGAGCTGGCGGGCGCCATCATCGGCAAGGCGGGGTCGCGCATCCGCCGCATCCGAGCGGAGAGCGGCGCCGGCATCGAGATCGCGGAGCCGCTGGCGGGCGCGGCCGACCGCATCATCACCATCACGGGCACCCCGCAGCGCATACAGAAGGCACAGTACCTGCTGCAGCAGAGGTACGTACAAACACTTATATAACGCATAACTTCTTTATGTAATATTTACGTGATAGACTTATTTTACAAAATTAGAATACTTAAGTTCTGAGGAATATTTTTTTTACTCAATGTCAGTCGTGAAAAATTCTTAATTATATCGTTTTTATTAAAGTATAATCGCTTAAAACATAAAAACAAGTAAATGAAATATAAAGTGGTAAATGATAAAGACGACATAAATTAAAAATGCCCACGAGAATTTTAACTTAATTATGAACGAATACAAACACGCTCTTGTGCATGTTAGTACGTTATAAAAAAGTAAAAAAATATCGATTTTCTTTAAACTAACTACTAGGTGTCATAATGTATGCAAATTGTGTAACTCTTAAACATGCGCTTTATAATTATATAATACATTTTTCTCACTTTATTACAATTTGACTTTTATCTACATTTAAAAATTGCAAAAATTAAGTTTTTTTTTATTTTAAGAACTATATTTCGATTTGACAATTCAACTACTGTTTTGCATTTATTAATACTAAATTCTTTAATAAATAATGCTAATACTAATTTATTTAATAAATAATGATAATCATCAATCCTATTATTAATCATAATAATTCATCATAAATGTTATGCATTTAGGGTATAGGGTTAACGAAATACGATTTTTATTTATAAACTTATTTTATTAAAATTATAAATGAAAGTACAAATTAAATCTAAAACTAAACTATGTCTAAGACTATTGCTTTCAATGTTAGAGAAACAGTAAACTATTTAAACCTAAACTAATCTAACTTAACCTACGACCTAATTACTCCACGATGGAATAATAAGTGTGGGAAAAGACGAAATTCCATTCCCACCGGCGCCGTTCACCCGATCACTCTCTTGCCAGCATTTTGTGGAGCTAGGCCGTCTATCAGACGGATACATTATAATGCTTAATAAGTTTTCCGCCAATGATACCGGTATATAACACATGCATAAATTTTATTTTCTCAGTATATTATTGCATGCATAAATATATTTTAATTTCGTATGCTTTATCGCTTTTTAAAATTTTTAATCATACTATAATAAACAGATTTTATTTAGTTAACGCTGCTTCCCGTGTAATAGCAGGGTAGGCACACTGGGCGTTATCCTCTTACCAGAGCGAAGAAACGAGAATAATTAATTAATAAATGAAAATAATTAATTAAAAATATTTAAAATATAAGTGACTATTATTAATAAATATTATTTTAAAAATAGAATGTTTCAAGAGTTCCCAGAGTTGGCTCCAAACAAAAATAAGCATAAGTAATAATAATGGTATAACCCATAATGAATTTTGAAAATGAAGGTAAAAATTATAAACACTTTTTGTAGTTAGAAATGTACCTTAGCGTTTACAATTTGGGTTCTCTTACATAATGTTTGCTTTTATTTTCTTCTTAAATACTTTAGTCCTTTAAGTATAAAATGTAGAAAATAAATCAGTGTAGAGTATTTTTAAGGAGTCATTCTTTAGATATGTCTTTAGATATTAAACTATCAACTTCTGTTTTCATATTTTCAAATATCTTTCGTCATCGAACTTTGTTATAAAGCATAATTAGAACTCGATTAGTTTACAGCATATATTTTTAATTTTATAGCATTAATAACTAACTCTTGACATTTACAATAACTTTTATTCACAGAATAAAAGTGATCTAACTCAAATATATAAATAAATACATATTAAAAAGGATTTTTGGTTAATTATTTTAAAATCAGTATTTTGAGTTAAATCATTTGTATTTTAAGATTTCGAAATAATATGTACGTGTGCAGTGTTGGGCAAAAATTATTCGAATGCGAATTAAAATAAAACAAGGAATAATCATTTTGAAATCTATTTTTTTTATTCCTAATGTTGAAATACTAAGAAAAAGACGGAAAAGCGATAATTTATTAGATATTTCACAGAAAAAAATCTAAGACAAACTTATGTTTGTCAGTTCAGTCAGCTAGTCAGTTCATTTCATACAAATTGATTGGATGCGCTCGCAAATAAAAGATTGTCAATTATAAATTATTTACGAAAAAATTATTCACGAATGAATTATTAACGAGTAAAATTGTATTGGAATGATTATTCAGATAACTTTTTATTCGAATAATGCCCAACTCTAAATATATGTTTCTAACATCAGCAAATAAGTGTTCTAGGTGTGCCTCCACGTGACTAACAGCGATCTGCCTCGCGTTGTATGGAAGACTAGTGATTTTGTTGTTTGATAATATATATAACAATAAATCACTAATCTCCCTACAAAGCGCTGGTGCCCACTTCGGACTATTCTCATCTGACATGACTTCTTTTCTAGTGTTTTATCTGTATGTGCTAACAAATGTTTTCTTTTTATATTATCTGTATTTATGATAATTGTTATCTGTATTTGATAATTCTTTATATTTCTGGAGGATATTGTTCGGTGTATGAATGTGAATGCGACGGTTTTGGGTTAATTCCCGCTTGGAGAAATTCATTGTTTTTCTTCCTCGCTCTAGTATATGGGAAAACGCGGCGTTAAGTTCCGCCTTTCAACACGTCATGTCTCACCCTTCCTATGTGTGGGATACAGCGTTGAGTTATAAATTGTTATTAAAATAATTTATTTGTTTTACAGTGTCCACGAGAGCAACCCTAACATCGGCCGCGGAAACTTCTGATCATCAATGAATATATATAAAAACAATAGAATTTAAGATATTATAATAAGTCACACTTGTAATTTACACAGAATAAGAAATGCATCGAGGCTCCTTTTTATATTTGTGAATATAACACTAACATAAAAAAATACTAATTGTCAATTTACGGGTGTTACCAGTAAAAAATATATGTATGTGTAAGGAAATGCATTTATCATATTATACTATGGAAATATATAACAAGATTGTGTTTAATGGCAATGATTTATAATTACTAATGATTTGTTACATCGATCTATTTTTAAGCAAATAGAATAAAGGTTTATTTTATGAATTTTTGGTTTTATTTTTGTGTTCTTTTAGTTTAGGCCATATTTTAAATGAGTTTAATATTATAAACTAACATTTTTGTCAGATCTTTGCATATTTGGTAACTATATAAAACATTTATATTTTAACAAAATTAAAATAATAAAAAAAGAAGCATCTAGAATATATCCAAAATTGTAGATTTATAAGAAAATATATAAGCTTTATTATTTTTCTCACAATAAATGAATACCTCGTAATAACGAATATTACACAAATGATGACGGAAGATATATATTGTATATTTCTACATGGAAAAATAATAATAAAAGATATATATTGATATCACATTCTAAATATGTATCTTAAATTAAAATGTAACAACAAAGTTATTATATTCAAAATAATATCGATTAAATTCAAGGAAATGGAGAATATAGTAGTTAGGTAGTATAAAATATATAACAAATAAACTATAATTGTGTTGCTTATTACTACAGTGTAGTACAGATCATGGTGTGTTCATTACATTGTAATATTTGAGTCTGCAGTCCTTATTTGTACTCTGTAGAAAGAAATATTCTCTTGTAATTGTACTTTTAAATTGCAGAACAATCAGTCCCTTTCTAATTCATGAATCCCCTTAGTCCATTAGATTTCCATTATAAATATGTATTTTATAGTATATTCATTTATTATTAATATGCATAAAATCCATTAATTTCAATATTCTTTATATTTAACTTATTATGTAGAGTTATAAAAGTTGTTATATTCAATATATATATATATATATATATATATATATATGTAAATAAAACTCAAGAGTGCTTATCAAATAATTATTTTAACATCACAATATGTCACCTTAATTTATAAAAATATATTTTACAAGTTTTAAATTTGTATCAAAATATTGAGGCAACTTAAAGCTTTTTGAGAAGATCACGGTTATTACTTATCGCGTGGGATGCAAGGGGGGTATATCAGAGTGTTCGTGTTTGTCTAAATAAAACATTATATATAGTAGAGGTGTTATGACTCCCACCACAAGCAAACAACACACAAGGTGGTACCACTTTAAACCAAAATCTGCTCCTTGTGATGTCAATTGCTTTACCACCACAGCCTCCACCGGCACCTTGGGCTTGTTGGACAACAGCTGGGTATCTTCTGATGCAAATTCATTGTTATCTGTATCTGTATAGGGTATTACAGACGGGGTCAGAGTACTATTTAACACTACTGCATTGCAATCAATTGCAAAATCATCTTCTCTCTTTTCAGTACTATTAGTCATATTGTACAGTTGAGATGATTTATTTTCTACAGGATTTAGTAGCAAATTGTTCATTGTCAAACTTGTTGAATTTTGACTTGATGTTGAAGGTACTGGTTCTAGTGGCTGTAGCGGGACTAGTTCTGTGAGCACTGAGTATGGTGTGACAGGAACTTTGATTGTCCTTCTTGCAAATATTTCATTGTCTTTATGAATATGGTTGATCCTTTTTAATTCTGAAATCTGACATTAATTCATCAGTCCTAGGTTTCAAATAAGTATAATGAGTTTTTATCGTAATTAAATAAACAAGACAGATTATTATTATGCACATATAAGCAATTAAATAACACTTACTGTCATACAACTCTAACTGACATATACTCATAAATATGTAATGAAACTTACAGAACAATGAAACCGTAGCGCGATCGCCTGTAACGTATCGCCTTCTTGAACTTGAGCTTCGATAAAATGGTCTTGGGGCTTTATCCTATACAGCTGTATTTCACTGTGTAGCTCTTTAGCGTCCTTCAAACCGTTCATGTCTGTGGTTAGATCATCCCCATTGTGCATTAGACGCGTCCTGGATACCAACATTCTTATAAGTACCAAGTAAACACTGACGACAAAATAACTACGTGCAACACAACTGTAGCCCTTACCTTTGTTTCATTTTTAAATACAATTCTAAGTCTAATAAAAACTATCATGACCTGAAGAAATACTAGCAAATTACCTTTGAAATGGATAATTACTAAATATTTAGAAAATGTAAAACACAAAAACAGCTGTTATTGTCTTTAGGAATAATTTGACAACTAGTTTTGACGTTTACATTTTTGCCACATTGACGTAGCACAGAACCAAGGCCAAGTACACATCACTCTATAGATTAAAAACGAACATTAAGATTATTGAACAATATCGTATACAGTAATAATAAGTATAAGAAATAATACTTTAATATCATATTTGAGTAGAGTGAAAAAAGCAATAATATTAAGAGATTAATAGAAATGAGAGTACATATAGAAATTTCTAGCCACTTAATTTCCTGTGTTCCTTTTTTTTTTCTTTGTTTCGCCAATGATTGACTTTTATTATTTTACTAGAATACGGTAACTGGTGTACTTTCTAGAAAAGTAAAACGGAGTGTCTTAACACTAGGTACCCCTCTGCCTGTCGTACTGTGTGCGGGACACAACGTAAATTGATTTAATTTAACAAGACTTGGAAAAATAAGGATAATTAAATGATATTAATATTGTTACAACTTTATTAACTTTTAAGTATTTTACATAACAGTTAGGTATAGAACATAAAATACCTTTGGTACTGCGCTATAAATGTGTGTTTAATTGAACATTGTTATAATCTACTTATGTACAAAAATGTGTGAATACAAAACACCGTTTTTAATAAATTAATAAACTATTATACTATAAAAACATATGGACTAGTTGACATAGAAAATCGATTCAAATGCACTTAAAATGAATACACGATGAAAAATAATAAATTACATAATATATATAATTAATTCTTTAATTAATGGAATTAAAGTAAAAAAGTATACAATATCCAACCGATGTGGGTCAATAGGTAATATAAAATCTTTATTACATATAAAAGGTGATAAATGTATTAAGTCATTTTGAATTTCATTGTCAAGAACCACAGTAATAATAACACAAAAAATATCACAGTAAAAATAAAAAAATATTCGATTTTAATATTGAAGAAATGTATACTACATAAAATAATACTTGAAAAATATTTTATAAAAACTTTGTATTACAATATAAATTTAAAAAACGAGAGAAATTAATCTTCAGCATCGCAAGAAATGAATTACTACTTAATAAATAATATATAAATTATGTTAAAAAAAAAAAAAAATTGATTATTTAATCATAATCACAATTAATGGTAAAAAATACCAAAAATGAGTATCACAAACTCATTTACAATAATTATTGCTGGTTGGGTAAGAATTTTTTCAGTTTTAAATAAAAAATTAAACAGTAAAAATGCAACTCATTCGCAGTACCACAGATGAATAATTTAAACATTTATTTACAAAGCAATATCAAAATGATCTGTCCATAGCAAAATATTTACAATACGAATATAAGCAATGATTTTCAAATATTTTTGTGCCGAAATTATTAACGTGCTCAAATTAATTTTCCTATACAAATGAAAGTATTTTGAAAAGTAAATTATTCATAATATTTTTTTTAGTAATAAGTATAGTTCTGTTACAACAAAATGGCTTAGAATTTTTTTTACGTATTGTAATAATTAATTTTGATTTTTAATATTTGCAATTTTAAGGCTTTCGAAAGATTTTTGTTGTATCGGATCTAACATCTTAAAATGTAAACGTTTGTAACTAAAATTTAAGTATTTAAAGAAATTTCAAAAAATGTTGTATTATGTCAAATTAGTAGGTATATTTTAATCTTCGTTATTGATAGTAATAACAGAACTAACAAACCATTACCATACCAATTTTTTGTAACCAACGATATTGTTGTTATGACAAAAGATATTTTATTTTCTATAAGAAATATATTCATCAACATTATTCAGCGTGACGATATTAACAATGATTTTAAACGGTTTTCCTATACAAAATATCGTATCGAGGTGTTAGGACATAGGAATGAGACTAAAGACAAACAAACGTGATGGCGTCACTTGTACATATCACAGGTCTAAAGGCATATACAAACTTGAGAGGGGTCCAAATGTATACCTTTTATAACACTACAAGTATATTCCACTTTCATATATATGTATATTATATTATGTAATAAATATACATACACTAATGACGGCTTACTCGTTACTGGTAAACAATAAATATGAGATCCTTAGAACATATCCTAGAGTAATATAGGTTAGTTTAATGGCAATCGTTATATAAGACGGCATGATGATTTACTAGAAAAATTCAAATATTTCTCACTATATTATTATAATAATATAATAACAGATTATAATTAATTATTTTTACTGTTCGGAATGGTGTGAAAGGTTATAAAAATTCATCTTCATATTTTAGGTAATTTATCGTCAACGTCGACTGTATAGCACTACGTGGCAAGCATTAAGCGAATATTTATTCCAGAACGGTTCGATTTCCTCAATTGACTTTATCCGAAACGAAAATATTTTAACCGTTGTTCTGAAACTGGGATCAATACTAACACTTTTCTCTTCTTCAATTCCGTAAGAACGTCATCAAACTCGAAACGATTTAAAAAAATATTCAATTAAAGATAATATATTTAAAACTTTTAAACATAAATAAATTGACTGATAAATAAACTAAAAACTGTCTAGGTCGAAGGGAAAAATGTCATTATTTGACAAATAGCGTGTACAAAACTACATACTTTATCCAAAATAACAATTTCACGCGTTATCAAACCCCTGGAAGTCCCCGGGCCAGTTCTCTCTCCGTGCTGCACGATCTGACCCCGTACAGGCAAAAAAAGCATCGCCTTCAAAAGGATCCGATTCACGAGTAAAAATATTAACGGAATCCGATTTCTTGATATCTCGATGCTGTTGTGGTTTAGCTCGAAGTGGCGGTAAATCCCCTTCGTCCTCCTCAGCTATAGACGCGGTGCGACCTCTAGGGGTGGATATAGTGAAATCGTCTTCGAACATCGATCTCGGAGAAATCGAATCAGAATCGAATCGGAATCGAGTTGCGGGTGAATCGCCGTCCCTGGCACGGACTGAGCTGCCTGATACTGGCGATGCTGTTGTTTCTTCTGGGTCGAAAGCGAATCTGAAGTTTAAAATACATTATGTTTTTATGTGTTAGGTAAACATATTTTTTAAAATAAATCTTGGACAGTGCAATTTCGTAAAATGTGGCGTATTTACAAAAAATGAACTGTAAATATTATTTGTTATATTTACCTTGTTCCCTCTAAGCAAGAGTACGGGGCGCGTTTCTTTGCATTCTGCGCAGGCGTGTCTTGAAAATCGTTATCAAAAGGCGACGTATGTTCTCTTTCTCTTGGAGAAAAATCATTTGAAAAACGATAATCCCTCGGCCTTACTCGTGGATCTTCGCGCCTACGTCGTCTCGGATCCCGGGAGTCACGAGTCGAATTCCGACCTGATTCTCGGCCCGAGTCGCGAGGATCACGAGAATCCCTCCCTGACTCGCGTCCTGAATCCCTCGTGTCCCGGGAATCCCGGCCCGAGTCCCGCGGGTCCCGGGAATCCCTGCCGGAGTCTCGGCCGGAATCACGAGCATCTCGGGAATCCCGCCCTGAGTCCCGAGATTCGCGGATGTCGCGTTCGGCTTCTCGTCGCGATGTGGTTGTTGCTGAACGCCTCCCCGGCCAACCTAGTGTTGATCCATATCTAAGAGAAAAATATTTTATTTTAGTACTTTGTGTTTCAAAAATGTGAAATATACTATAGATGATAAATATAACTAAACTGCAAACTGAATTTCTTCATTACTTTGTATACTAATTACCTCCGTTCATTTGGATCTTCACTTTGCCTCATTTCGGTCCTACGTCTGGCTTCACGCCATCCTAATGAGCCATAATTTCGTTCTGGAAAATAAAATATTGCTCAATATTAATTTTTAGCTACCATATGTCATGCTGACTTATCCTTATGATTGATACATGTATTTACTTAAGTATTTTTTTATCTTAGAAAGACATGAAAATAATGGTAAAACTTTTTTTTTACTTTCATAATACACTTTACGAAATTACCATTAGACTGTTATTATCAAAATATGTATACAAAAAAATAAACATAAAACAATACCGTCTCTCCGCCACCGTTGGTCCGTCCACCTATCTCGTGGAGACGACCGGCCGGACCCGCAGCCATCGCTATACCTGAAATATACAAATTATTATTATTAAATAACATAAACAAACCTGAGCCCGTATATTAAACTTATTATACCGGTAATAAAAAAAAATCTCAATAAAATAATTACTCACTCCTCTTCATCGTAAGAATGTCTCGGTTTCCTGTGTCGATCTATATCTCTATAATCCTTACTGCGCTCCCTACTCCGCGAGTCTCTGTAATCTCTGTCTCTACTATAATTCCTGTCTCTCCACGTCTCCTCCCTTTCTCTACTTCGTCTATCTCTTCTATGTTCTCGGTCCTTGCTGACGTCACGCCTGTCTCTGCCGCTGCCAGAGTCTCGACGGTCTCTTGCTGAATCTCTACCATCTCTGTTTAGATCTCTATCTCGACTGCCTCGTTTGTCTCTTATTTTCTCTTTCTCTCTGCCACTGCCAGAGTCCAGGCATTCACGGGAACCGGATGAATTGTGTCTGTTTGGAAATTCATTGACCTGTGAGCATCTTGTATGTATTCTACGAAGCAGCCTCGTTAGTTTAAATAAGAATATATCCAGTATTTTAAGTAAGATAACGAGGCCGTCATGGCGCAATGGGAGAAGTCTAGTTCAGTTCAGTTAGTAGTGGATTTGAAATCTACATGACTATATATATTTATTTAATTTTTATTATCTTTTTCCCACTCTGGTAGAATAAGCGCAGCGTCGAGTGTCGCCACTTAATACACGATGTCTCGAAAATTTTGCGGTGGTTGGGGAACAAAGTGTCTTAACGCTAGGTTCACTCTATCTACCCTCGTATGCGAAAAAAGCTACGCTTTTAAGCTGTGCAGAAAACCTTTAAAAATTCTTATTTGCAAGTGGGTGGCTTATTCAAATTCCGCATTAAAACTTTACAAATACCAGTAAAAGATATAATTAAATCAAACAATTTGTATGTTATACAATTTTAACTTAAATATAATAAAATATATAATAATCTACCGTGATTCTCTATCTCTATGTGAGGGCGGACGTGGAAGCCGCGTTATAGGTGGTTCTTCGTCCCATGGCGAAACATCACGGGATGACGATGATGTTTGAACTGGAACCAATATTTATTACTTTAATTACATCGTCCATTGTTGCACTATGGTACTAGCGTGGGATGTAGCTGTATACGCGACGGTTGTGAGTTTGAATACCACTCACAAGATAGTTGTTAACAGAGCGAAGAAATGAAAATATTATTTATTCATATTTTAATTTCTTCCCTGCGTTAATAAGGCAAAGCACGCTATTGAGATCCGCTCAATACGCGATGCCTCGAAAATTTTGCGGAAAGTGGGGAACCGAGTGTCTTAGCACTAAGATAACATATAGGTTCCCTCAGCCTCGTAGCCTATACCTTGAGATTATTTAAAAAAAACATCTTGACAGCTACCCTATACATATAAAGAAAAATAATACTAACCAGATGGTCCCCTGTTATGCGGTCGTCGTCGCCGTTGCCGCGGCTCCGAGTCCCTCGAATCGGAGGACCAACCCTCCGTCCAACCGAGCCTCGTTAGACCGCCGATCACTGGTGCCATGCGATCTGTGGGTTTGATTAAATATAATTGTAAGGGAAATATGCAATTTTATTTATGTTATAATAATTAAAAATGTATATACTGACAGATAGTTGTGATAACATAACTGAAATAAAAAGTTTAACACATTAAAACATATCAATAAATGAATAAGTAAATAAAACTTTGGTGTCCAGGATAACACATTTCATTTCAATTTAACCAACTGTAGAATGATAATATAAGAAACACTAAGTTTTAAAATAAACTTCATGTTGCAATTATGAAGCATACACAAGATCGATACATCACTTAGTTTCTTATCACACAATACTTTCGATAATTTTAGTATTTTAGAATACAGACATTTCCTATTGCCTAGCAATCTGAATTTGTCGTGTCAAAGCTAGAAATCGGATTCATATTAAGAGCACAAATAATATTTATTTAAATACTGTCAATATTTTAAAGTATTAAATAAATATTTATGGATATTATTCTTTGGACATGTGGAAATAATAAATGATGAAAAATGGTAAAACGGATTTATAATGCAAAAGTGAGAGGTACTTAGGTCAATATAGATAATATTGTAAAAAGTATGAGAACCTTTAGAGAAGATGCATGAGGTGATTTCAGTGATAGTGGTAATGTTAGTAGACGAGATGACAGTGGCATCGTGAAATGAAAAAGAAATAAAAATATTATATTACCACATAAATAATACCTCGAACATACCTTTCGTATCTGGAGATGAACCACTCGCCACATCACTTATAGACCCCGCCGACAGTCTCGTAGGTGGTTGCAAGTCTCTAATAGGCAGAATTTCTACTGTTGTCTCTTTGTTTTCCTCTAATTTCTTCTCCTCTTCTTTCTCCTTCATACCTGGACTTTTTCTAAACGCGTCCTCTACGTTAAACGATAAAGAACTATTATCGATACAGTCGAAAAAATCTGAATTGTCAAAACCATCGGATTTTTCGTCGGATTTCTTCCTTTCTTTCGGAATTTCGGGGGGTATGGATTCGAATTCATCTTGAGGTGGTTCTGTTATAGTGATTTCTCTCAGAGCTGCGTATCTGTCGTTAGTGTCTTCTTGTTTAGGTTCAGCTGTATCATCTCGAGGAGAGACACTACGCCTCGCCCTCTCTATTTGTAAATTCTTCATGACACTCTTAATATCTTCTATTTTTGCGTCTATCGGTTTCGGACTCACCGAATTACGAAACATATTAAAGGAATCTATTGTCAATTCGTCTAAACTCTTTAAAGGACTTTTATCTAACTCTTTTCGCTCTTCAATTTTCTTTTCCTCGGTTTTGATTAAATTTTCAATAGTGGCCAATTCTTTGTCGTCTTCTTGTTTTATTTCTATTTCTATGTCTATGGGATCTAGTATTGATTTAGCTTTTAGTTCTTGTTCTTGTATTTCCCTGAAAGCCGCGTATTTATCGTAAGTTGGGTTCGCTTTTTTGTCAAAATCATCGAAATTTGCTACAAAGGTGTCCATTGAATCTGTCGGCGCGAAATTATCTTCGAATTGTGGTTTAAATTCACTAGAAGCGGGTGCTAAAGTAAGCGGCTTTTCAGGTAACGTTGTCGTAGGTATAACAGGTATAATGGGTGTCACTCTTTCCTTTTCTTTGACAGCTGGATCGATGTGTATATGCTAAAATAAAAAAATATATGGGTATAATAAAAATTAGATTTAAATAAAAAAAATATATTTAAAATGATTTTTAGTTTCTCTCCTTAATAATGAGAGAAGGCGCAGGTACTGAGTTGAGTTAAGGAAAATATCTCGAAAGGTGGACCTAGCTTAAGGCACCGAGAGTCTTATCACTACGTCCCCTCTGCCTACACTGCATGCAGGATACAGCGAGAAGCTACAAAGATACAAAGAAAAATAATAAAAATAACATACACGTACTATTAAGTAAATATAATAGAAAAAATAGCGGGAGGGTGATTTTACTATTATATTTTTATTTTCAATTACTTACAGCTTTTTCATTTTCCGATGCAACATACGACCGCAAGTAGTCGGTGAGTTGAGGCAGCGTCATGGACGACAATGTAGCGGTCGGAACGCGAAGCCTTGTAAAAAATTGTAAATATTAAGGGTAGGCAGTAGGTTAATAAAACATTTTACTTTAACATTCTTTAAAGAGTTATTTATATATTGAGCCATTTTAAGTATTAAGCCAAACAATAACACATATCTTATAAATGCGGTTTGCACTAGTAAATAGAGTGATTCGTTTCATTTTATATGCATGTTATATACATTTTATATTAGAACAAAGAGAAGATCTAATTTTTAAATTGTAATACACGTGGGAAAGTGGAGCAAAAGTACACATATATATTTTTCTGCCCGATAGGAAGGTTACTAAAACCACTAACCTCGCCGACAGCTCATCCATAGTGAGTGTTAGTAGCTGACTAAGCGTGATGTCGAAGCGCTTGGCGGCAGGCAGAGGCGGCGGCGCCGGCGTCAGGTACTCGTCCTCGCTGCTGTTGGTCGCAAGGGAGGACTGGCGAGGTTTGGTGGTACGGTCCGCCTGGAAGACGAACATATTTTATATTTAGATCAGAACAATAACAAAAGCAGAACAACAGTTCAGAAGCAACAATTTTGTCGTTCTGTTCTGTTGTTTTGTTCTTTGAGACCCTCCACCGTTGTAAAATAAAAAAAACATTGTATTTAGTCAAATCAAGAATATATCGTTTGATAATAGGTATAATCAGTCACTCTTTCCTTTCATAATAAGAGAATGTATGTTAAATAGAGACTGAGTTAAATTACTGCCTTTACCTTTAATGGATGGATGGTGATATAGCTATAGATTAAGGGTATTAAGCCGTTGTGGTGTAGGGTACAAACGTATGACTGTAAACGCGATGGTTGTGTCTTCGATTCTTACTGGGGAATGAAATATTTATTATTATTATTATTTGACCCTGGTGACACGGCACGGCACACAATTCATTTCAAGAATTCGGCGGAAAGTGGAGAATGGAAGTGCTTAATAGGATAAAGTGATTAAGCATGAGTATCCCAGGTACCTTCTGCCTACCTTGCTATATGTGGAATAGTGGCCATTTTTCACGTATATACCGTGTAGGTCACATAGGCGAAGACGCAACCAGAATATTAGGTTAAAATTAAATATATCTTACCATTGGTTCCTTCTTTCTAGCAGGCTTAGGCAGCGGCGGTGTATCATCATCGTCGTGGTCGTGCGGCGGTCGCGGGGGCGGCACCAGACTCAGTTCTGCTACTTTCTTGGGGGGCAAGGGGGGAGGAGGAGATGCACTTTCGGAGTTCAGCTTGGAACTTGGTTGGGGACGCTGTCTTATTGTGCTTGTGTCTGTTGTCTGGAATGTGTTGGAAATATTTAATGACTTGTTGAAAGAGGAGGAAGGTACAAGTATGTATAAGATATTTTACTGTAATTTGTATAGGAGTTATATGTGGGTTCATAAATTTTTGCGGATATATATCCAGATATGGGACAAATTGTTTTGAAGATGAACGAACGGAAAATAATACCAAATAATTTGGATATTTTAATTCCTTCTAATTTAAATAAAAATCAAATGCACTAAATCTACTAACTCATACCTGTCGAGGGAGCCTTGGTGACTTGGGAGCGGGTTCCGGCGGCAGAGTTACTTGCAATGGACCGTTAAAAACATTCTTCGCTTCGAAACTAGCGACGCTCTCCGGCTTATCCTGAACGATTTCTTTACTTAGTTTACTCTTCAAATCCTCAGTCCGCAAAGAGCTTAGCTTGGGGAAATCTTGCATACTTGTAAAGGGATCATCTTTGAAGGTATCGGAGAAGGGGTCACTATTGTCGAAGGGATCGGTTTCGGCGAAAGGGTCGGATGTGAAAAAATCGGGTGAGAAATTCGTTTGGGGCTTCGCTATTGCTACGGAGCCCCCAGAATGCCTCGATAGGGAGGTCATAGTAGTGGGAGGGCCGTAGGCCTCCTCGACCCCCATATCGGAGATAAGGCTGTGTTGGACGAGGTCTTTGAGCACTTTCTTTGGTGGATTTTTGAGCTCCTGAAAGAAGAGTTTTTTGTCAACGTAAGGTCTACTGCGGCCGGTGCCGAGCGGGTCGAGTTCCGTGAACACGTCGTACGCCGGCGCCTGCGTTTGTATCTGAAACAGCCACCATTAAACCCCTTGTATGGAAACGCCGATGCTGTGAATATGAAACTCGTTTGACATGAAGGCTTATCTGTTGTTTATTTTGTAACAAATAAAGAAAATACTTTGATTATTGAACTAAACAAGGAAATATAAATAACTAAGTAAGATGAGCCACCATGCCAACATGGAAATGAATTATAAAGCTTTAATCTATAATGGTTAATGACTACTGTTTTGCGTAATATTGTAATTAAATGAAACTATAGCCATAACAACGGTTAATTTTTAAATATTAGCTCTCACACCTGTAACTTGACTTATACGTGTATTAAATAAAAATGGTTTATGTTTCATCTGCTTTGTATGATGTGAGTGTTAGTGATAAAAAATTAGCAATAAATGAAAATGACGTGAGTTGTAAATTCAAAATTACCTCAGAATAAATCAGTTGACATAATATCTGTACTAAAATAAATGTATAAATCGATAACCCTATGGTAAGGAGTTTAAAATAGTAAGCTTGTTAAAATGTTAGACAACTATAATACACACTAGACATTTTTCAAATGTTATCTATATTACTTTGAAGATTTTTAATTTATTTAAACTTAAAACACAGCAACAAATTTATTACAAAAACAATAACAATAAAACAATTTGTACAGAAATCATAAATTTCTTTACTCACAGGAGGATCAGGCAGATCGTCGACCAAAGTCGCTGGTTTCGGTTCAAAGTCACCAGTTACTGCTGACAAGTCGAAAGATAGTGCTGGTTTGTTTGGACTGAAGGAACGCGCAGGGGTCCTGCCTCGAGCACCAGTTGGTGGTGGAGGTAGTAGACCCTTCTAGAACAATTCATATGTATAAATCTCTTGGAAAGTAGAAATATAAAATTTGATTTTTCTTACTAAAGGGATAAGTTTCACGAAATTCTTTGACGAGAAGCGTAGTATGAGTTCGATCGGACTGAAGGAACGGACAAAGGGTCTAGCCTCAAGCAGCAAAACGTACGTGATGGAGAAAATCATTTTAAATAACCGTTTTTTTTCAAAGTTAAAGTTTCAAGCTGTATCCTGTATATAGCAGAGTAGGCAGAGAGCATACTATTAAGATTAAAGACCGAACCCAACTTTCCGCCAAATCTTCGAGACTTGTATATTGACTGGTGGAACTTAAGCCGCGGTTGTCATTGTTACCAGGAAAACTACCAAACGAGGAAACGGAAATAACTAGGAAATGACGATGGATATGAGTTGAAGTCACAAATGTGTTATATTATAAACATTACGGGTTAAGCCTCATCATCCTCATCATTATAATATAACTGGTGGGTAAACCCACAATCTTTATAAAGATGTCTCTTTGCTAAGATGATAGAATGTATGTTAGTGTGTAGGGGCGAACTAAAAGAGGAATATCTTAAAATTTCTGCTGAAATGAAACAAAATTCTAGAGATTTTCCATTTGACGTCTTAAAGTCCATGCAAGTAATGTTGCGGGCGACTAGTCTTTTCAATATAAAATAATTTTCTTCAGATATGACTACAGTATTTTAAAATAAGAACTAATAAGAAAATAATTTTAATATACGATACACTAAAATATTTTTTTTATCATAGTACCTGAGCAGGAACGATAAAAGAGTCTCCAAACGGATCTGTTGACGGTGTTAATCCTTCAACTTGGGTAAGTCCTCTTCTTAAAGAACATAATTCCTGTTCTAAATCCACTAATTCTGCGACTCCACCTTCAGCGTTGTTCTCTGGCTTAGATACTGATGTGCTAGACTCACCTGTTGTTGGTAATATCTGAATAAAATGGAAAAGGATGAGCAAATTATTGTTTTGCAATTATAACAAATAAAGGAGGCCAAAATCATTTTTGTTTATTTTAGTAAGGCAACTAACGTAAAGTAACAGTTATATTTTAGTTTTATTTTTCTATTGTCCTGTAATTTCAACCTTCTGATTGATTTTAATTTAATAATTTTACTTTATATTTATAAATATAATATACTTATGTCTTCAGAATTAAAATTATAATTTCGTTAAACAAATCCACGTCTTTATAATACAAGATTATACGTATTATTTACGTCACTTATTTTTATCATCATATTCAGCGATTTAATTTATATCTGACGTATTGTCGTAAGAAGAGCTAAATATCCGCAGAACAATGCACTTATGGAGATAATAGCAGCTGTTCGATACTTATCCAATTATGGCCGGAATGTCCGCGACCATGTTTACATATTTACTTTACTTTGTCAAACAAAAACTTCCTTTACCTAAGAGAAAAAGAATTTTACGATAAGTCTGTTTATCGTATGGCCAACATTCCTCTCCGTTAACTTTAACATGGCATATATTTTAACAATATTAGATATATAACATCTCGGGGAATTCTTCAGAAATGTTATATTTTACTAATCGAATAGAAATGGCGTAATCTTGAAAAACTAGAAAGTATATGATTGTACACGCTTCCTTTCTCACTTATGTATGAGACAACGATTATTAAAAAACTTCGTCTCGGCGGTTTGGTAAGATAAAGAATTGTTTTCCGTTGGTTTTACCAAGATCCAAAAGTCGTCACGATATATAGCAAAATAAATGTACACATTTATTTTGATAAATGTGTGCGGGTTTTAGTCGTCCTAGAATATTTCACAACAATGTCGGTATTGATGTTTTCCTTTAGTTAGTCAATATTTATCATTCTGTGTGACGAAAGCTAGATTTGCGATTATACAAAAAATATTAAATATAAATATATAATTATTATATAAATATATATAAATATATAATTAAATATTTATATATATATTATAATATAAGTCCTACCTTAGATTTAGTATCTGTCGTTGCACTCGTTGTATGTTTCACAAGGATACTGATGTCAGTTTTACGTTCCAGTTGCTGTTTAGCCATTTCCACCTCTTTCTTCTTCAATTCGAATACTACTTGGAATAAGTCTCTCATTGCTATAACTACCTGTAAAGTGAAAACAATAGAACTTATATATTTTGAACAACTACTAAAGATAAAAACTAAATATTTCTTAGGTTAAATATTTTTAACGGTCCTCATTTGTTCGATATTGATTAATATATTTGTAGGTTATTCATGGAACGTCCCGATCCAATTTACAACAATTCTTTGGAACGAGAGTAGATCTGGGCTACATGTACTTCTAGATTTTATTAGCTTCACGCTGTATCCTGCACAGAGCAGAGTGGGCGGAGGAAATCTGGGAATCTAATGTTAAGACATTGTTTGTTCAATCTAATATTAAGTCAGTCCATTCCCATTAACGCACTTCCGTTCCCTACTTTCCGCCGAATCCGACTTCGTTTTAAGTGGCGGAACCAGCGCGGAAAATGAAAATGCTAAATATTTCACTCCAGCGAACAGGAATCGCATCCATAAAGGTTAGCGCCTTAGGCCTTGAATTACGTAATTAACTTTGCATTATTAAAATGTTTAATTAAAATATTTTAATTATCATTTAGTAATTAATATATTAGTATCTAGAATAAACAAAAGCCACATATAGACGGTCACTTTTTTTCTTATGTTAAATTATTAAGAGCATAATTAATACCAGACTTTATTTATATTTAACTGTTAAAAATTAAATCAAAATATACTAAAGCAGGGTAATTATATTAACAAAAGTACAATAAGCAAACATAAACACTATCAGGTCCTGAGATCAACGCGGTGAACCTAACAAAACTTTTCAGATTTATTAACACAATTGGCACATACAGCATTTTTGCCTGCAATTGTTCTTGGATCTTGGATGCGATAATCATATAATTCTGTCAGCTTATTGCAGTGACTTGGCAGACTAAGCAGTTAGAGGGACATTCACCCCGGTACACTCATATACATGAAGATGTACCGGTGGATTAAATACGTCTACAAACGATACGGACGTACGCATTAAATCATTTAATTTGATTAACTGTATCGCATATCAGTTGAATTCAATACAATGTTCAATATATCGATTGAATCTTTTGATTTTAGTTAGAGGTTTTTCGATTGTTAGGGAAATAGGTAAAATATTTTTTAAGATAGTCATCTCAATTCATATCGTGGTAATTGGATTAATAAGAAAATGGTTTAAAACATTAAAGTGTATAAAATTTTGTAATATAGCACAAATTTCCTTCCTCTCATTATGGAAAGGAGAGAAAGAAAACAGTACACCAACCACTTCGTACTTCTATTGCCAATAAAAACAATGAACAAACAAACGTAAAACAATAATCTATATATATAAAATCGAAAGGTCACTCACTCACTCATCACGAAATCTCAGAAACTACCAGAGCTAGGAGTTTCAAATTTTGCAAGGTTATTTATATGACGTAGGTCCTCGCTAAGACGGGAATTTGCAATATTCGACTCCTACAGGGTTGTTTTCGGGATTGATAGTTTGTTTGAATCTTCGTTACTAGAAGTGCTAGGAGTCTCAAATTTTGCACAGGGGTACTTTTTAGGACGTAGGTGCTAATTAAGATTTGATCTTGCTAAATTTAACCCCCAAAATGTGTGCTTTTGGGATTAATAGTTTATATCAAATTTCGTTATTACCAGTGCCAGGAGTCACAAATTTAGCATGGGCATTACTGATAGGACGCATGTTCTTAGTACGATAAGAATTTACGATATTCTAGTCCTAAGGGGTTGATTTTGAGGTTGATAATTTGTACGAAACTTCGTTACTACAAATGTTAGGCGTCTCTAATTTTATATGGACGTTATTTATATAATTTAACTGATCACTAAATCAATATTCGACCCCTAAGGAGTTGTTTCTGGGGTTGATAATTTTTATGAATCTATGTTACTGCAAGTGTTAGGAGTATCAAAATTTGCATTGGCGTTATTTATATGCCCCCTAAGACGGGTATTTACTATACTCGACTACTAAAGGGTTGATTTTGGGGTTGATGATGTATAGCAAATTTCGTTATTCTAAGTAATAGTAGCCTCAAATTGTGCATGGGCTAAGAAGGGTATTTGCGATATTCGACCACTAAGGGGTTGTTTTGCGGTTGATTTTACGTATGAAACTACAAGTGCTAGCAGTTTACAATTGTGCATGTGTGTTAATATGGAATTTTACTAATTTCGATCTGCAAGGATGTAACTTTGGGTAAATATATATGTTAAACTTCGTTACTATGAGCAACGGAGGCCGTCGTGGCGCTGCGCTGGGGCACAATGCGCGACGGTTATTGTGCCCCGGCGCCACAACGGGGGGACGTCAGCGTTTCGGGAATATTATTTATTAATATGTTTTTTTGCTCTGGCATCAAGACAAAAGCCCAGCGTTGAGTTCCGCCATTCAACACGCAATGCCTCGAAAAATTCAGCGGAGAGTGGGTAACGGAGTGTGTTAACACTATGTTCCCTCTGCCTACCCTCTGTGTGCGAGATACAGCGTCAAGCTGAAAAAAGAAAGATAAAGAGGCCAGTCGTGGCGCAGAGGCACAAGAGTATGATTATAAATGCGACTGGTTGTGGGTTCATTCCCCTCTCGAGAAAATGGAATATTTATTTAAATTTAGAATTTCATTTCTTGGCTCTGTCAAGGCAAAGAGCAACGTTGAGTTCCACCACTCAACACGCAATACCTTCATTGTCAGGCGAAAAATGGTGAACGGAAGTACCTTAATGGCCAAAAAGTATATTAAAATTAGGTTCCTAGATTCCCTCTGCCTACCTTGCTATGTGAGAGATTTAGCTTGAAGCTTAAAAAAATTATATTAACCGTTATGTAAAAACATTTTTGTTTTGTTCATATTTATGATGCTCTATAACAAAAAAAAAACATAACAATTATAAGGGCTCCTATCATTTTATGTGAATTTTCCTAACAGGGTTCTATTAGGACTAAATCCTTATCAAAGCCAGTTATTTAATCTTTGAGTCTTTTTACGCAATTGTAAAGGCTTTAATGTACTTATATTCTTTTTTAACATATGGGGAAAATAAAAATTAATCATTTATTAATATTTTGCAAAGCGCTCTAAGAAACAAAACGTTTATATGTATTTACAAAAAAATACTGAACCGATCTTAAGTAATAATGTAGGTAGCATTTTTTTAAACCATTAAAAACTATACGCTTATAAGAATTACGCTAATATGGTACCAAAGTTAAATAATTCAGTATATTGAATAAATGATCGTGTAGTTAAAGCGGGCGAAGCCGCTGGCGGTTGCTAGTTATTCTATAATACTCACTTGACTAGCAGCTTTATCAGTCTTGATGCCAAAGAAGCGGTGGCCGGTGTCGGGGGATCCGAATATGTAGCCAAAAGCGCGCGAGTCGGTCATGTCTTGCGCGATGAACGATATCTTGTGAACTGGATGATGATACAGAGAGTCCTGGAAGTAAATGTAATTACAAAAATATCTCTTTATGTAATTTGGAGGTTTTTTTTTTGTAAACTTTCATAACATAACATTCTTTACCTTTCAACCAAATACGAGACAGTCTGATAAAATCGTGGAAATAAACGCTGCACTTTGTCTCACAAAACAGATTCTGAAAATAATTTATTACCCCGAGGGGGGGACCATATTTCTAGCTATATCAGTAGATCTAACAATTCTTCTCTACATACGTACAGCAAATTATAGCTAGAAGAAATGGAATACGAGTTAAGTCAGTCAATACGCAATTCAGAATTCGGCAGAAAGTGGGGTTCCATGTCTCCTCTGAGGGATATAGCACGAAGCCACAAAAAAACGTAAATACTAATGCCCCCCCCCCATCTTTCGGATAGATATATAAGATGTTAATAGTGTTTAAACGTCATATCCTAAAAGGGCCCAATTTTAATCAACAAAGGACACTACGCCCCAGTTTATAGCCTACACCGTTTATTGACGTTGTTAAGTATAAATCAACGTTTTCGCACTTAATTGGATTTTCGATACACTTTCATAGAATCATTAATAATTATGTGGTTGTCTGTGTTGTTTTAATCAAAAACGGCCATTAATTAATTAAAGTTGTTTTTGTTAATAGCATAATCACGTGTTTCTAGTTTTACAATAAGTATAAGCTAAATAAGAGCAAGAAAGTAAAGTAAAAAGAGAATTCATCTAAAATTTATCATTGAAATGAATTATTATTTATTAATACTTTTACCCTTTGGTAACAAGACTACTCTAATACGCCACTACCACTACTCTATATGCGGGATACCTACAGCTTGAAGGTGACATAAAAAACCTATACTCTAATAAGGGTTTAAAGTCTATCTAAAATATCATTTGTTTTTACAACATATTTGAAATGTTGGCCTTCTGTTGATGTAGTACCTGGTTTGGTAGAGACAAGTCAAGTCAGCCTACATGGGTCGCAAATCCCAGAGACTACTTAGTGCTTCTTTCCTTCATATGTAATGGATCCGGCACTCATACTGTATAGCTTTCAAATGCTAAGCTTATCCACTTCATCAGTCAGTGCTATCTCTAATTTCCAGAACATGTGTGCCAGATCCCAATGTATCCCAAGCTTGTAAGACTGTATGAATGTAGGTAATTAGTATAAATTTTCCACTGACTGGTAGTATTATAATAAAACTGATCAAATGCGAGTCGGCCTTGCATACCAAGTGTTCCGTACCAATTTCAGGATTTCAGAGTCAGAAAGTAGAAGTCAACGGAAACTTCAATTTGTAATATTGGAGAAACTTAATTTTGCAAAATAAGTGCATACCTCCGCATGCAAAAATGCTCGTATCTTTTAATTGCGTTGACTTAGAAGCGAATCTGTGCTCCAAATGACAATAGACATGAATATTTGGTATTAACTCCAGCTTGATACGTGACAGACAGACAACAAAATGATCCTAAAAGGGTTCCGTTTTTCCCTTTTAGGTACGGAACTCTAATAACGCATTGTTTCATTCTAACATATCAATACATATTAAACATCTACCTATCGCTACATTTAAAATATTTATAAATTCATGACACAAGTTCATTTTCGCTTTAACGGAATTATAATTACTGAGTTTATATGAACCGCCGGATCATTGAATACGGCACGTTCTGGTTACTAATACATTGTTGTATATTAATGGTTTGCCATTTTTGAATATAACCAAGAACATATAATTTATATTTGAGGTCGTCGTAGAGCAGCGTCTGTTGGGGGTTCGATCCTCACTCGATTAAGTGAAATATTTATTATATTTATATTACCAGTTCTTCGCTCTAGTGCCAAGGCAAAGCGGTGTTGAGTTGTGCCACTCAACACGCAATGCCTCCAGAATTCGGCAGAACGTGGGGCACGGAGTGTCTTAACACTAGGTTCCCTCTGCTTACCCTGCTATGTCTGGTAATATAATTTGTTTAATAGAGATTAAGATTATTTAATAAAAAAAAAATGCAGCTTCACGCTGTATCCCGCACACATTATTTAAAAAAAAAATCAAACAAACAACTTACACCAGTTTTATCATCTCGTAATCTCAGCCCATCGATGGCCACATGAACTTGGATCCTCTGCTTGTGCTCACCCGCAGCTCTGATCGCCATCTTAAGATCAGCCAAAGCCTCTTGACACATCCTGTCCCCACGAGCTTCCGGTACCTCGAGGACGCCGATCAGTTTCGCTCTGAACGAAACACCCTCGCCGAGAAAGCGACCCGGCTCGTTCTTGTCTGCGAGAGGTTCGTAAATGACTATAGAATAACAAGGTTAGCATGTTCTCAGGCTAAATGGTTGGCGGTATTAGTAATAATAATTATATATTATTATATATACATAATATATATACTTAACCAACAATGCAGAAAGTCACGCTAATTATTAATAGAAAGGAAAATAATTAAATAAATATTTCAATGGCATGTTTGGAGTATAATAAATGTACGTTCTTACAATGTTTTTTTTTATATAACAGTGGTATAATACGAGAATTAATTTTATTTAAGAATTGTATTAAGACTTGCCTTGAATTCAATATATGTAATAATTGATTGTATTTTTTTTATAAAGGACATTGTTATATCGTCTTAGTTCGTATTTGTGAGCGATTTGGCTCAGAATTGTCATTAACGACTTACTTAATGTTGGGGCCAGTAGTTCTCCCCAATCACATTGCCTATTCCATTTATATAATTTTATATAATTCTAAGTTATAATAAATAATGTAACAAAAATATTTTTAGTAACCCAATACAATTTTCGTAGATTCACATTCAAACAAACGGATATAAGCGATTATAAATATTCAAAACAGAAATGACGTCAAAAAAGAAAGTGGAGTGAGTTTTTTTTATCGTTATTGTTAAGCAGCGTGAAGATGAAAGGTCGAGCACAAAATAAAAGTGGGCTGTCTGTCCGTCCTATTTCGGTCCCTGTTGATGGTTCACCACGGACTAGGTATGTAATTGAATTTCCTGCTTTTAAATTTAGACGGTGCCGGCGGGTCTGAGCACTCAGATCCTGATGCCGGTACTCCCACAAACTTATGGTTCTAACCATGTGGAAATAGTTTTATTTAAACTGTATTTTTTTTATGTTCAAGCATTTCGCGATGAACGCAAAGAAGAAAGAAGAAGTACTTGCTGCTTCGTTGAGAATTGGAGTAAAACTTATAGCTGCACGTTGCAAAAATATTATTTATATTTACTAACATCAGCGTCCCCCCTTCTTCCACATTATCTCTATACTATACATATATTGTAATATAAAATTGCATCCTAATTGTTAATAGCCGACACAAGGTCCCATTAAATTGAAAATTTCGTTGAAGGGTTAAGTAAATTACTTTTGCTAAGTATCATATGTTTATTGATTTAGCTCGCTAATACCATAGCAGTTGGCAGTGTTTTATGGGGTTTCTTAAACAGTATCGTTTAACATTCATTATTAAATTATACACTTGGATTGAATTATTTTTACATTTTAACTAAGGTAGTAGTATACTTTAGTTAAATATTTATTAAAGTTATAAAATATTTTTTTTTATTATTTAACAATTTAATACAAATTAGCACAATTTTCATTTTCAATCGTTATACCTAATTACGATTAGGTATACTTGAAACTTTTACGTTGACTTGAAACTTTTACATTTCAATTTCTGACATTCACTGACTTTTGCTAAATCCTTGCCCTCGAATCTTTAATGATAAGATAAGAAATGATAAGAGCACAATGCTGTCGCTGTCATTGTACTAATTTATTTTTAGATACATACAATACACATAAAATGTACATATTAGTTCTCTCACAAGATATAAAAGATAGGATATATACCGCGATAGCGAAAATATACAGCGAGAGCGAAAATTAGCATTAGTTGTTAGTAAGAATTATATTCATATTCACAAAATCTTTATTTATTTTAAAGTAATTATTTACACAATTTGTTTAGTATTTATAAATATAGTATAAAAAAATATATTAAAAAGTGTTGCATTAATTAAAAAAAAATAAGGTCATGATCAGACTATAAAGGATATAACGGGATATAAGGGGACCAATCATTCGTGGCTAATATATCTAACTAGTGTGAAGCGTGAAAGGCAATATGAACGCAGTACTCACCGAACTGCCGCAAGAGGTGCTGGAAATGACACACCTGCATTATTCCGTATATACGGACAAAAGTAAGTTAGTTCCCCCGCAGCACCACCGCTCCACCGCCTGGGCCCACAACTCACCCTCTGTTCAAAACCAGGGTTCACTAATTATGATATGAGCTATAGCTGGCTGATAGCTGGGTGGAACAATTAGTAGGTGATCATCATGGCTGGACCATGCAATGTTAACGGAAAACAAACGCAAATAATACAGCACGAAGCGAGGATGCCCTAACGTGTTCCCTTAATTTAGCGCTAAGCTATAAACACCGCAATATATTGAAATTAGAAAAAAAAAATCGTGTTGAAGCCTTTCGAGTCACGCACAGTTACAACTCACATTTGCAAGGGCTGGTTTTCTTACGGAGGGTTTGCATCGGAAAGTCAGTAGGTAGCTTGTGATTGAACATCGGGAACCCGCCTCACCGACCTTTCGGCCGCACTGTAAAGCAAATACACTTCGCGTACACTGGCGATGTATGCATTTGACACACTTTTGTTAGATTTCCGGTGAATTGCAACAGGAGAGTGCCGCTGGGTGATATATCGATTTTCACGGTGCCATCGCGGCCGCCCGCGAATGTCGCCGCGGCGGACTGCTTCACATGTCGCTAGAGTCACGTTTAACGCACAGGTAACGATGTAACGAGATAACGCCGTTTGGGAGAGGCAAATTAGTGTTTGTAACGGTGCGGGTCCCGGCGGCGCGGCTCGTGCTCGCTGGCACATGGACCGCCCTCGGCGCGGCGAGGGGTGCGCACACACGCGCAATGCAACCCTTGATCAATATTCGCCCCCGATCGCCGCTTTATACAACTTTCGTGATCCCGTCAATGAAAATTACCCAGCCTACATTCTGTTTTACGTAATACAAATAAATTTGCACGCACTGTTTTTTGAAAATATAAAAATTGCACTGTTTTATCTATTACATTTTTTTCTGTTTTTGACGTAAAAAGTATATAACTTTTTTTTTAAATAAGCGTATATTTCCGTTAAGCGTAAATCATCCACGTTCCAAAATTGTTATTAATTAATTAATATTTTTATTATGGCACATAACTGTATTAATATAAAACTACTAGAAAAAAATACTTCTTTCATTAAATTTTATCATGGAATATATTTTTGTTTTACAGTTTTGGAAGAAATAAAAATTCTTGGAGCCATAGAACTAATTTCAATGCAGAATGATTTTGTATTAATAAATTTTACATAATAATAATTATATTATGGCTGAAAATCTTATAAAACTTTAAAAAAGAAATTGATAAAAGATTATTTCTCTTTAGACCACACTTACAAATTCCTATTATTATTAAGATATGGATTTTTTACTCATAACTTATTTAAGTAACATGATCACAACAAATAATTAAAAACTACCACATAAAATGCAGGAAGCTGAGTTTGGAACAGTGCCTTTTACTTGCAACCTAAGTACAACATTAACACTTATCTCCATTGTCAGAGCTCATCTTTCTACCGACACTAAATTTGAAAAGATTCTACTAAAGCATACTTTACAACTCTAGATATTAATGATAATTCTAGAGAGGCTGAGATCTTTTAGTGCCTATTTCTACTGCATATAAATTAATTAATTCCTGATCAATTTATTGATAAGGTAGAAAACTTGTTTACTTTAAAATGAATCCAAATTTAAAAAAAATATAAAAGTATAAAAATAAAATTAAAAACAAATTTTGCAACTTCCTTAATTTCTTATTTATAATATACAGGAGCATTTTAATGTTATAAAAAGGCATTGCATAAGTGTAATTATTTAACATGCAGAATACACATGACAACTTAATAGTTAATTATCCCACACCATAAAGCTGTTAGGCTTCATAACCATTACAAATTGAGATAGAAAAAATATTAGGGGAAAAACACAATTGATTATTAACTAGGTTACTTATTACTTTCAGCTTTTATGTAGCTTTACACTATATCCCACATATAGTAAACTTTCCCACTAATACTAGGTGAAATCTACAGACAAATGTAGTGTGAATTCATAGTTAAATCACTATCTGACCAATTTTCCAATACAGCCCACAACCCACGAATTTACAGTCAGACCACCAGTTGCCTCCACACTATTTATATATTGTTAGAAATTATATACAATTTGACTGTACATGCTCTTTTAGCTTCAGTGAGTTCATTTCAATTTTACATTTTCACCTTGATTTTATCAAACAAAGAACGAAATATAAGACCTTGATGTTTTAATATTTAATAACAACTTGAAGTATAATACAAAAGCAAATCAATATTAGAATTAAGTTTTGTAACTTAAAGAGGATTTCACAGTATGACACTGACCATTGTTTATTTTAAAAATAAGTCAACATATTTTTAGCTTGAATATAAGACATTATTTATCAGTAAAATCTCATGTATATAATACTTACATATGTTAACAGCCATACTAATTGATATAACAAATTTTGTATGACTTCGACAAAAATATTTGAATCATTCAAGATTTTTTTTTCACTTTGAATTAAACACGAGCTGACTACTACAAATGAGAGCGTCTTTTGTCCTTACACAAGATATTTTTGCACATAAAAGTATGAGTCCTTTAATATATACGCCAGAAACGAGACTTTATTATAAACGAAGACCGATCAACAACCTCTGGATTTGTCCTTCTCCTTTGACATGAGGAGATGTAAATAATTCATTGACATTTGACATAATGATTAAATTTGATAAATACATACGCGGTAATACAGATCTAAGGAAATGTCATCATAAATATAATTTTATATATTTAAATCCCAAATTGTAATAAGGAAATAATGAAGAAGTCATTATCTTGTCTATCTTTAATAATATTTTGTAAAGCAATGTTACGAAAAAATATTTAACAATATTCAATCAACTTTATCTTTTTCCACCAGTGTCTTTTTTTAGTTTGAAATTGTAAAACAAATAAATTATTTTAACATTTTATTCGCGAGAAAACCGACAAAAGAAACCTATAATGAACTCTCAAGTGTGTACAATGACTTTAGGATTGCAAGTCTGTAATGTCAACTATAAAGTATCAAATAAAGTAAATATTGATTGATATAACATTTTGTGTGTAAATATATCAACAACTTAGGAATAGCGGATATTATATTTCAATTTATAAGTATTATTAAATCAATGAGTGTTTTATATAAAGAAAATAATCTGTTCTTCATAGATCATAAAGAATTTATTACAAATTTATATCAAAATGTTAATCAAACAAAAGAGCGCTTTACGATTACAGGAAAAATATTTTCTATCAGTAAGAACACTAACAAAATTTGTAATTCAAAAAAGAGAAGGCGTAACAGTTATCAAATTTTAGCAGAGGTAAGTAAAAAATTTTATGCTGTTGTTTATATGATATCTAATGTGCTTTCACAACACCTATTTTCATATAAGTATCAATATAACTAGGAAGAAGTTAACAGAAGTTTCTGTTTTAGGTTATAAGAGTTAAAGAAATGTACTATGAAATTATTAAAAAACTTCCTCTGGAAATAATAAATAAATTAAAATCTTATAATTTACTTGAAACATCAGACGTCAGAGAGTTATCAAAGAAATATTTTGAAACTACTTTATTTGATCACAAAGGACTAAGTGGCGGGAACAACTCAGATATTCCATTGAAATGTAAAGTGAAAAATGAATACTTTTTAATCCCAAAAAAGTCAAAGTATGTATTAAAACACACAAAATCCATTCTAAAAATAATTCTTTACAATAAAGAATACATTGTATTTAGTAATTTTACAGTTTCTCTTGTGGCTGTGTGAAGGAAAAATGCAATAAATTGATTGGAAATAAATATAACATAGTGGTAGCTGACCCTCCATGGTGGAACAAATATATAAGAAGGCTAAAAAATGCTAATGAAAAGTTGGGGTAACTATCATAGTCACTCACTTGTGTCCTGCACCACGACTGGCCCCTGGCTAAATGCCTGATACAATGTTAAAAAAGAATTCTTAAATGTACAACACAGCTTTTTATTTTAATTTTCTTTATATCCTATTTCTAGGTATTCCATGATGTACAATGAAGATATAGCATCAATACCGCTAAAGGAACTGCTTTCAGATAGCTGTATAGTAGCCGTGTGGTGCACAAATGCCCCAAGTAATGTATTAGCAGTAAAAAATATAATATTCCCAGCTTGGGGCGTAGAATATATTACTACATGGTATTGGTTGAAAGTAACAATTGATTTAGAACCAATTTATGAGTTTGGAACTGGTTCTGAAAAACAACCCTATGAAAGGATAATTTTAGGTAAAGTTGGTGATATAACTTTATCTGAAGATGTTTTAATTGCTAGTGTGCCTAGTGCTTTGCATTCACATAAGCCTCCTTTATTAGGTAAGTGAACTAATATTAAAAAAATGGTTTTGACTACTTGTGCTGCTTTGCTGATTTGTTAGCGAATTTGTCATAACTCAAACCTGATGTTCATGCCAGAAGAATAGAATAACAAAAAAGTACTTATATTATAAGCTTTTACATATTACATTCAGTTCCATAGCAAAATCTCTATAGTTTGCTAAGTGATCTCAGCCCATCTAGAACTCTCATTAATTCATTTCTAACCATACTTTGAAGGTGGTGCTACCAAATCTAAATTCAAATATATCTTTATATACATATATAATTTATAGAATTATTTTTAAAATAGTGAGTTTTTCAAGTGATGATATTAATTTTTATTTACAGATTTACTATTACCATATATTAAAGAAGAGACACCAAATATACTAGAGCTGTTTGCGAGATATCTACTTCCCAACACAACAAGTATTGGTTATGAACCTTTAAAATGGCAACATATATCACTGTATGAAGAAACTTAATAAAGAATTACTTGTGTAATATATAATTTATTTTATTAAGTCTTTCTGTTAGAAATCAAATATCTTGTTGAGTAGCTTGTATGTCTTAAATAACATTTTTTTTTTATTTTACACTGTATCCAGCACTTAGCAGGGTAGGCGGAGGGAACCTAGTGTTAAGAAATTCTAATCCCTACTTTCCGCCCAATTCTGGTGACCTTCGTGTTGAGTGGTGGAACTCAATGCCGCTTTTTACTTCCCCACCATACCGAGAAAATGAAAATATTAAATATTTCAGTGTTTCACCCACAACCTGTCCGTTTATATTACAGTCGCAAGTTTTTGCCTCTGCTACGCCACGATTGTCCTTAATATAGAACCGATTCTAGGATAGACTTAAATTATAAAATAACAATAAAAGATTACATAATATAATACTTCTTTATTAAATACATGATATCTATGAGTAAAAAAATAGGAATAATTACGAATTGCCATTGATAACAATGACAGTAGTTTTGTTTTTCTTTTTGGGATATCCATCAGGATTCATTGTTTGCCATCTCCAAAAATCTGTGCCTGAAAAGTAGAATATTATCATGAGTAATGAAGAAAATTATTATACATATTTTAAAAATTTAATTTATATTTGATATTTGAAACATTTAAAATTGAGGTCGTTTGGCGCAGTGGAACTGCATTTGACTGTAACCGTGACGGTTATGGGTTCGCTTCTATATATTTTTCACTATATTTAATTTCTTCGCACTATATTTTTATTTCTTCGCTTTTGGAAGAAGAGAGCTGCATTGATTTTCGACACTCAACGCGCAATGTCTCTTAAATTGCGTGGCTCTCGCTCTGGTAAAGAGGCCTTGTTACGCGCCGAATTCTGAAGGCACGCCACGTCTTAATGGGAACAAGTTGTCTTAACACTAGGTTCCCAGGTTCCCTCTGCGTAGCGTGAATAAAAAATTAATAGATAATAATAGATGACGTACACATTTCTTCAACAGATCGTTTAGTGGTCCATCCTAGCTCTTCCCTCGCGAGAGTAGCGTCTGCCCACATAGCGGTTATATCTCCTAATCTTCTCGCCACATACTTTACGGGAATCTTCGTATTTGTAACTTTTTCGAAGACCTCCACTAGTTCTTTCACTGATACCCCTTTGCCTGTACCCAAATTGTACACCTGAAATTTATATCGTTCCATTTTTAATACTAATAAAATAACATATGAGAACTCTTACGTCATATACCTAGTAAGGTAGGTTCGGGTAATAAGGTCTAAGCAACCAAAATACAATTTAAAATGCTTCGAGTCCCCTAAGTATGCCTTATTACCCGCACCTAACATGTAAATGTTAAATAATTTTAAATCTATTTCACGAAATGTTTATTTATGTGATAGATATTTCGTCAAAAAAATATATTTTTTCTCTACATACGAGTACATATTTTATTTTCTTTATACAATACATTGTAATGTAATATTTATGTTAATTAATAATATGTGCACTAAGTTAGTAGCTAGTTACTGTCTATATATTAAACTGGCATAAAAATATATTCTTATGAGTTACTTATGCTTAAGATGTCTCAGAATTGAATTTTCTATCTGTGACATACATAATAGTGATAATTTAACAGATTTTGTACTGGCTCATTAAATAGTGTCGATGAGAAGGTTTAAATAATTTGTTTATTTTATAGTTAACTGTGAGTTTTATACAAACCTTGAGTCGACCATGGTTTTCATTTAACAAATTCAACGCGGCCACGTGACCACTAGCCAAGTCCATGACGTGAATGTAATCTCTGATACCTAAAAGAAAATATAAATTTATAAAAAATATTTGGATTTTTGGAACGTAAGTTAGTTAGAAATCCTTTTAAAGTTTTAGATAAAAGGAAGTGACGATGACTGCATGAAATGAAGGTGATGACTGCATGAACATGAGGTAATATTAAAATAGTGACCAATTCGTGAACAAACATATATTTATTTGCTCATATATTTATTTGCTCATATATTTATTTGCTCACATATTTATTTGCTCATATATTTATTTGCTCATATATTTATTTGCTCATATATTTATTTGCTCATATATTTATGTTTTAGTAAAAATTTTTGCAGCTCTTATTTTTTTTTAATTTATTTTATTTATGACGTTAACTAATAATGTGTGAGTACAAATTTGCAAACCCAACTCTCCCTATATTTGATGCTGCACGTAGAAAAATAATTATTTGTTTTTAAGATGTCTCTTTTATGTTTAAAATATTGTTAAATTTCATCTTCCACACTAACCAGTGCCATCAGGTGTATTGTAGTCATCTCCGAATATCGTAAGCACAGGTTTCTTTCCAAGCGCCACTTGAGCCATGAACGGCATGAGATTTGTAAATTCTTTAGTAGGGTCCTCTCCGATTAGGCCTGAGGGATGTGCGCCGACGGGGTTAAAGTACCGAAGCGATATTATATTCCATTTCTGTAAATTTTAATGCAATATTTAGAAAATACAAATGTAACTTAAACTAAATAGAAATATCAGCTTCACGTTGTATCCCGCACGCTTTGCCGCGACACCAGAGGGAAGAAATGAAAATATAAATTTAAATATTTTTTTCATTTCTTCGAGAAGGGATAGAGACCACAACCAGTCGCGAGGCCACGACTGGCCTCAACTGTGACTAATTAATTCGTAATTATTCCTAGGCTTTTTTTTCTCAAAGAACATATTTTGTTATGAACTCAGGTTCTAAAATGTTAATAAAAATAAAATCGGCATAATTAAAAATCTAAGCTTCCTGATTCCATTGGAAATTAATAATTGACGCTAAAATGGCAAAAGCAAATCCTTGAACTTCATCTAAATGAATTTCTGATGAATGTGGGTGTAAGACGGGCGAAGTAGGTTAATAGGACCGGTTTCGACGCTACTCTCTATCTCTAGAAGTCAGTATCTTCGTAAGTATAGCCTATTGCGAATATATCACGTGGCGGCGTGGTGAGTAGCGATTAATTAGATGTAGCCATTTGGGAGTGATAGAGCAGGTGCTACGTGTTATGTCAGTTCATTTTGCTTGGCTCATCCTTGTATGCTCATATTTATAACTAGCAACATTATTGCGTTACTGCACAAATATTTATTTTCTCATCTGAATTACTTTGGTGATCTAATGACATTATTATTTTAAAGTACCTAATTGATATCCTAACATTAACAGCTAACGTTGGCCATTTCATTAAAATGTTTATTTTTTAGCTATATTGACGCATAATATCCTTTACATGCTAGGATGAAATATTTATTTACGTTTATATTTCCATTTCTTCGCTACAGTGTCAAGGCATTGCGCGGCGTTGAGTTCTGCCACTCAATACGCAATGCCTCCAGAATTCGGCAGAAAGTGGGGAACGGAGTGTCTTAACACTAAGTTCCCTCTGCGTACCTTGCTGTGTGCGGGATACAGCGTGAAGCTGATTTTTTTAATTCTTTATATTTATATAGTTTTTATTTTTGAATGAAACAAAACAAACTCTAAATGTTAAGGGACTCTCTCGGAATTTAAAGACAGTCATGACTAACAGTTTTATTATGCCTATTTTCGAGAAATTTTATGCTGAGAGGAGGAGAATAACGTCGAGCTTAAATTACCAAAGAGGGGAAATGGAAATAAATTAAATATTATCATATATCGTGTACTGAATGGGGATCGAACCGACGACGGACGCGCTTACGTTAGTCTCTGTCTCTGCTCCACTAGAGCCTCTCATGCATAGCATAATTTCAATTGAAATGAAAAAAATAAATTTTGTCTTATTCGGTTATTTTATTGTGCATCACCTACTTATATGTAAATAATAATATTATCTAATGTTTTCTACTCTAAAATATTTTAAAACAAAATTGTTACTTTTAATAATTTACCTCATCAGCAGCGCTCAAATCCTTCAACATTTCCTCAATAAAGTACTTCGTCCTCCCGTATACGTTTGTGATGCTGCCGGTAGGGTGGGTCTCCGTTATGGGTAAGTTCTCCGGCTCTCCGTACACGGTGCAAGACGACGAAAACACCATTTGATAACAGTTGTGCGATCGCATTATCTGTAAAATGAGAATTACAAAAATGTATTTTCTTATTTATTTTTATTTGCTTCACGTTGTATCACGCATAAAGCAGGGTAAGCAGAGGAAACCTAGTGTTAAGACACTCCGTTCCTAATTTTCCGCCGAATTCTGTTGAATGGCGTAACTCAACGCCGGACTTTTACCTTGGTGCCAGAGCGATGAAATTAATATAGTATGAAAAAATAATTAATTCCTAATAGTGGGGATCGAACTCTTAACCGTCGATTTACAGTTACGTCTTTGTGCAAATTCATAGTTTTGGTTCATCTTGATAGAAGGAAAGAGTCATTTCTTTCGAGACCGACGAATGATGAATTAAAAAATTAGTGCAAACATTAAACGGAACTTGAATATTCTACCCACAACCGTCGCCTTTACTTCGCTGCCTTCATGCCATTTACCTATATAATAATTTTAAGAAAAGGACAATAAAGAATATTGATAATATATTATATTACAATTCTTTGAAGGAATCGATCAAATAAATATTAGATGATTAATAAATTATACCAAATTGATTAAGCGGAATGTATAATTGAGAGTTATATTTGAACATGCGGGCAAAAGTTAATATTTACAGTTATATCAGGTGTCAAATGCATTGAAGTCAAATACAATTGAGGAAGGAAGCTCGTTGCCAAGGCTTTTAAGAAATTAATATGGACTAACTTCAAACTTAGAGGAAAATATCAGTAATATTTATTATTATTTTTTGATTCACGCTATATCCCACACATAGCAGTCATTTAATAATTTCTCTTGTGATTTATCTGTACTGTGCTAGTGGCTGTAAATACTGCAAGTTATAGGTTCGTTTTCTATTCCTTAATAGACAGGACAAACAATCAAATAAATAAATAATTTATTAATATATATATTTTTTTCATTTGGTAAATAAGGAAAGCACAGCGTTGAACTACGCCACTCAGAATGCAATGCCTCCAGAATTCAGACGTAAATGGGTAACGAAAAGTATGTAGTATCTTAATGGGAACGTAATATCTTAACATTAGGTTCCCAGGTTCCGTCTGCCTACCCTGCCATGTGCAGGTTACAGCGTGAAGCTAAATAAACATATTATTTCTCATTACCTCTAATAAATTAAGCATCCCAAGTAGATTGTTCTGGTAGTAGAGAAGAGGTTGCTGCATAGACTCGCCGACCGCCTTCAAGGCCGCAAAATGGATGACACAGTCCACATCATGCTGGAATGCAATTAACGATATAAAAATGTTAATTATATAAATGTTTTATATTGTATTAGATGTTAAATATATTAAGATATGTTTGTTAAGCTAGTTTTTATAAAAAAAAGTACTATATTTCAAATTAAAAACATAGTGTATTCTATACTAAATTATTTTCTTCTTACTCATCGCCATACAACCGTTACAAGAACATTACGATAAAAAAAGTATTATAATAAAACATTAATAATTACTTACCCTATCAAAAATATCGTTAATTTGCGGTTTGTCCAATAAGTCGGCTTTGTAAAAAGTAACTTTCTTTCCGGTGATTTGTTCAGCACGCTGTAGAGCTGGGGAACCTTCCTCGTCTCCCACAGCGTTCGCGAAGTTATCTATGGCGACGACCTCGTAACCTGCTTCCAGGAGATCGACCACACAGTGGCTGCCGATGTAGCCAGCACCGCCAGTCACTAATATAGACTTGAATCGTGGCATTTTGCTATGTTTAATCTAAATATGCTGTGGACAGAAAATAAACACTCAATTTATTAGGTTTACCTACTTACGTTTGATCATCTCTTCTGCAAGACAGGCCGTTGTGGGTTCGATCCCCACTCGATGAAATAAAATATTTATTTAAATTTATATTTTCATTTCTTCCCTCTGGTGTCGAGGGCTGCGTTGAGTTCCGCCACTCAACACACAGTGCCTCCAGAATTCATTCAACATTAGGTTCCCTCTGCCTACCCTGCTGTGCGCGGTATACAGCGTGAAGCTGTTATATGCAAGACAGAGAACGAAAGAGAAGAAAAGAAAAAAAAGGAAATGTGAGACATTTCTCATATTGTTTTATTCTAGATACGTCACTTTTCTAATGTATTATATGATAATATTTACGTAATAATCTAGTTTATTTATTCCATTAACAAACATCTTCATTATGGCACAGACAAACCCAGCTATTATTATTTTAATTTGTTGTTCATTAAACAATGTGCCATTAGTTTTGACTGGTAGCGTCGTAGCCCTGACTACGTCTTCTAAGTCACGTTTTTTATGGAATATTCAATGGAAATATGAAAAGGAAACTATGACGGTACCTGTATTGCGCACTTCCTTTATAAGAAGTAGGTATAGGCTTGTTTGTTAGAGGAAAACTTTAAGTGTTTCTAAATCATCATAAAAGTAAGTACGTATTTAGTTATAAAGTACGAGGTGGTATTAAACTCTGCAATTTTTTTTATTTTTTTTATTTTCTCAACTTGTCTAAGAATTTAAAGTGTAATGTTTAGAAACAAATAGGTAAATCTTTTGATTTTTAATAAGCTCAAATCATTACAATTTAGGGTTAGTAATTTCGTTCTCTAATTTCCGTCCAAAGAGCTAGCTGGCTAGAAGCCGCATTTTGTATAAACTAGGCAGATAGCTAGATAGATATAAGCAATATATTTGGATATATTTCTTTTAAAGATGGTGGGTGAATCTGACTAGTACTAAAGACGTCTAAATTGAATCATCCTTCAAGAAGCGTGACCCGCAGAGCATTGGCTTTAGAAAATTACAATCAAATTTAATAGGAAAATGATGTAAGCTTTTGAGGCACTGACCATCGGTTATAATTATTATTAAAAATATAACTCTACAATTATAATAACTAATTTATAGATTTTAATCATAGAAAGGCTATTTATTTACATTTAAGTTTCTCAGAAAGCAACTGGATATAAATATATCTAATGACTTTGTCCACCGATCTTAGTTAATAATGTTTATTTTATTATTAAGTTGTAGAGCTTAATAATGAAACAATCTTCATATAAAAAATTATAAATCATCGTAAAGAAATCACTATGCAAGTTATGTCTCAAAATTGTTTAAAAGTAGAGAGTACTATGGAATATGCAACAAAATGTAGAGTCAAGAAACTACTGAGTTGTATTATTTTTTCAGAGTCTAAATCCACGATATTTGTGTGGAAGCCAGAGACACGTTGCGCTTAAGGATTGCAAAGTAATAGTATTAAATACGCAGAAAAATTTAGATGATTGGAGAAAAATAATTAGCGAATAATATAAGTTGTACAAAAGAACCTACGTACAAGAATCCACCAAGGAATCCTTGCGAAACGTCAATACAAACCAGACTAGGTATAGTCGATAGTATACTGTACTAAAGTTTGTTATTATATTTTTTAAAATAAATATTTTATTTTATTCCAGATATCTTTAAATGGATTGCAAATTGCAAATAAAAACATGAAAAAACGTTTGATAAATACTAATGTAACTTAAGTTGGCATCCTTTTTTACTCTATGTTATGCCTAGTAGGCATATATTTTCATATATTATATTAATAAGCTTTTTAGATATTTTTCCTCTTACTAAAACTGTCATTAAATTTAATGAACTGTCATTAAATTTAATGATAGAATATCATTGCAATGATATCATCATTTATCATTACTGCTAATTAAATTCACATATTGCCATTATAAAAAAAACGTCCGGTTAAAACTTTTAGCTTTTCTCAGAAGCACTTAAATAGAATCAATGGCGGGTTTATTTATTTTTTTAGTATTTCGAAAACGACTTTGCTCAGGCCTTTAACATGCAATTTTAAAAAGAAAAGAGTGTTTATGTATGTGATGGCTTTTATGCTAGTCTTGATATTTCTACGCTGTGTAAATTAAAATATGTTATTATTCTTTAGATTCACGTTGTATCCCGTATAGCATGGTAGGCAGTGGAAACCTAGTGTTAAGACACTTCGTTCGCTTTATGACACTTCCGTTCCTCACATTCTACCAACTGGCGAACGGCGACTGGAACTCAACGCTGCGTAAATTTGTTAATTAAAATAGTATTTTAAACAAATTGCAGCATTGCATTAGTACCAACATGTACGTAATGTCTGTATATGAGTGGAAAGTGGAAAATAGAGTGACTAATCTAGTTAATGCTATTTTTTTTCTATCATATAGGATAATGAGCGTGTGTATGAAAAATAAATTAATAGGATATCTACCGTTAAAAAATATATTAGCGGATATTTTATTTGATGTTTTCCTAATATCGACGTAATTGATGTAATTGAGATTGTATCATTTTTACATTATTCAGATAAATATCACATATATATTATATTAAAAAATTATAATCGTAAAAAATATATCATTAAAAACAAGATTTTGGTTGATATAAATAAGTATATGTTTTGCACTTTGATTATGATAATTGTAATCGTTAATTGATTGAAAGAATTCTGTATACAACGGGACTGTTAATATTTGAATACACATATTTATAATACTTAAATACGTATAAGGTACTTACTAAACAAACGATACTTAGAAAAAGATAAATATAAAGAAACAAATGTTTTCTCATAGATAACGTTCAATCGATATGACTTTTTTTGCAATATTTTTTTTATATTAGCAAAAGGGTTAAGTAAGTGCATTAACCTCATTAATTCATTCATAACTTGTATTGTAAAAGAGTAAAAACCTCTTAGGGACGTTCGACACGTTAAAACAACCGTACAAGTAATATATTTTAAGTAATAAATAAAGATAGTTTTACCTCTTTTGCAATAGAAATTATATAAATATATAAATCAATTAAAATTAAGAAATGACCTACACAAAAACAAATAAATTATACTAACACGTTATAATATTTACAGTAAATTTGAATGTAAACATTTCTAAAAAAAATCATATTAGTTTTTTTGCATGGAGAACATTCTCCCTTTATTCTCATGGAGAAATTGTAAAAGATTCACGCAGGCACAACCACATTTATCTCATCATCAAACAACCGTTTCTCCCGCATATATTTCACTTTCACGTAACCGTTAGTCAAATAGCACTTACCAATATTCCGAATTCGATTTCCATTAACAACGGAGCAACGACATAAGGATTTTTTATTAATATTTTATTTTATAGTAGAAACGGAGACCGCACGCTAGGTCCGTGCGCACGCGCATCTGACTTTGGTCGACTGTCGCTCTTACGTTCGCATCGTCTCATAATGTATTGCAATCTGATGAATCGAATGTGTTACACCGATTGAAACCTACGTTCACACTTGAAATATAAAATAATAACAGTAAAAATAATTTGCATATTAAAAAAAACATGACTGTGAAATATTTATTTACGTTTATATTTCAATTTCTTTGCTCTGGTGTCGAGGCGAAGCGCGGCGTTGAGTTCTGCCCCTAAACACGCAAAGCTTCCAGAATTCGGCAGAAAGTGGGGAACGGAGTGTTTTTACACTAGGTTCCCTCTGCCTACCCTGCTGTGTGCGGGATATAGCGTTCCTCCTGTCGCGTTAAGAGCCACATGCATGCTGGTACCTTTGCACCACGACTAACCTCGATTTAATTTGGTGTCGGTCAATGCTTCCTGAGTCGGAAAATGGCCTTAACACTATGTCCCCTCTGCTTAACCTGTTATATGTGGGATACAGCGTGAAGCTTAAAAAAAGGAATAAATGTACATTTTATTTCCACTTCGGTGTAACAACACGCCACAGGCTCCGTCTGACAGTGACCTCGGCGCTAAGTCGCTAACCGCACCGACTCGCCAGAATACCGTAAGATCGTAATACGTCCCCATTGGTACCGGCATTGTTCTAAGACTGAAGTGTAAAATATCTCATCCTGAGAAAGAATTATGGAATTTATTATGGTATTATTATATTTTCATTATAATAATTTAATATTAGTAGAAGTTGCAAATACATAGTATTACTAGATTATTATTTGTCTTGGATTCCGATTAGTCTAACCTATAATGCACATAATATCTTTAAATGTTGTTTTTTTTAGCTTGAAAGTGTATCCCGCGCGTAGGAGAGGGAACCTGGGAGCCTAGCGTTAAGACACTCCGTAACACCTTTTCCGCTGAATTCTGGAGACATTGCGTGTTGAGAAGCGGAACTCGACGCCGGCCTTTTGCCTTGGTGCCAAAGCGAAGAAATTAAAATATTAAAGAATAATAATTTATTGCCTCGAGTGGGGATTGAAGCCACAAACATCGTCGCAGTCATACTTGTGCCCGTAGTTTTGTTTAGTTTTTAAAATAACAAATACTCGTAAGTTAATTTAAACTTAAATAAAGTTTTATAACTAGAACTTTAAATAATAAAATATTTATGATTATGATTACGTTTATAAGATGCAGGTTCATTATAAAACGCACATCGCTCTACACAGGTATTACTTGTTGCAACAGATAGGTCAGTGTTCTTTAGAAGCACCTGTATATTATTTCCATAGAAATTGCATATTTTTCCTTTTGATTTGAGATTCTTTTAGAAATTTATTAGTTTTTCTCCTTTAACTATAATATTGACTGATGATGATGATGGCGCAGTACGTGGCACAAACGCGACGGTTCTGGGTTCAATTCCTACTAGGGGAAATGAATGTTCTCAATTCTCCCTCTGGCAAGAAAGCGCGTCGTTGAATTCCGCCACTCAACACCTAATACCTCGAAAATTCGGCGGAAACAACATTGGGGAACCGTTAACACTAGCTCACTCCGCCTTCCCTGCTATATATGGGATACAGTGTGAACCTGAGAAATAAACTATAATTTACCTTAAGATTGAAGCCTACGACATGTAGGATAGGTACCTACATCAAAAATAATAAAGAATTTAATATTAAAGAAAAAACCTTATCGTTTTAACATAACTTATACATGCATACTAATTACTAATGCAATGAAATGCAGTACCTAATTATAACTGTCTACTTAATTTAAATATCATTATCAGGAATAATTATAATGATGCTTTTAAATAGGTATATAAAAACAAATATTCTTTTAAAGTTTATTATTATGTTAATAATATGTAAGAATATGAGATCGCACTTCGATTTAGACGAGAATTACTTGTTGCAACGGATAGGTCAGTGTTCTTACGAAGTATTTATAGCTTAATCTTAGCTTTTATAGCCAGGACTGTACTGAGCTAGGTACATACAGACGTATAAATTGTATTTCATTAAATACATTTTTTTTTATTCGGCGGAAAGTGGGAATCGGATTGTTTTAACACAAGATTCTTTCTGCTTACCCTGCTTTATATAAGTGGGATATAAATTGAGGAGAAAAAGTTGTTTTTTTTTATTTTAAATTTCTTTAAGTTTAAGCTTAGCTATGGACGTATAGCCTAAGTGTTTCATCATTAGCTTTTAAACATAATTATTGCATTCATTAATTATATTTTTGTATAGATATACGAACGTAGGTAGGTAGTATCTTTGACATTGCAAGCTGTTTTTTTGTGATGTAAATACAATGATTTTCAAGTTTCCTCTAAATATTACGTCAATATTTTTTTTAAGTATTGCGTTGATATGTAAATTAAAAAATGTCTCATTTAATACCTATCTACCAAATATTTAAAGTATATTAAATTGTTAAGTTCAAATACTTAGTTTATTAAATAGGATTGCAAATATATTGAAAATGAAATTTTATAAAGTTTATGCAATAAATATGCAATCTTCAAAATACCCTATAAGAAGGATGTTGCCGTAATACAGAATATGAACCAGTGTGAGTTTTGATGAAAAGAAAACAACAAATCATTTTTTAAATAAATTTATTCATTCCTTCTACTGTCTGATGAATTACAATCAAATGGCAAACTAATTTATTCATAGATAATCATAATTTTTTTTAATAAAACCACGAAAATAGTGGACCTCATCGCTAGCACCCGTGCGAGTTAGCCAATATTTTCATATGCTAAGCAAGAAACAACAATTGGATAATTTTAATATATTTAAACGTTTTTTTTTTACGAAGAAAGGAAGTCGAGATATCGTAATTCGTTTCGCATTAACTTAAAATTAAATAATAACAACGCTCGAGTTATTTATAAAACCACACTTTTATATAGAAATGTTCTTATTATACATGACGTATACATATAACAAATTATTTATTATAAAATGTAACAAGAAATTATATTAATTATTATGAAAATAATGTCAATATCATAAAATTTGGCAACATTAGAATTAAAGTATTCTTTTCTTATAAAGTATTTTTCTTTCCCATGTTTGTGAATATACCTTAAAATGTCAAAAAAACTAGAATTATAAGGAAGTAATTTTTGTAAACTCTAGGAACATAAAACACACAATAATACTTGTAAAATAACAATATATCGTCATAGTAATTAAAAAAGTAACTTTATGACTAGTCAACTTAAAATTAACTAAATAAGTAATAATAACTTTGGTCGTTGTGCCATTTTTTTATGTTTTAAATATTTTTCGATTTTTTTATGTTTTTTAAAAATATTTTAATCTTTCAATTATTTAAGTAATAATTAAAAGAGAACGTCGCAGCTAGTATTGTCGGTGTCAGTTGATGAATGTATGTAGAAGCTTCTGCGACCTGAAAAAAAGAAATAAATTACATAGATACATAAATATTATAAAACAATATTAGTCCAGCGGCAGAAGCGACGGTCTTGGGATCGATTCTCATTTGGAGGAATTAAATATTTAATATTTTAATTTTTCGCTTTGGTTATCTTTCTCTACTCTGTACTGTAATTGTAAAATATTAGTTTTAGGCCAGCGCCAGCCAACCGAGTGTGGGTTCTACCTCCGCTTGGAGTAATTAATTTATTTTCTTTCTTGGTTTGGTATACAAATAATTTGGTATACGATTATTTTTATATTAAACAACGATAAAATTCTTACATATGGCAAAATTTAATTAGTTTTCTTAGCATCCTTAGTTTCCTCCTTGGGTTGGCCTTTGCCCATGAGCTTAGCGAGCGAGTCCCAGATACCACCCATGAAAAGTGCGCAAAATAGATTTTCAAATGGCACAAACGGATCGTGGATACCCAACAAAATGGATGACAGCTGGAAATTGAAAAAAATTATACAGCTCATTAAAACTATATTAAACACAGTAAAGCATACTGCTATTAATCCAACAAAAGCATCAATACCAAATAATAATAAAATATAATAAATAGAAATATCTTTTTCCTTGTTATGTATAAATACATAAAATAATAAACAAAATAACATGAAAAAGTTTTACGAAATAGTAAAAATAATTTATCAATATTAAATAAATTCCTAAGGATATTAAAAAAGTGATAGAATTAAAAATTATTATTTAAAAAAAAATTGTTTGTCTGTGCGCTTCTGCACGTTTATTTAAGTAACAGCTTATCTAAGTCAAATGCAATTTTCTTCCTTTAGCCATAACGGTTAGTATAACCTAACCTAACCTAACTATTTGTTTTATTTTAATCAGTTATTTTTTTTTTCCACGTAGTCGAAGTTTGCATAACTTTGCAATATGAGCAATAGAGCAACTGTTGAGTTTCTTGCCGGCTTTTCTCAGCAGAACTGCCTTCCGAACCGGTGGTAGCTTTTTATTCATATGTTCATTCGACGATTCAAAAGTGCTTATAATAATTGCCTATATGAATAAAGAATATTTTGAATTTTGAATTTTGAATAATATACAAAGTAGCATATTAAAATAAATATAGTCATTAATACCTTGAAATATACAAAGAAGATGACGATACCAAAGTAGACGAGGGCGTGCGGCGCCGATATGAGATCTGTCTTCTTATCGAGCACGAATATCACTGACGCCACTAGAGATGCTTTTGTGTAGCTGAAAAAAAAAACCATTAATTTTAAGTATAATAATATTCAATATCTATTTTAGCTAAGGCTCCTAGGTCCGTATTTTTACTTCTTGAGATGCTGTTTTCATTCATTGATATATAATTTACGAACGAAAACAGCATCACAAAATCGACCTGAGACTTATATGAGCGGTATATCTGCTCTGGAATTCTGGTGCCGAGGCCAATGCGACGTTGAGTTCTGCCAATTGACACGCAATGCCTCCAGAATTTGGCGGAAAGTGGGGAACGGAGTGTCTTAACACTAGCTTCCCTCCCTATTTGATTTTAAATTTATTTTTTACTCATCAATATATAGGACAATTTTTACAGGATTCTGATCAGACTGTGGTTGCCCCATATATGTTTGCTATGCATAAAACACAGAGTAAAAGGGACTACTTTGTAAATTTTTAACACGTTTTCAAATTTATGTTAATTATTATTTGAGTCATGTAATGTATTTTTCGTGACCCTACGTTTTATACGTTTTAGTAACTGCTTACACTACGTTATATTTATTTATTTGTTTTATACACAAGTATAAATATATGTATTATAGCAGCAGTTATTTTATTACAAGCAATCGTGTTTATTTTAAACGCATTTTAAAATATTATTCCACACTTAGGAAAGAAAAATACTGATAATAACATAGCATAATATGGACCGTTTATTTTGAAAGTGGTGTAAGTCAATTCTGGAGAAAAATGAGCTATCACGTTAATTCATGCTTAATTCAACGTAATTTTTGTATATATAACTAGTCCGTGTTTAATTTCTCAAAAGAAAATCCCATGTTTTGTACAACTTAAAATCGGTCGGTAAATGAAATTGCATAATCGTCGATTATGAAAGTGGTGTAAGTCGATTTTGCATTGTTTCCACTACTCGTAAGTTTAAAAAAATAGAGAAATGTAATAGAAAATGGGCTGTATGACTCCGTAGCTTTGCCCGTATTTTGGTGAATTAAAAAACCAACAAAAACAACAGTAGCGCCATGTGTTTGCAGAAAACTCCGCAATCATATTACGATTTTTGTAATTTTATATTATTTAGGAGTTGAATTTTTAAATAAAATGTAGCCTATGTGCTATTCCAATTCATACTCTAGCTGTGTAATTAATTTGAAAAACTACGAATTTGCAAACTACATACTTTGGCCGATACCTTTACCCTTTTAAAAAAAGAAAACTTACAAGCTTTCAGAGTTATAATATTTATAGGATTACGTGTGATAATACGTGAAAAATACCAAAATGCCAGACCTATTACGTACGAAAAATATAAAGACATGAAGCAGCTACTACCCTATTTACCTCCGGTGCATCATGCATATTATGAAACACTACCACATGCAGAGAATAAGTAAATTCTTGTAGTCAGTATCTTGTAATGACAATATAATTGCTACCTAAAATTAAAAAAAAAGATATTTGATTTTTCAAAATTGCAATTAAACGATTTTTACAATTGTCTAATTTTGAAAGTGGTGTAAGTCCATTTACAGCACATAAATATGTGTTATCGTAGTCTAATTAGCCAAAAACAAATTTATATAAACAAATTAAATGTTGATAAAACAATAGAAACAATGCCAGACCTCATATCATTTGCCTATATTTTTAAATCAACAAATATAGTAAACTTTAATTTTCTCAAAACAAAAGAAAATGTACTTACACCACTCTCAAAATAAACGGTCCATATAATTTTTCAATATATGAATCAACTTTATATTGGAATAAAATTAGAACTACTATGTAAATATGAAATGCAACTACTAAATTACTAAAAAAAGATATATAATACAATTGGATTGTTTATGAATTCAGTAGTGCATTTAAATTTTCACCATTTTTGTATATTACGTTTCTTTGGGTAAGATATTGATTAATGATTATATAACAAGAGCTGTTGCTACTTATAGCCGTTACCGGTTCGTTGGTTATGTAGAGCGTTTAAACGATCACGACTATCACTTTCAGTGAAATTTAAACATATTCTATACGAATAAGAATAAAAAATAAGAATTGGAGAACGTGAGTAAACATTAAAATTTAAAATAAATACATAATAATGTAATAATACTTTATAAAGAAAAAAATACAGTAGGTAACACAAAATACATGATATCCCTAAGTTTGTATGAATGGATGACAAATTAAGTATAATATGCATTTTTGTAACTATTGTTCTATGTGCCGTATATAAATTATAAATGTAAATTTAACTCACAAGCTTGGCTGCATGGTTTCCATAGCTGTGGGTGTCCACGCCCCGCGGATGAGTCGCTCAACTAACTTAGTAAATCCTGCTCCATTTCCTTTCAAAGTACCTGGAGACATCAATCTATTGAGTAACTGATAATAATATTAGTAAGTAAATAAAATGTAATTTCGAGATGTTTAAGCTTAGCTTTGTCAAAATATAATCATTATTTTTTTAGTTTAATTAGTATTTATTTAGTTTAATAAAACAGCCTCATATTTGCAAAGTAATGAAGTATTGTATTTAAGGAATTGAAAAATAAATGTTCCATCAAATATATAACATAATATCTAAAATGATCAAAATTTTACATGACCCGACAGTCCTAAGACTTCAATTTTTTTTCAATTATCCTCTTTTTCTCCTTTAAAGAAGCTCAAGGTGTAAAAGTGGTACTTCAGCGAAACAATCTATATATATAAAAGGACTTGTCCTCACTGACTGAGGTAAGGCGCGCGCACAGCCGTAACCGCTGTGCGTAGAAACGTGACATTTGGACAGATGCTTACTTTCGTAATCTGGACATCCACTAAGAAGGGATTTTGAAAAATTTTAAACCCAAGAGGGTGAAATAGGGGTTGAAAGTTTGTATGAAAAAAAATTAAATAGGCACCGATTTTTATAAAATTGAAAATTCAGACTCTTAAAGATACTTAATTGAATACGTGTTTCACGGTTTTTAGGGGTGCCAATAAGTGGTTGGAAGTTTGTATGAAAAATATGATCTTTTATAAAATTTGATATTTAGACTCTTAAAAATATTTCATTGAACACATGTATCGTGGTTTATTTTAATTCATCCCCTAGGGGTGCAAATAAGGGGTTGAAAGTTCGTATGGAAAAAAATTTAAATCGCCACAGATTTTTATAAGATTTGAAATTGAGACTCTTAAAAATATTTCATTGAAGACGTGTTTCATGGTTTATTAGAATTCACCCCTAAGGGTGCAAATATGCATGCGAAGCTGCGCGCGTCCGCTAGTTTATTAATATACAAAATTATACTGCTGGAATTAAAACCCGCGTACAACGTATGGTTTGTTAAGTCCGAACTGCATCACAAAGAACTTATAAATACAAATAAATCTAATAAATACAAATAAACAACAAATAACAGCTTACCGACAATAACCATAATAATATAGGCGTTAGGATATAATTTGGCTGCGTGGGTGACGCCGTCGTACACTTTTTTGGCGCGATATATTTCTTTCATGGCGGAAGCTGCCACTTTGACAGGAAGGAATTTGGCCACTTTGTAGCCGACGTCCAATGGCGTGTAAAATACGACGTACCTGTAAATTTATTATTTTTTTTATTTTAAAAATGTTTATTTTTAAAAAAGGTAAAACGTTTTTAATCCTAAATCAGACAACTTCTTATAATTTATTGCAATACTAGCGGCCCGCTCGCGGCTTCGACCGCTTGAACTATGTATTGTTAACTTACTAATTAGCATTACTTTCGTTTTCTTACATTACTAATAATCTGATACGCAATTACATATCACGTCTGTAAGGCTCGTTGGTCTAGGGGTATGATTCTCGCTTCGGGTGCGAGAGGTCCCGGGTTCAAATCCCGGACGAGCCCGCCTTAAGTTTTGATTATGTACGATCCAATAATATATTTTGCAAAACAGTTTTATTTTGCAAATTATGCGTGACAGCTATTATTTATAAGATTAAATTTCTGTTACCAAAAGTTAGGCAGGATTTAGACCTAGAGCTTGTGAGACAAATAGATTTCGCTCATTTCCGTCACTCAACGCGCAAAGCCTCAAAGATACGGCGGGAAGTGGGAAGTGGATTGTCTTAACATTAGGTTTCCTCTGCCTACCCTGCTATATGTGGGATATATTGTGAACCTGAAATTTAAACTTACCATGTTATTGTGCCTATTACTAACTGAGGCGTGTTCTTTAGCGGTGCCAGTATAGGTTCCCCCAGCAGCCCGTTTGCCACCATGCCCCCCGCGAAAATCACGAGCATTGTTGATAGCCAGCATGACAGAGGGTGTTTGCGGGAGAAGGTCTGTGCCCCTACAATTTTTTATAATTATTTAAAAATGGCGAAACGTAAAGTGTTTCGGTTGTTCAGTAATTATTATTTATCATACGCTTATTTATAACTAGCGATCTACACGTTTCGCCTGCTTGAAGTTACTATTATATTATAGCCAAATTATACAAAAAAGTAAAACAAACACCCATCCTCACAAACTTTCAAATTTATAATATTGCTATGATGAGTAGGATTTTAATATAGAGAAATTTTCAGACATTTGCAAATTTAGATTTTTAGATAATTTTTAAAGGTTCAATTAGGCATCTTAAACTGCTATTGACAATACATAATGAGGCTGATAGAATTATCTATATTTAATGAAAATATACTTTTACGATCTGTATTTGATCCTGTAACCATTGGATTCAGATTCATGGCTCGGTCATCTAAATATACACCAATGGACCAAACATTACTGTCCCCATAAAGAATTATAGATTATATGGCAACCAACACGATAGAAATAATACTTGAAAGAACGTTCTATGTAGAGATATATTTAGATCTATGCCAGAATCGAAGTAGCGTTTCCAGAATAGAAAGAAGAGTTAGTCGGAATGTTTATCTTCGTAAACATATCTATTTTTCAAAAGAAAATTACATTAAGAATTCAAGAATAAAGAATGATTTATAGTCTACTATATATAAAACGTTGTGCGAAGTTTGTTCATGTGTTATTTTTGATATTTCATAAATATCATTATAGAGATTACAGAGCAAGAAATATTATGCTTTACTAAGTAGAGCTTACAAAGTCTCATTCTAAAAACTAATGTAAACTCTGAGGCGTTAGTTATTTTTACTGTTGTTTTAACTACAAAGTTCTTTATCTGTAGTACGTACTAAAAATAAACTATTTAGTCTGTAGTCTGTAGACGGTTTTATAGATAAAATATTTTAATGGAGCACAATTAATAGTGCATATTTATTTTCTGAGAATATATTGATTTTTTTTTGGATACACACAAAGATTTTGATCTCTATTCTTACTTGTGGCCAATGGGAACCATTACATTTATTTAATTATACTTTAAATACTTCGATAATTTATTTCTATTCTTATTTAACAAAATGAATTTAAGGCTTTAAGAAACTAAAGCTTATAATTTTACGAAGCTTATCGTAATAAGTATGTAGTATTGTTTATTATTTCTTATTTAAAAATCAAAAGTGATGCAGTACCTACTATTAATATCTAGTTTTAGTATATATATCTTTGGTGCAAGTGCCCACATGATCTTTCATGGTTACAAAAATTATGAAATTGTTATATTTAAACTTCATTAAAAATCATTTTTATTTTCATAAATTATTCTTTAAAACAGTTAGGATCCTAAATTAACGTTAAATTTCGGGCAATTTTGTATTTTAAGTTATGATATGTAATTTCAACATTTTCCAAAATAAAATTAAGACTGTCGTTTGTCATACTTTTTCAAAAATAGAGTATGAAAATTATTTATTAATTATTTAATAATTTTAACATTATATTTTTTGAAAATTAGCCTAGAATAGATTGAATAAATTGTTTTTTAAATTCACCCTTATAAGATATGGCTCGTTGGTCTAGGGGTATGATTCTCGCTTCGGGTGCGAGAGGTCCCGGGTTCAAATCCCGGACGAGCCCAAGTCTATTTTTTGCATACACTGTCATTCCATCTCTCAGTTTGACATATCATATTCAAGATAATCGTACAAATAAGAAAGCAAAGATTGCTTATGCACAATCCCGACCTATTTAAGTTTGAAATGGCGCCATCTATTTAAACTCGCGTAAATCGTTCGCATTCCCCGCCAATGGCATCGGCATTGCGAAGGGTCTTATCGTAATCACAAACATTATTTTGCAACATAACCTCTCTTTCTCTACCAACCAATATTTATATAATTATTTAAGTAAAAATACGTTCACTTGTGAACAGTGACGTAATTATTGGGCTGTAATCATTTTAATCTACGTCAGTTAGATAATAAATGATGTGATAATAATTTGGCCTTTGAAATAAACATTTTGCGAGCAATTGTCGACATTTTTTCTTTTAAACGCGATAAAGATTGATGAAATAAGATTTTTATGTATTTCCTGTAGCTTAAGCCGATGTGGTCATCTGTAGTTTATTTCTATAATAAGTGCGATTTGCCATCTAATGAAAGCAACTGGTCTATTTATAAACTCTATAGGTGGCTTAATTTTAGTCCCATGATATAGAACGGCAATGGTTCCATTCTAGAAAAAAAAGGAATATACTATTTAACATTTAATTTGAAGCGTATGGCGGGTTTAAATTGAAATAATAATAATTTATTCCTCACCAGCTCCTAAATCCTCTCGTACCGCTAAAGCGCATAGCAAGGAGTGCGCTATATCAAAATACGGGTACATTTTCAGTTTTATGACCTGATTGGCCAGGTCCAAGAAGGCTTCGGGATCCATGGTGATGTATTTTTGTGCAGTCCTCGATTAATAAAAGGGAATTTGTCCAACTTAACACCGACAATAATATGTCACGGTAACGTGTCCGCGACCATTCGCGGGCGAAGTAGCCGCGAGACTGGCTCAGACAAAATCACCTCTATCGTCTTTTTTTTATTTTCGTCAACTCTACGCCCGGAGCGTCTTGTATTCAGCCAAGGCTTGTTATAAATTGCACTTGTCGCATTCTTTTTACGTTTTTATCAATTTCTTTTATAGATTAATGTGTTGTTTTGATTGATATTTTCAGGATTTATATCTAAGTTTCCGTAGTGTAGCGGTTATCACGTGTGCTTCACACGCACAAGGTCCCCGGTTCGATCCCGGGCGGAAACATGGCATTTTTGCTACTTTAAATTCTTATTTGAAAATTATATTTTTTCTCCAAATAATTATAATTTTAATAAAGAAAGAAATCTAAGAAAAATGTATCACACTGATATACTATTGTAACTTACGTTTATGAGTTTGGTTACACTTAAAAACATATTTAAATACAAGCGTTTACCTCTGAAAGGCTCCACACTTTCATCTTAGTAAGTAAGCAACTAAGCATACTGTCTTAACTACATAAGAGACTATTCATTCTCAAAAGTTCAGCTTTGCTAAAATGACGTAGGTCTGCTCTGGGATTTTAATCTGTTAAGAAAGTTTAACGAATAATATAGGAATATAATGAAAGACCAGTTAAGTTATATAAATATATTTGTAGTGGTAGATCCACCAATTACAAAACATTTGAAAATGCCTTACATAAGTTAGGTATAAAAATAATATTAATTAATATGATAATTCGAGAAAAAGCACAATTAGAAACAGAATCAACAATTTTCTCGTCAGTCTTGTTATTTGTTACACAGCCAAAACTTTGGAAATATTTTAGTTAATTTTAATTTAGTTTTTTCTTCACATTTGAAGAGTTAAATAGTTTACCGGTTGTAGAATGCCTATATTATAAATATAATAATTTCATAATAAATCATTGATTTAAATAGCGTAAAGAGCGGAAAAATTTAATTAACATTCATATTATTTTATTTTTATTGACACGTTCACACAAAAAAAACATACACATGAATGTAAAAAAACTCTATTCTTAAAAATAAACGTCTTGACTTAAAAGTTTTATAAACAAAATAAATAAAAGTTGTTCTATAAAGATATTATTACATAATAATAAATGTTTCCAAAAACAAATCTGATTTCATATTATTGCATACATTTTTTGCCAGTTCAGTTTTTTTAAACTAAAAAAAAAAGTCATGTAGAAATTATAAAAAAAAAATCATGTCACACTCCTTTAGTTTCTTTAGAACAGAATATTGCTAAATTATAAATATAAAAACCTTTTAATTTAATTTTTATACACTTACTAGTACAATAATAAATTCTTATAAAAAGCTAACAAATTGTAGGAACTAGTAGAAAACTGCCAAATGTTTCTTAAACATAAATTTAAAAATCTATATAGAACCTTTAATGGACATAGGAACATTTAGCAATCAAATAGATAAGTGTAAAAAAAAATTATTACAGATATATTTATATGAATGTGTAATGAAAATAATGAGCCTTATAAAAAAATATGTATTTTTTTAAATACATTTTAATAATCAATTAGAGAGCATTAAGTTTTTTTTTTAACATTTAACTTTATACTGCATTATTTATTGTCAATAATATATATTGTTATTATAGAAAGCAACAAAATTTTAACTCCTTTTTTCTTTTATTCCTTCTGTCTGTCTGGTATATATTGGACCAGGAAGCTGTCTTGAGGTGTAATAAATATATTTATTATACATATATGAAAAACACAATACTTGAACTAACACTCATATTGTTTATATAAAAGAATTCATAATTAAACAGCCTCATGAGTTTTTATATAGATTAAATAATCTTTATATAATGGCTTCAACCATTTCACATTTGTATATGACACTTTTGATAAATTCTCATTATTTTATAAACTAAACATCTGTAATGCCATCATTTTCTTATTAGAATAAGGAAAAAAACACTAAATATCTGTCAAATTATCGAGAACTTATCAAACAACAGTGAAATTGATTCTTAATAGTAATAATGAAAAAATTATGATAATCTTCGATGCATTAAATAAATAGCAATCAATAAGAAAACCTATACGTAATAGGAGTTACAAACTTATAAAATATTGATGCGTTCCTTAGCTGAAGGGAAAAAAAAATTTAAGGGCGACGACTAAAATATATGAGCTCTTGGTATTGAGGACTTCATTGTTATTCACCACATCTGGAAAAGAAAAAAGAAAAATCAGCTTCACGGTGTATCCCCAGCACCACACAGTAGGGTAGGCAGAGGGAACTTATGGGGAGGGAACTCATGGGGAGGGAACTTATATATGCGAATATATAAGTTCCCTCCGAATATCTGGGCGAATGCCGTGTTAAAAAAATATGTCATGCGAGTTAATATTTAATTTTTTTTGTTAATATGAAACAGATAAATTTGATATTAATATATTAAATACGAATATATCCTTTTTGTAGGAAGATATTTAAATATTTAGTACATAATATATGTATACTTATGTACCTACATATTATTTGTTTTTGCATGCAAAAACATGAAAGTTTTACCTTGAAATAAAACTAAAAATGCCACTTTCCGTTTTAGCACTGCAAGGGGTCGATATCTGAACAACTGAAGCATAATATGCTATTAAAATTGAGTCATATATCCTTTCAGACTGATTTAATTAAAAAAACGAATATAGTTATTAAAACAAAACTTATAAAAAGAAGAGTACAATTTGTCCATTTTTTTCATAAATAAGTAGTCAGGAGCTAATTAATAAGTAATGTTCAATATTATTTAAAATGACACAATTACCTTTCTTCTATGGAAATATTTTTTGGTGTTCGTCCATTACCTGAAAGAAATATTTAATACTGTTATATATGTATGTGAATTTCATAATGATTTATTAAAAAAACTTTAAACTTAAATCGTTAATCGCACAAGTAGAGTCATCCAATCATAAAATAATAAATACCATGTAAGAATCTGTAAAGTATTTATATTATTATATAGCTCTACATAAAGTTTCGTTTAAGATTAATAAATGAAATAATAAAAAAATAAATATTAAAATTCCAATAGACAGCGAAGCTCTACATAAATACTAATAATATTGTTTGAAGTTAACTTCACACTGTATCCCCTATATACCAAGGTAGGTAGAAACAGCCGCCTAATGTTAATACACTCCATTCTTCACCTGACGTCGTGTCGCAATGGGACAGCGTCTCACAGGAACAAGACCTTTAGAGGTTAAATTATCATTCGGGGAATGACTATATTTAAAATTATTTTCATTTCCATAGTAGACAAAAGTTAGGAAGTGGGTGATTAACGAAGTTTCACAACACTAGTCGGCAGAAGGAACCCTTCTGCCAACTTTGTTTTACTAAAAAAAAATCACCTATAATTAAATACAATAAGCTATGTCTACCTATTTTAAGACTATTTCCATCTTCACCGTGCGTACGAATCTCATGTATGAGAAAATTAAAAGTGTCATCTTTTGCCTGATTGCTGTTCGAATTAACGATCAATCTGTGTCTTAAATTAAATATTTCTTCGGAAGTTTCATTATCTATATTATCTATGGACGGATATGCAACCTCCCTTTGGAAGGTTATTTGTTTTGCGTCATTTTGTTCTTGAATAGATCTGCCGCCATCTTGGTCGGATTCCGTGTGCGAGTCGGATTTATCGCTTATTGGGCTTGTCAAGCTTGTTAACTGAAATTGTTATATGAAAAATAAAATATAAGTTAATTTATATTTTCTTCATTCATTTCTTCGCTCTAATTAGTTTGAAAAAATAACTTTTTCAATTTTGGCAAAATCTTTTTAATTATATTAGACTTATATAGAGTAGTTCAAACTGTGGTTTAATTTAAATTGGTGATGACAAAAACATTTTATAACTGTGACATTTGCATATGTTAATATAGTTATATCAAAATACCCCTATATAAACTGAGATATACAAATATAAACATTATATACCATACCGTATCAGAACAATCATCAGAATCCTCTAGGTTCACCATTATTGTCTCCACGACGCGCTCCATGCTCGTCTCGCTAGTGGTTGGTACCGAGTTTGCTTGCTGTCGAACGAGTTTATTGCGTTTTACTATCTGAAAATAAAATTTTATATAATTTATATAAAGTACGAGTACTCGTATATAAATATACTGTAAAATAAAATTAACACCTCACTTAGATAGCATATTAGGTCTAAGTAATAATTTATAAAAATAATGTAAAGACAAAAACAACCTTTTCGTACGATAGGAATGAATGAATACTAATATAATAAACGGAAGAGTTTGTTTGTTTGAACGATAATATCTCTGGAACTACTTGTTTTGTATGAAAACACTACATTTTTCACACACAGACATAACGTAAAGTATATATGAGTCAATTATGTTAATGTATTAATTTAAAAAAAAGTATATTGTTATATATTACACAAAAAAAGATAGTAATTTGCTACGAAATAACGTTTAAAAGTCTAAAAAAATCTATGGCTCTCGTATTTCCAGAAATATCTGCAACTATAAATATATTTCGACATTATATAAAACAAGTTACACAAAAGGTTGTTAAGCATTCTCACGATTAGCTAATATGAATGTAGATTTATTTAAAATATAATATATGAAAATGTGGTGTGAGCTATGTTATTATTGCTGCCAACGTGACGCACAAACGTGTCAGTGTAAACGCGACGGTTGTGGGTTCCATTCTCGCTCAAGGGGATTAATTACCTATTTAATATTTTCATTTCTTCGGTCTGGTAACAAGGCAAACCATTCGATTCGATTCGATTCGATTTCGACTAAAAGTGACGGGCGAATTGTCAAAAATTTTTACTTCATCAACGTGTCATCATCGTGTTTACGTTTTACCTATACTAATAATATTCTAAAATGCCGAAAAATAGAGAATAGAGTTGTTTTTCTTCTTGTCTATTCGCCAACAGACTATGAGTGATACGTGAACCGCAAACGTAACAAACCTATAATTTAAATATTATACTTCCTTTCAACTATGTAGGTTTACATAATTTTATAAATAACACTATACAAATTCACATAAACTTACACGGAGTTTATGTAGTAATACATCATTATATATTACAAATAAGTACGATATGTAATGTTTCTCATTTATTTACTAATAGCATTACCTTTAGTTACTTTAAGTAATGATGACAAACGATGACTATGTATGTAAATATATCCACACGTAATACTTATTTGTAAACAAAACTGTTTCACATATAAAGAGATGAAAATAAACATATTGTATTTAAAAAATATATCTTCTTAAGTATTTGTCATAACGATTTTGTGTTTTCTATAAAAAAATACATAATCTCTTAAATTATAGATATTTAAGTCTCGAGGAATTGTTTTCTTTTTCCCCACACAGCAGGGCAGGCAGGTAGCTTAGTGTTAAGACACTCTGTTCCTATTTTCCGCCGAATTGTGGAGGCACTTCGTATTGAGTGGAGGAACTTAAAGTCGCGCTTTGCTTCGAAAAGGAGGAATTGTATGATAAAATTATTAGTTAGAAGAATACAGAGTATACAAAATAATACTTTATTAATGTAATGTATAATTTAACAAATATATGTTTTAAAGTTCTCACGTACTAATTTTATAACATCGTATATCTATCAACAAATCTTATAATATCAAGGCGAATCTTATTATTTAAATTGAATGAACATAACTGACCTTTCTATATTTTTTTATAAAGATATTTATAATATAAAATAAATTATAAATATATTTCAATAATTGTGGGAAGTTCTTTTGTATCCTTACACTTAAAACTTCATTAATTCAAGGTATGTGGTATAAAAAACAGACTTTTTAAAAAGAAATCGAGAATATATATATATGAAATGAGAATATATTAACAAATTGAAATGTCCGTTTGTTCCAATTAGCAAAGAGGTATTTTATGAAAATCTAGACTAAATTTTTACTTAGAGTACGGCCTGAATTTTTCGATTTCTTAATTACAAATGTGTATGTTCAAATATATTACATATAATAAAAATCTAACTAATAGCCATATGTACATGAAAGGTGTGTATTATTGGGGATATTTATATTAACAGCTTCCAAACCAATGATTTTTTAAATTTTATGTCTTTTTGTGCATAATACTTTTGTGCACGCTTATTCCAAAAACGGCTTAATCGATTTTAATAAATTTTTATTATTCTATTTTCATAAACTTCACTGTAAGTGTTTATAAGTGTTTTTTATTTTTTTTATTTATTTATTTATAACAAAGTACATTAAAATTAATTATTCTTCGCGGTTAAGCCCGATTTGGCTTGTGTGACCACTGCACATTCCTAAGTACATTAAGTTAAAGAAAACATAAAAACTATACAAAGATACAAGTATTTTTAACAAACACAAAAATAAACAAATTCACTAACAAAAAAAAAATGTGATTGTGAGTCAGGTTAAACAAAAGATGCGTATTTGTAACTACGCGTACGTTTTCAATGTCAAGCTACAGTATATTACTTTTATTATAAGAAAAAATATATATTATTATTATTTTGTTTCATTTCTTAAAGATTTATTTTATATTGTTAATACTTAAATAAGAAAAAATCTTTTATTTTGTATTTTATATTGTGTATAGTAATATTATCTTTGAGGGTTTTCGGTATTTCATTAATCAGTCTTGGGATTATATAGTTTGTTGTCCTTTTACCATAAAAATTGTTTGCTCCAGTTGTTTCTATTGTATTCTATGAAATTGATATCGTTAATATTTTGTGTTCTTTGAAGTTTCTGTGGTGATAAAATAAATTTTCTTTAAGTAACACATGTTTTACTTTATCTTGTACTGGTAATACTTTGCAATACTCAAAAAGTTTATGCTCACTGTGATAGAATTTTTGTGTTACTGACGATGGTGCAATCCTTTTAAGTGTTTTTTTTTGTTTTTAATTGAATATTATAAATTTTAACTCAATATAGCATCTACTATAGCAATGTTTAAATATGAGCGTTCTAAATTTCATACTCCTCCGTCTGCGCAACTTTCATAAATAGGAATACAACGTTTTTACTTCACGTATTAATAAATAGTTTATTTTCAAATATTAATACTGAAATATATACATACTAACAATAATCAATATTACTTTTAAGAAGAACTTACCAAAACTTCATCGCCATTGCTTAGCTGCGTATTATTGTTTCCATAGTGCTGTCTTCTAAAGCATAATGTAAATTCGAATAGGCTCTGTAATTGGCTGAACCAGGACTGACGGTTCACAGGTTCACTTCTCGAACGCATTATACGATTACCCTGATATTTTAATGTACGTAGATAGCGTCTCTTACTTTGTATATATGATACCTGGAAAGAGTAACAACGTGTTATTTTTCATAAATTTTGTGCAACATCACGCTGTATCACGCACACAGCAGGATACATCTGCCTACATTTTTGTACGCAGAAAAAAAGTGAAAAACTTAAATCCAATACTTACAACGTCAGCGGATCTTAAAGGAGGCTTTCCGCGCATTAAGTTTAAGAGAGATAGAAATTCTCTCGTAAGGCGTAGTGCCGCGAGTAACGTAAGGAAGAACACCCATGGCACTGGACGAATCAGTTCTGGTTGTGGTCTGTCTTCTTGATCCACTAGACAAATATAAACATTTTATTAATAATACGTCCAAATAAATTATTTTAAATTACTCTTACAATAATAGCATCTGCGAAGATGATAAATATAATATTTGATTTACTTCTCCTTTTGAAAAATCTTAAATAGCATAGTAAAAGTTCTTTGAATAGTCATAGCTTATTAATAATTATTAATATTTTTTTTATTCGTACGACACATTAGCTAAAATAAAGCTCCTTTCATACAAAATTTAAATATATGACCTCCGGTAGCCCATACTTCGCTTTAGTAATTGAAGACAAAACAACGTATCGTAGACACTTTCTCATTATTTCATATTAATGTATTCAAAAATATAATTTATATACATACATATATGTATATGTTATTTCATATTCAAATCCAAAATACAAAAATTGCTGCTTAATAAAAAAAGACTTAATTACTTATATTAGAAAAAACTATACTACGAACGTCAAAGCATAAATATGAAGCATAAGTGAAGGTAGTGTTTCTTTTATAGAATTTATTGCTTCCTACATTAGATAAATAAAAAAAACATGCATATTTAAATATTTGTTGAAAAGGAGTTAACGATATTTGAGATTTCCTTTTTACTGAATACAATTTATTAAATATTTAATATTATAATTTATACTTATTATTCATTTACCTACATGACTTTTCCTTGTTTCTTAATATTTTAATTCATAATATTTAATTAAACTTCAACAGCATTTATAATAACCTATACAAAATAAAACCGTATCAGCTTCACGCTGCGTCCCGTACGAAGCAGGATAGACAAAGGGAACCTAGTGTTAAGACACTCCGATCCCCACTTTCCGCCTGAAATCTAGAGGCATTGCGTGTTGAGTGGCTGAACTCTACGCCGCGCTTTGCCTTGACTTGAACTTAAATAAATATTTAGGTAGGTAGCTATATATATATATATATATATATATATTCGCATAACGGATCCAAGGTACCTGAACTTCTCCGACTTAACGGCTGGCTCAGGGCCTATAAGGATGATGCTCGAGTCCCGCAGGCCATGTACTCTGTCTTCGACACATTTACTTTAAGGCTGCCGTTCTCAAGCGTACCCTTCCAGAGGTTCACTTTACGCCCCAGCGTCAGTCGGTTCTCGGCAATGAGTGCTATGTCGTCGGCATACATCATCAGCCATGGAGGCTGGTCCTGGATGTGAGCCGAGACAGTATCGAGCACTACATTGAACAAGAACGGACTAAGAGCCGAGCCCTGGTGAACCCCCACTGTAATCGGGAAGGGTCTAGTGTCGCCAACAGCAGTCCTAACCATAGAAGCGGAATCGTGGTACATGCCTCTGATAATCTCAATATAGGCCTCAGGGATCCCTTTGGANCCTCGTATGTAAGTGGAGTCAGCCATCCCTTAAGTTTCTTTTTACACTCATAATATTGCATGTGGTATATATTTATTATTTTATTTACTTTATTATACAGAAAGCTTGAACGTGACTCATATTGAATGCTAGCGAAAAAAGTTTTTGTTGCGAAGGTACGTGCTATTATTTTATCTTTCCTTCTTTTATTTTTTAATTGTGGGTCATAGGGTAGGGATTTGTGTTTCTTTAAAATTACGTGCAAAAAGCATAGTTTCCTAACAGTCAGTAAGCCACTTTCTTGATACAATTGGTCCGTCGGAAGCCTTACATTTTTGAAATACATAACCTTGATAAGAGCTCTTTGTGCACGTTCCAGGGTAAGAAACCTTGTTTTTAGAGCTCCTCCCCAAATGGGAATACAATAGAAAATAAGTATGGATTGGGCTAGGCTTTGGTCCACAATAACACCCAAATATTTTATGTTTTTGACTCTTTCTATAGTGGGACAGTTACATTTACTGTTTATTATATATATATATATATATATATATATATATATCTATATATATATATATATATATATATATATATATTTTAACGCAATGTCAACAAGGACATTTTAAAATCTAGTTAACTTATTATAACGCAGTTACATCACAATCAGTTATATTATAGTAATTGAATCGTAAAATTGGACAACGACGATTTACTAACTCATTCACGTAATAGCAGCATTAACCTGTCTATTTCTAGTTTGTCTTGTTCAAAAAAAGTAAATACATATTTAAAAATGTAATATACGTTACATTAATTCTCCTCTTTGAATAACAGTCGCAGTTGAGTAAAAGAGTATATTAAAATAAAAATGACAAAAAAAAACAAAAGAAAAAAAGGAGAGCAGAAAAGGGCACAGATGACACGTGCCCGTGGTGTGTTATAATAATTATTTAATAATATTGTTATTATATAAGTTTGTTATTATATATATTATAAATAATATTGTTATTATATATATTACAAGTTAACAACGATCGGTCGAGCATCAATTACAGGTAATTTTTATAAGACTAAGGGTTTCTAGGTAAATACAGCAAAAATACATACACGGCGGTGGCACAGCCCATTTCGCACTCTTTTCTATGACCCACAAAGCACGGTCCGCGTATCTGATCGCCGTCTGCCCTAGACGGTAGCTGGCGGCGCGCTCCGCTGCGTTCTGAAGCACCTCCTTCGCGAACGAGACCAGTTCCATAACTGAAAACTAAAGGAGAATTTACGTTTGGATCATAATATATTTCGTAACTAATATACACGTGATAATATTATGATAAAACTTGACTGTATAATTTATTCGTATATTAAAATAGCAATAAAAGGCCACAAATTTGAATATTTGGCGGTATAAGATGCAAGGACCGCCTGTTGATAAAACAACGGCAAAATGGTATGCAATTTTCTCTTCTTTAAAAACATAAGATTTTGAATACTGGTAAAAGTTAGTAGAGTAGGTAATATTTAATATGCAATTAATAAAAATATGAAATGTTTTTTTTTCATTTCTTCCCATGAAATAAAATTGATAAAGATAATTTTAATTTTTTAATTATGATAACTTTAGTTTGAATGTTTAGAGATTTGTAATTTCATGAGACCAGAAATTTGTAATTTAATTTAATTTGAGACTGTAAATGCGACAGTTTGTGGGTTCGATTCCCACTCGACGAACTACTTAATATTCCAACTAATTCATATTTTTAATTTCCTTGCTATGGTAACGACGCAAAGCGCGGCGTTGCGATCCGCCACTCTTCACGCCGCTCTCTCTCTCGCTCTCTCGCGTGCTTCGAGAATTTGTTGAAATATATGGAATGGAGTGTCTTAACACTTAGTTCCCAGAAACCCTATGTGCGTGATATAGCGTAAAGCTAAAAGAAACTTTATTATTACATATACTAAGGTATTTTTAAGCATGTATCTTCTCTAGATCTTATAGACGCTGGCGTAAAATATAAAAAAGCTAGTTGATAAAAAAACAAGTAATTCTCGTTTTTACTTTATCAATTACATACCATTTGTATATTTTACACGAGTATTTCTACTATAATCAATAATTCTTTACAAAAAAGCATAATTCTTTTAAATATTCTTCGACGGGTCTTATTACTAGGATGAATATTTTATAAGTTAAATATACAATAATTATTTAAAAAATCATTTTTAATAAAATTATCTCTTTCTAGCTGAGACCATAGTGTTAAGAAACTCTGTTCCTACAAACACATTGCAGTTTCCCACTCTCCTCATCTATTTAAATAATTGCATCAGATTAACAATTAATATAAAGGAATATTTGTGCTTAAAATCAAGATTTAAAACCGATGCATTCAAAGTTGACCAGATCGAGCGAACACAATGTCGCCTTTTCCGATTTTACAATCAGTTTACAAAGAGAAGGAGGGCACTTCATTCATCTGGTTACATTCATTCATCCACGTAGTTTCTATATATAAAAATGGTTCGACTTTAAATTTAGAACGTACTTTTAAAATTTACTACTTTGAACTATATTAGTATTGAAATTATTAGTAAAATATTTATTTAAACATTTAATCACCATTTATATCTTTTCACATATCATTTAAAAGAATATAATCTAGAGCAAATATTCTACTAGCATCGATAAGTACTCAGCATGTGTGAGTTACCCGTTGCTCTTTACCTAGAAAAAGATTTCAATCTAAATATTGTAAGATAATCTTTACAAAAATTCATATTACAGTTTTCACTAATACCTATAGTATTCATAATAAGGATATTATAATTCATATCAGTGTTTTCACGCAGGTGGAGTTAGCTAGTTGGCTAATCTGTTAAGTTATGACAACATATTATATACCTAAATTAGAATTAACTCTGCTTACTCTACTATGTATGGGATACAACATGAAGGTAAATTTTTTTTACTGATTTTATTAGTAGGCAATAAGAAGACCAAAAAAACGGAAAAAGAAAGACAATTCTCCTTGTATCCCTGGACATAGAGGGCGCTTTCTCCCGTCACTTAAGAGCCAATTGGTGCGGAAACGACGCCTAAAAAACCTCTACTCCCTGGTGGCCTCGTACCTGGAAGATAGAAGAGTCATCATCAACTACGCCAGAGCAACCAGCGAAAAGGGTACCACGAAGGGTTGTGTCCAAGGATCCATCGACGGACCAACCTTCTGGAACCTCATTCTGGACTCGCTCCAACACAAAATGGCGTCCAGAGGGATATACTATCAGGCCTTTGCTGACGATGTGGTCCTCGCTTTCTCTAGCCATAGTACTAGTGAGTTACAAGCCCAAGCCGAGACCACCCTAGCCGAAGTGCAGGACTGGGGAAGGCTAAATAAACTGAGCTTCGCCGCGCATAAGACCCACGCGATGGTAATTACCAAGAAGCACAAGTTTGAAGCCCCCGAAGTCTACATGTCCGGCACCCGACTGAGTATGGTCTCGGAAATAAAACTCCTAGGACTCGTAATAGACTCCAAGCTGACTTTCAACGCGCACGCATCTGCAATATGCAAGAAAGCTGCAGACATTTACAAACGACTAGCGTACGCGGCGAGGGTAACGTGGGGTCTTAATGGCGAGATAGTGAGAACCATATACGTGGCGGTGATAGAGCCAATCGTCCTCTATGCAGCAAGCGCGTGGTCTTCGGCAGCCGAGAAGCTGATGATAAGGAAACAACTAGACTCGCTGCAAAGAGGATTTGCCCAAAAAATATGCAAGGCGTACAGGACGGTGTCTCTGACATCGGCACTGGTCCTCTCAGGCTTAATCCCCCTTGACCTTCGAATCCAGGAAGCCGTCAATCTGTACAAGATCAAAAAGGGGTACTGCGTGGACCTCCTACCACCAGGACGCGAAATAGAGCGCAGGGTGGGACCATTACAAAATCGACACCCATCACGACTCAAAACAACCGAGTACATACGCTTGGAGAGCCTCGACCAGGAGACCCTCGATAAACACCAAATAGCCGGTCCCCTAATCTTCACCGACGGCAGCAAAATCGAGGGTAAAGTAGGAGCAGCCCTAACCTTGTGGGACCAGGGTAGGGAGAGGAAGTTCTCCACATTTCGCCTGGAACCGCACAACACTGTCTTCCAGTCGGAAATGTATGCACTCTTCAGGGCAATAGAGATGGCGAAAAAGTCAAAGGAAAACAAAAATAACACCAACAGACACCAAGCTACTGATCGGCAACGGAGGTTTCGCCGCCTACTTGCACAAATTCCTTAAAAGACAGCCCATCTTGTCCCTGCGATCCGCAATGTGAGGAAACGGTCACGCACGTAATCCTGAACTGCCGAAGATACGGCACAGATCGAGCGATGCTGGAGGTCACCATCAACAAAAACCTAGACCAGCAATCACTCCACACCATCTTAGAATCAGAAGCCACCAGGACACCTTTCCTCACCTTCGCACGTAAAGCCATCTCAACAGCCGCGAAACGCAACAGCTCGCCAGTCGCTCCCCCCTCCGTGCCAATACTCGCACCACCCTCGCAAAAATCCCAAACACCAGCACCTGCGCCATCACAAGCCCCTGCACCACTCATACAAAATTCTCAAACACCAGTACCCACACCACCAACAACACCTGCACCGCTTCTACAAGCTCCCCAGACACTAACTTCCGCACCACTTCTAATCCCCGTACTAATCCAACAAACACACTCGCTAAGATTCCACACTTATACATGCATTACACAGTTATATGTGTAATGTACTATAATANTAACTTCCGCACCACTTCTAATCCCCGTACTAATCCAACAAACACACTCGCTAAGATTCCACACTTATACATGCATTACACAGTTATATATGTAATGTACTATAATAATATATGTTTAAAAAAAAAAGAAAGAAAAAAAAGAAAAAAAAAAGATTGTCGGTATCATCCAACCCCTCTAGTATAAGCTCTAGATATAAGTACAGTTTAAATTGTCCCAAAATTAAGTACGCCACATTAAAAGAACTTTGATAAAATAAAAAAAGGCACGGGCAACTATGTAGCTTTAATATGCCCGTGGATGTAGCTTTAAAAAAAAAAAAAAACAGAACAAAATTCTTATAAAACTAAATCATTATTATATAATAACGAACGATCAATTAAATACACGACTAATTAAATGATAAACACGGTACCTAATTTACTTAATTGACGGCCGCCGATAGGATTTATCTGTTGAACTTTTGTTCGAAATTTTGCCAACGTGAAGCGCGTTTTTTTAAATTGATTTTATTTCTTCAATATAGTGACAATAAAATAATTACGATTCAGAACGGTCATTTTTCGCTCTAGTGTAGAGTCGCGGCTTTGGGTTCCGTCATCGAACACAAACTCCCCCCCATAGATTTCGGCGGAAAGTGGAGAAGGGAAGTGTCTTACGGGGATAACACACTTATACTCGGTTCCCAGATTCCCTATGCCTACCCACTCTGCTGCTACATGCGAGTGAAGTTGTACAATGTGAAGTTGAAAAAAATCACGTAATTTCCAAACAAATAAATCAAATAATAAATCAGTTTTACACTGTATCCCGCACACAGAAGGAAAGGCAGAGGCAACCTAATGTTAGGACACTCCGTTCCTCACTTTCTGCCAAATTCTGGAGACATCGAGTGTTGGGTGGCAGACCCTAGAGTTGACACTAGAGTTAAGAAATGGAAATATAAATTTAAACCTAAAACAATGATTTCTCAAAATTTTTGTCTGTTTGTTAGTATGTCTGTTTGATTTTGCGTTTGTTCACGCTAATCTCAGAAACGGCTTAATCAATTTAAATGCATTATTGGATTCTAGCAAATTTCACGTAACATCTCTTTCTTAACAGTCTTTTAAATTAAAATGTTATAAGATAATGAAGGAACAATTTCCTTGATGAAAAAATAACATTTTTTTGTGTTGCACAAGCGGGCGAAGCCACGCGGGTGCCACTAGTATACAATTTAAACAAACTTTTGAAGCGCGAATACGTTCCAAAATACACACATAGCATTTTTTGTTATTACATTATTACAAACGCAAATGAACTTTAGAAAAACAAGAACTTATATTTATGTACGTTCATACGTAATGAAATGATGTAATGTTGTTAACAATTTTACATACCTTTGCTTTATACCATTACTATCACAGTATATCGTAGGAAACACAAAGAGAAACCATTTGGGTACCTACCTTTTACTTTACTGTTACTTTAGAAATACATGCAATATATCTGACAAAAACTGATGTAAAAACACATTTGACGTCTGTTCGTCTGTGGCACCGTAGCTCCAAGATTAATGAAAACATTTGAATACGTTTTCAAATGTTTTTATTAATTTAGGATGAACAAGAAATTATTTAAGAAATTACATAGATTTTCTCAAAAGACAATATTCATATCTGTCAAATTTAATATTTTTGTGTCATATATTTCAAACACGGTCTCTAAATACGTTCTTGTAAAGCTCAACTTAAAGCTAAGAAAGTTATATAAATTAAAATAAAGAAAGTTACATAAAATAAAAAAGGAAAGTCAAATAATAAATGGTGTTAATTTAAATATGAAACAAAACGATTATTTGATGTTAAGTATATATCTCGAAATATATATTTTATTATACCTATGCATAATAAAATATTTGTCTCAGCGATTACACCTTACGATAAATAATAAATAAATTATAAATAAAACAGATAAAAGTTTAATTCAAAATGTTTTTACAATCAATTTTTTTTTTTGACGCGATATTCCGATGATAAAAGAAGTCACCTTACCAATTTACTACTTGACGCGAAACTAAAAGGCCTAAAAATTATATTACACAGTTCACTTGTAGCAGATATCAATAAAATGAACAGATACAGAAATACAGCAATGAAGCAAAACATGCGGTCCTCCTCTCCCCTTACTCTTACACATTTATTAAGAAAATATCTTGTATGTATTGTTATTTAAGACACAAATTACAATTATAATTAAGATTATATTAAATTTGGTTTTTCTAACACTACTGTATTGGGTTGGTATAATTAAAATTAATAACAAATTGTATATTTTGAAAAAAAACAGTAAGTAATCCAATAGTATTTAATTAAACAAATATTTAGTTTTTAAATATTTTTTTCACTGTAACCTTAGAGAAGTTAATTTTTATCTAACATAGTATTTAATATTGGAAAACTCACCTGATAACACTCAAGTTAAGATTTTAGTTTGAATTATCAATACAGTTGAAAGTCTACTACTATCACCAAGTAACGCCAGGAGAATGGGTTGTCGGGAGTAATTATAAACAGGGTCAAAGGGCGTAGGTTAGTGCAATCATAGTCAGATATCGAGACATCCAAGACAAATATGCAGTGACAAAATATTTAATAATAAAATATATACCTTGTAGATTGTTTATTTTATAATTATGCATGTATTTATTGCTTTTACATCGAAAATATGTATTTTATTGCCCACATTTTATAGATTTAAGAAAAGGGTACATTTAAGAAAAATCAATAATGTGAAAATATATTTTTTTATTTGAATAATATAAAAAGTTTTATAACAATACATAATCAATTGTAAAAAGAATTACATTTTAATTATTTACTTTTTATAAGTTTTAAAATGGAAAAACTTTTACAATAAGATTTTTCACAATCATTATTAAATGTAATATTTTTTGTTTATTATATGTACCTGAGCATTTAATGCTATGTTACAGATTTAGAGACACTCAAGGTAGTGACTTCTAAAATCTAAATATCAGATTTACGCTTTTTGCTATTAGCAGTGTATGCCAAGAGAATTTACTGTGAAGGCCCACTGTTTTCACTCTCTTTTTGGCTGTATTAAGACTCCATTTCCCAATTTCTGCCTAGTTATTAAGATGTTGCATGTTTAGTAGTGGCCATTGTGGTCCAGGGGCACAAGTATTTAATATAAGTAAATGCATATTTTTATTTCCTATTTATGATATTAAGACACAAATGGCAGCATTGACTTTTTTTTTATTTGATTGTATAAAATTTTTAAGACCTTTTATAAGTAAAACTTCTGAAAATCATATTTTTGTATACTAAGGGAATATAAACACTAAATTGTTTTGTAAATTGTAACACAAAATGTTGATATCTTATAAATATATAATTATCATAGATATATAAACATCATTATAGTCCAACAGAAACTAATTATAATAGAGTAAAGGTCAGATAAATATTAAGTAATAGATTTGTAATGTTAAGAATATTCTTTTTCTTTTTTAACATTAGGTTCCTAGCATGGTAGGCACAGGTCTAATGTCCCTTTCAGCCCAATTCTTAAGACCCTATGCATTGACTGGCAGAACATTGCTGCTTTCTATCTTTTTTATCAGAGTGAGAAAATGAAGATAATACAGAATGTATTATCCCCCAGTGGTTATAAAACCTACAACTATTGCATTTACTTTTTGATACTGTTATTACTCCTGCACTATAATAGCCTCTACTCTTTAGTAAGGAATTGTAAAATAATGATTACAAAATAAAAAGATTGGGCAGGGCTTATTACTAAAACCAAATGAAAACATGTATTTATTAAAATCAACTTTTAATAACAATAGCAAGTATCAATTAATTAATTGATGATATTATCTAACTTTCAACAATTAGTAATAGTAGTAGTTGTATGGGTAAAGTGTAATTAATTATAGTAGTATTAAATATGTTATCATTATTTAATTATAATAATTTTGTTAATACTAGAGATTTTTTTTTATAAGATTTTCTTTTAGCTTCATGCTTTACCCTTCACTTTCGGTCAAATTCTTGAGTCTGCTTGTTGAGTGGCGGAACGCAACACCATGCTTCGCCTGGTGACCAGAGTGAAGAAATGAAAATATTAAAGGTTTTATTTCATCCAATGGTAATCAAACTCACAACCTACCGCGTTAATGGTCGAATCTTCTTACTCCTGCGCCACGACAGCCCCAAATAAAGAACGTAATTAAAACTAAAATAATTAAAAATAGGAGCGTGTAACAGTTGTATCTAATTGTTGCTAAATAATTAATATTGCCATTAATGTGAAAAACTCAACACAGAAAACAGCTCAAATAATAAAATTATGCATATTGTTAAAATATGTATTTTAATCAATTATTTTTTAAGACAAAAAAGTTTAATTAATTATAATAACAACTTACCTCATAAGCCGCTAACCAAACTCGATACACACAAGTACAAACTTATAAGTATAAATGTTTATTCATAAACTTAATGATATTAATTATTAATAAACAAATGTATCATTTATTTAAGGTTAACTAGATACTGGAGTCACCTACAAATAAAAAGCCGCGATAAACATTGGTAATAAAATAATTAAACATTAATATTGACAGTGACAGTTTTCATTAGACTTTTTCAGTGAACACAGAGTCACAGACATAATAAGAAATTTTTCACATTTGGCATTTGACAATCAGAACAGGCTTTAAATGAAACCAAAGAGTAAGCAATTAAGTAGGGTGAATAGAAATATCAAATAAGGTTGAATTTAAATATATTTTAATATTAATTTGAAATGTGATAATTTCTGTTCCAGAAAAATGTTTGTGGCCGTCGTGGCTCAGGAGCAAAAGAATTTAGTCAAACCACGTGCAAATGCGCGTAAATGTGACAATGAGGAATGGTAATAGGTATGAAATAATGCTTTAAAGTTCGTTACGGTAAAATTTTAACGTATACAAATACACAAGTTGTTTCATTAAAATAAGCCAAGTAGTTATGATTTTACAGGCATTTGAAGTTTGCAAAAATTTTAAATGCCGCTAACGGTCCCGCGGTCGGCGGTAGTCACTGGTCTTACAACTCGCTAGTCGCCGGTGATAGTTAGGAGATCTCGCGCAGTACTTTGTTTTTTTGTTACCTGCCTGTGCTAAAGTGTCAATCTAATTAATTAAAATGGATGAGGGATGCGAAAAAGGGCAATCGGATAACCTAGGCGTAATAGATGGATTTATGGTTGCCGATTATTTATCGAATAATAGCGATTAATGTAGATTTTTAATATTTTTATACATGTGTATCTGAATAATATTTTTATTGTGATTATTGTAGATCGGCAAGAGAGAGTTATGGTCATGATGCTATTGCGTACGTATAAGTTAAAAGAGTAGGTTATGTATGAATTGCCAAATGTAGATAATAGCAGAACACCGCGCACGTATTAAACCACATTATTGCAGTTTAGATTGCAATGAAAAGAACCAATAAGTTTATACGTAATCTGCGAAGATTGTGCCGCCAGCAGATTGTAAGCATACCATGGCATTTATAATGGGCTACTTCAACAACTGCAACCAAGTCTTCTTTCTCTTGGCATTAATCCCGGCGAATGTTGCCAGGGTCTGCCTTCCTGTTTAACCTACTCCATTTTACACGTACTGTAACGTCCTGAGTGGTTCGGCCATTGGCACTCATGTTCTACATCTCGACATCCAAACACCGCATCCTTGGGCGTTCGGAGGTTCCAGGGACAGGACAGACATAGCAACGACATTGCTTCCGACATAGTTCCTACTCCGGCCCGCAACATTGCCATACCATCTTAGGCCACGCTCTTGAAGCTTATCCGCTACGTCATGGACCCCAAAACTACCTCGAATGAATGTGTTACGTATGCGTCAGGCCGCGTTACGCCGCCCATTTACCTCAACATCTTCATTCATTTCCGTGACGTGAAGCTCCTCAGCGTGCCGAGATAGTGCTGGCCAACATTCGCTGCCGTATAATAGAACCAGTCAGATAATGCTCTTATATATCAGCTCCTTGACCATGGGTGGTATTCTGCGGTCGCAGACCACACCAGTAACCTCCCACCGTTTGACCCAGGTAGCGCTTATCCAGCCATGAACATCGTGATCGATGCCTCCAGACTCATACATAACGGATCCAAGGTACTTGAAACTTTTTCAACTTAATGGCTGGCTCAGGACCTATAAGGACAGTGCTCGAGTCCGGCTCCCTCAGGCTGTGTATTCGGTCTTCGACACATTTTGTTTAAGACCGCCGTTCTCAAGCGCACCCTTCCAGAGGTTCACTTTACGCTCCAGCATCAGTTGGTTCTCTTCAATGAGTGCAATGTCATCGGCACACATCATCAGCCATGGAGGCAGGTCCTGGATGTGAGCCGTGACAGTACACTACATTAAATAAGAACGAACTAAGAGCCGAGCCTTGGTGAACCCCCTACTGTGATCTAAAGGGTTTGGTGTCGCCAACAGCAGTCCTAACCATCGCGAATCGCAAAGCGGGATCGTGGTACATATCTCTGATAATCTCAATATAGGCCTCAGGGATCCCTTTGGATCGCAATGCCCTCCAAATACATTGACGAGGCACACAGTTAAAGGCCTTCTGCGAATCTAAAAAGGCCGCAGATCTAATGCAGAGCTTTCCTTTAGATTTTAAAAATATACCTATATATTATTTATTAAACGAAACGAAATTGGTAGTGAAACGCCAGCTACAGAAGAGCGCGAACTGCGCGTGAACGAAGACGAACTGAGCGAGCTAGTTCTGTCAGACCAGTGACGTCACGCGGGTCGGTTACGGCCCGACGGAATCTCGCGTCGCGCGCTTACTTTAAAGGACAATATCTCAAAAACTAGTTGACGTATCAGAATAATTCTTTCACACCTATTTTTTGTTTTTAAAAGACAATACGATGAGCTAGAATTTAAATTTAGTGATTATTCTCCATTGTTGATTCATATACTGGTGGCACAGCATATGAGGTGAAATATTTCAAACCGATACCTAAACAAATTAATCAAGATGCCTCAACAGTTTAAGCGTAGGATTTCTTTTCATTTCACGATGCCTACGTATTTTTATATTATTCCTATTTCCTTTAGAGTCTGGCCAACAAAAGCTGAACCCCGTTATTTATTGAGCAGCAACACTGTTACATGATAGTCAATCCAGCAGCTCTGAAGAATCGAATATGGATGTGGAATATTTAGAATTAGATTTGGACTACGATTCATAAATAAACAGTTTTATACTAATATAGTTTTTTTCCCTTTATACATATATTTATCATGCCATCATACGCAAAAAAACGGTATAAAGCGTGTGAAAATTTCATCCCCACTTTGGAATCCTTAGTTTAGAAGGTTATTTATTAAATTACAAAACTAGTGATCTCGTGGACAGTATACCTCACTAAAAATATTTTCAAATTTCACATAAGTGTTTAATGTAACCTTTGTTCTACTAAAAGAAACGCGTCTTTTGAGATATCACTCGAAGTACGGGAAAAGGGGAGGGGTTCCCCTCTTCTACTCCCCTATTTTTCCCCCAATCGAAAAAAGCCCATGACATTCACTAAGTTTTTATAAAAGGAACACGTGTGCAAATTTTCGTGCAAATCCCTTGACAACTGTGGTCTCTAGATCAAAACAAACAAACGGACAAACTGACGAAAGAAAAATCGGTCTATCTTGTTGAAACGGAGACCTCGCTTCGCTCGGTCAATAAGATTAATATCTACACCATGGGTTATATAAATACGAGCTTTACGAGTATAAAACGCAATGATTAAGTTAATTTATTTTTCATGAATAGAATAATGGCAATGCTGCTTCTTAGTGCTAGCTTACATATTAGTTGGCAAAAGGCAGTGCGGTTCAATCGCATCGCAGGTTATTGACTCTTTGCCACAGATTAGTTATATATGTAGTTTTATAATCTTTAGAGTAAATATTCCTTGATATGTAATAAAATATCTGTGGTGCCTGTGGAGTCAGATAGTCATTGTCTATTGCTATTTGTATATTCCGGTTCGTAAAACAATTTGGTTTTGGAATTTTGGATTACAATTCGTACAACAATGATGCTTTTGGCGCTGCGCGCCTTTATTTTATAAGTTCCGACATCTAACATATACCTTTAGTTTTAGTTAATGTATAACGTTTATTTTTTTTATCATAATATGAGTGTCAAAACGATATTTTCAAGTGCGTAATGTTCGTCAGAGGTGGTAATGGAATCCTTCGAAGACTCTAATTGCCATTCAATGAGCGATAGTTTTTCCTTATATGAGCGCTATATGAGAAGTTTTAATGTCGTTGATAATTTTGACGATAACCAAGACGAATTGAGTGAGCTCTCCAGTAATTGTAACAATTCTAATAGTGGTGGCAACATAGATTTGTCTACAGTTACACAATCTAAAATATCTAATCTCAATAATGCAGAATTAAGCAAGGCAGAATGCAGTCCATTACATCAAATAAATTTTAACTCTGTTAAAGTGTCCGACTCTGAATGTACTAAAATTGAGTCGCCGTGTATTTCGCTAGCGACTTCATTTTCCGAAGCCTCGTCTGTTACAAACCAATGCTTGAATGATAAATCCAATATTACTGACATACCAGTGACCTCCGAAGAATCAAAATCTGAGGGATTCAAAACGGTATTTATAACCTCTACAATGGAAAATAGTAACAATGCGGTAGATAGTGTACCAATGTTTCGTGACATTAAAACTACTGAGAACGTTTTCAAGCTCCCTATTAGTGAGTTATCTTTCAATGGGACCATCTTAAAGCATGTTCAAAAGCTAAAACCTATTGTAGATCCTATCACTGCTTTAAGCACAGTAAGAAGTGTGTTAAGTCTAAATGACGAACCTACAGTGAATTCTGAAGTGCATGACGGTATGTATACTGATAAAAAGACTGATAGTATAAGTGATTGCGAGGACAAAAGTACTTTGGAGTCTATGAAAAATGACAGAATTATCACTAATAGTTGTTCACAATATGGAGAGGACACTACTAAGAAAGCTCAAGTTGCTGATGGCACTTCAAAGTGGAATTTGGATCAAAGCTATTCATCTCTTGATGCATCATATGACAGTGGAATGCGTTCTCCAGACATGTTTTCTGATCAAGATGAAATTGAAGCTAGTCCACAACCAGAACCATTCTGGCAATTTCTGAAAGAGTATGAAGCATATGATAAGAGAAAAGTCAGAAAAATTGAGGTTAGTGACAATATACTTTTTTAAATTTATTTTTAGCCACACTTTATTGTGCAGTTAAAAAGATCAGCAGAGTGAAGCAAGTAGATGGCAAAGAAAGATAGTAAGTGGATAATTTAGTTTTAAAACACTGTGTTGTCTACTTTCTGCCTAAATTAAAGATAACAGCCTTAACACCATACTTTGTCTACCTGTGTTGTACTCTCAATTTTATTGTATTCATAATTTTAACATACAATTGTATAAAATTAATTTTATGTTTGTCTCTACTCTCTCTTTAATGCAGTCATATATTGAAATTATGAATATTATCAAAATCAACTACATTAAAATGTTATTGCTCATTTATGTCTTACAACAATTAAAGTAATTAGACAAAAGTATTATCTGTATAAATATAGAATAAAATATCAAAATCTTTATTTTCAGGAAACATTACAAGGTGTCTTACCACCACCATCTGTGACAACTTTAAAGACTGATGTAACACAAATGCTTAAGAAATACTACTGCTTTTTACCTGCATTTAATGATGAGGAAAACATAAATATAGAAGCTAATTCAATGACGCCAACTAAGAAAATATCTTTCATTAAAATACCACCTAGACATATGGAAGACGTTCAAGAGACAGCCTTTGATATATCAGCAAAAACATCAAAAACTAACTTGTGTAATTTATCAAAATCTGAAATACAAGCAAATACAAGTTTAAGCGATAAAAGTATTGATTTGAAAATGTGTTCAGAAACAGAGGCATTGGAGACGGGATGGCCGGATATATTGAAGTGCAAACATTATGATGTCTAGTAAGTTTGTTTCACATTTGACAATACACATTATTGTAATAGTTAGGTTAAAATATCTTGAAAATTGGGCAAACATCTTAACAGGTTACTTCTGCCTGTTCTGCTACAATCTAAAACTAAAAAATATTATAAGTAGTTAAGAAATTAATGAAAAAGTATAAATATATCATGTTTATAATAGCCATTGTAAAAGAAGATTAGACACTACATATTTTTATTAGTCATAGCTAACAAAATGAAAATGTGATGACAAAGCATGGTTGTAAGGTATTTTATATAGATTTACTTTCATATAGAAATATAACAGGAAATGCAATTCAACAAATAGGATTTAGGTACTTTCCTAATGCTTAACAGCAAAACTGTGTGTGTAAAGTGAGTGGTACTGTGACGCGACGGTTGTTGGTTCTATCCTCACTTGAGGAAGTGATATATTTATTTATGTTTATATTTCCATTCCTTTGCTCTGGTATCGAGGCAAAGCGCGGGGTTCAGTTCTGCCACTCAACTCGTAATGCAAAGTAGGGAACGGAGTGTCATAACACTAGGTTACCCTGCTTCTGCTGCGGGATACAGCGTGAAGCTGATTTATTTTATTTTATTAATCTAAACTTTATTTACAGTTATAACCTAACCTCCTACTCTGAAAAACTAGAACAACTGATGCAACGTTACGCAGAAAGGTTCATAGGGGCCGAAACGGACACCAGTGTGAATATTTATTCAGGTGGATTACAGTCACCGAGCAGTGCAAGCAAACGCAAAGCTTTGAGGCTTAAGTAAGTTCTCCATATTATAATGTAGCTTTAGTAGTGAAGAGAGAAAACCCACACGTTTATTTTTTTGAAACAATGAACACTTAAGTGGAACAGTAATCCTATTAAAAATATATATTAGGATTTTGCGTATGGCTTCAAGCTTTAGATTCGTGCAAATTAGGCTTGGCAAAGGTGATCTAGTTAAGACACTTCATTCCCCCACTTTCCGCCCCATTTTTGAGACATTTTAAGTTGAGTTGCGGAACTTGATGCCGCGCTTTGTCTTGTTACCAAGCAAAGAGATGAAAATATTTCCCGAGTGGCAAATCGAACCCACAAACGCAGTGTGGCTATCAAAGAGGGCAGCTGAGTGTCGTAGCACTAGTGGGTAGCACAGGGTACCCTGCTGTGAAGGTTACAGTGAGATTTTAAAAAAAGAAACATTGAATATAATAGTTTTTGTGCTAAATTATGGATTTTGAAACTAAATTTTAACCTAAAATGTATTCGTATTTATATACGTAAAGTACTTTCTTATACAATCTAGTAAAAACCTTACGAAGAGATATAGTGAAATTCATGTTGTTTATTTTAATTCTAGACCATTGTTTCCGTGTATGTGGGTTAAGGTCAGTCAATATTGTTGTGTGCGCATTACGTAAATTTATGAATAAGATAATGACAATTTCTATGAATAGTATATGAAATATTTGGTAGTACTAATAGGAAAAAGATATATTTTCTTCTATAACGAGTTAGGTGAATGGAGAAAGAAGCGCTTCACTCTCAGGGGCGTTACCGAACTTGCGACATTGCGTATGTTAAATTACAGTAGTCAATGCCGAGCTTTGTGTGCAAAGAATAATTTTTCTTTTTAATATCATTCCCCCGAATGGTGAACTATTTTATGTATAGTTCTAGCTTTAAATAAACAGACAGACGAAAAATTCTATGCGGACAGCCCTAGTCGCAAGTAAAGCGGGCTCATCAAAACTATTGGCAGGATGTAATATAGCTTATTTAATATATATAGCCTTTTCATAATGGACTTTCCAAAGCAAAATATTTTTTTTCAATTCGAAGCAGTAGTTCCGGCTGTCCACTGATTAGATAATAGTTAACAATATTTATTCAATTAAAGATTTGAACCCACTATAAGCGAATTGGAATGTAAATCTTGCTTTACAGAATGGCTCAAGCGAAATCGCCAGGACGTAGATTATCTCACTTGGCTCGTCGACGACAAGTGTTCTGCAGTGCGGCCACCATCAGTGAGAGAGCTCAAGCCTCTACCGCTAAGATGGTGCTCATTGATAAGAAGTGAGTATTTACTCAAAAAAAAATTATTATTATGTTTTTTTGTGTAGGTTTTCTTGTTTATACTGATTGTTTTTAAAGTTTTTTTTTAAATATTGTTTTAAAGTCGTCTTTATAAGTGTTTTTCTAAATGTACTTATTCTCTATGATTAATAATTGTGTTTATTATTTTTGTGGTACATATTAAAGATACAAATTTATACTTAACAAAAAAATTGTTATAATAAATGTTAAATGAAAACGTAAACAAAATATACTTTCATATTAATAAAAATCTTTTTTTAAGTTTCTTCCCACACAAGAAGCTAATAAATTCGGCCGATAGGAAGAGTCCTAGAACGAGACGCACTCCAGGCAAAAAGACACCGGTCCGAAAGACCACAGCGAAAACCCCTAAAACTAAAAGCGGTGGTTCCAGTCGAAAGAAGGCGATGAGAAGATTATTAATGGACGATACTCTATCAAAGACTCAACCAAATCTCAAAAGAGCGTTATTCGTCAGCCCAGAACATAAGAAGATCGAACCTGCACCTAGTTCTTCAGTACCACATCAAGCTATGAAGTCTAAACGCGCTTTGTTCGGGTCTCCAGTAAGACAGGCCGAAACGAAAAGTCTAGATGGTTCCACAAGCGATCAATTTCTTAAAAGGAAAAGGGACATGTTAGATGATATACCGGAAACAAGTAGAAGTAAAATAGCTAAGAGTTTGTCTTTTGGCGGTGATACTATAGGTTCGAGTATGTCGCAGTCTATAACGTTGAATCGACGCGCTTCGGAAATATCTTCTAGAAATATGGCGGAGTTAAATGATATGCATAAAAAGGTTAATATAATTTTGATTCCTTTTTCTAATATATTATTTTCTCCGCTTCGCGCTTTATCTCATGTAGCAGGGTAGGCAGAGGTAGCCTAGTGTTAAGACACTCTGCTTCCCATTTTCCGCTAGTTCTAAAGGCATTTCGTGTTGAGTGAAAGAACTCAACGCCGCGCTTTGCCTCGACACGTGAGCAAATAATTCAAAGTATTAAATATTTTATTTCCTGGAGTAGGAATTGAAGCCTCCACCTATCGCGTTTACAGTCATACGTTTGTGTGCATGCACCACAACTGGTCCCAATTTTCTTAATATATGTATTTCAGATATAAAATATATTTTGTCCCGCATTTGGCAAAGAAGGCAGAGAGAATCTAGGGTTAAGACACTCTGTTCCCCACTTTAAGCCCAGTTTTTGAGACATTTCATGTTGCATGGCTGAATTTAACACATATTTTGGTTATAAGAGCGAGAACATATTCTTAGTATAGGAATAACACTATAAAATATATACTTCTCTTTTAATTCCAGAAACTTCTATGGGCAGTGACAGAAGCTCTCCGCCTCCACGGCTGGCGTATGTCCTCAATAGGGTTCCGGGAAAAGGCATCAGCGTTGGCTCGTCTCACACGAACACTGTTAACTTTACCTCAACATGCTGCTAAATTAGCTGCACCCAAGCTGTCCACTTCTGATACTATGTTTAAGTAAGTATAGTACGGTTGACAAGTCGTGGCCGATGTTAAGTTTGTTGATGGCTGTGCTGGTTTGATTTCAGGATTTTTGTTTTATAACGAACTAAGTTATGGTTAGCTGTTTGCACATTTTGGACATTGTTTATCTTTACACAACTCCCTTATATGTTAACTGACTTATATGTTAACTATACTATACAGTTAACTATACAGTTAGTTAACTTATATGTTAACTAACTGTATATAACCTTTATTTATTTTCATTTTCTCGCTCTAGTAACAAGATACAGAAAATTGGGTGGAGAGTTAGGAATTAAGTGACTTGACACAAGGATTCCCTCTGCCTACCCTGCGAGACAAATAATGTTTATTTTAATTTACAGACTAGCACGTCAATACGTCTTCGCTATAATCCAAGGACGTACAGTAGAAGAATGCTTTCAAGATGAACAAATAAAACTATCCAACGAGAATAGCAAAATAACTGGTTATATATCAGCCAGTGCCTACCAACAGATAAAAACTAAACAACCAATATCGACATTCTCATTTACATCACAAATAAAAGAAAATTATACTAATACTACTAAACAAGAGCAGCCTAGGAGCGGAACTAAGAATATACTCCAAGATAAATTAGTCAATATCGATTCTATTTCGAATGGCAGCAGTGGTTTTAGCGAGAAATCGATTTATAAATCGAATTCGATGCCGTCGTTCGAGGAAGCTAAAATGAGGGCGCGACGCCAAATCAGTTTTGACAATGTCGATCTTCCTAAGAGATGATTCGATTAAAGTTTTTTCTTTTTATTATATAAAATCGAGTGAATTTTATATAATTGGATTTATAGGTTTGTTGATATAAAATTCACTTTTTTTTGTTACTTTTTTCGTAACTATTATTAGTTTTTGTATTGATGGTAAGAATTTTAGTTGTCACTTAATGTTAATTGGAAGCTAAATATGTTTTATGAAATATTTTAAAGTTTTTTTAGGTATTTCGAAATAACCTTTTAATTTTAGCATTATATAGACATAAACAGTTATTTAAGATAATTGAGTATCATAACTAAAATCACTCTTTAGGATGAGTAAAAAAACGTAATAAAAATGTACATTTTTGACAAATTCATTATATAATGAAACGCTTTGATCATTAATAATTAAATAGCATTTTTCTCTGTTTGGTGGTATAATAAATGTTTATCCTAGAATTATAAATAAATAAATTATTTTAAAATTCATTCTTATTAGCATCCACCATTAGCTTCCAATAAACAGTATTATTATTTTAATCGTAACAGCTGATTTTTCTTTGGCTTAATCGAATTTTCAAGCACATTTTTGAATTATATTAGTCGATATTCGTAAGTGCTTGCTGTTGTTGAATAATTTATAGTATAAATTTATTTTGTTATTTAGCTTGTCGTTTATTACTACGATAAATGTGTATACTTTTTTAACATGTAACAATTTTAACCAAAAACGACGGTTATGGGTTCTAATCCGTGTTTAAACAACGGCATTATGTATGACATTTAGAATGCAATATTTCTAAAATAAAAGGATAATTCTCCAATGTATTGTTGTATCGCTTTATTTTGATTGTGAGTAATAAAGCTGTATAATAAGTTAAATCTTATATGTCCTAGCGGTTAGGTTTTATACACTTTACAGTACTTTGGCTTATTAACTTATGTAACAAAAACAACCAATTTTATGTGCATATAGTTTCGAAATTAATATAAAAATAATATAGTGCATTTCGATAACTTTGTATGGTTGCAGTTATTAGAAATACTCACTGTTTGGAATAACTCTAATGCAACATACATGTTTTTGCAGAAGATACAAGGTTCAATTCCAAAAGATAACGGTTCCTGCAATAAATGCCTTTTTAAATAAATAAAAACGTGTCGAAAAAGCTTTTAAAGACACTTTCTATTTAAATGTCTAATGTAGGCTTTTATTGGCATTTATTTGATTAATATTTTTAGAAAACGTATAAAAATGTTGAATATTCAAGGTGAGGATTCAAGTGCTACCTTAAAAATTTTGTATAGTTTCTAAAAATATACTTTTTTAATATTCGTGTAGAATAGCAAGTTATTTAAAAAAAAAATATTTGATGTCTATTTCAGTACAGTATGTTAGATCATAATTATCTTTTGTTAGTACTTAAATCAATTGAGTTTTTTTTTCATACTTACGACAAAAATATGACATGGTTGTATCTTCAAGTGTATTTTTTTGTAATAATCTTGAATATTCAACTATAATTTTAGATGATATCTAAATAGAAAATTATAAAAAAAAAATGTCTGGAATTTGTCCTGAAGGTAAAGATTTGGATATTTTTTAAGGTCCATTTGAAATATAATATTGACAATTGATATTCATATGTGTAATTAAAAAAATATCTTCTGTATCTTAAGATCTTTTGGTGACTTTCATAAAAATTATATGTGTAAAAGATATATACTTAATATTGTAAGTAAGCATGTTTTTTATTATAAAAGTACAGAAGTTTATTTTCTAAAAACTTCATTGACTTTTTTAAATTTAATTTTGTAAACTTATTGACTCAAGCCGCATTTTATTAGTAAAGGTTTTTTTTACATATTTTCAGATATTCTTGCAGTTTTACATAAAAATATTCTTAAAATCTTGTACATAAGTACATACATGAAAGTAATTCAACATTTTTCTCACTATGTAGTGTTTTTTCTTTTTCATTTGGATGTCATATTTCTCTAAAGTTTCAATATTTTATACGCTGGTTGTATAAAAGTGTGTAAATTATAAGAAAAGGATTATATTAAAAGTTCTAGTTAAGGTAGACAATTTCGATTTTTAGGTAAATTTTCGAACTGAAATTTTAGTGTGGACTCAACTAAGTAACTTCTCTGTAAGCGTTACTATCACTGAGTTTGATCTCAGACCTGTATCTTTAAGACCATTAAATTATTATTTGTGAAAATTCAAATATGTGTTTTTATTTATTATATTTTTATTTATTTATATTTATTTATTCGCCCGCTTGTACAACATAACTATTTATTTTTTCATCTCAATTACTTCCGTGATCAATTTAATACAATATCCATACATTGGTAGTTAAAGTTTAAGCCAATTTAATAAAACATTTAGTAATATGGTCGCATGCAGCTCTCTATATTGACGTAATTTTTTATTTGTAAACTGATTGAAATAAAACAAACACTAAATGTTAAGTGAAGCTTACCAAAATCAGAATAGTGAACTGCATTTAAATCAGTTAAGCCGTTTCTGAGATTAGCGTGAACAAACGCACAGACAAACCTTTTTAAAATCATTGTTTTGGGTTTAATAAAGGCCTCCAATAAAAAAAATCTTATAAATCTTCCATGCGCGGACATAAATATTTATAATTAAATTTATAGATAAATAATTCGACGTCGACCTCGAACCCGTTACCATCGTAATCGACGATATGCACTGTCTATATAATCAACGTTATTATTATTATTTTATTAACTTCACTTCCTCATTTTTCATAGCATCAACTACGAATCGAACCCACAATATTAAACCCCTGCGCCACGACTGACGTCCACGTTATTATTACTTTAATTTATTAGCAGGCAATACTGATATCTTTGCAGCTTTAACGCTCGGAATTTACATTATTATCAGTAAACTTCGCAATTTGAAACATTTACACTACACTTACAGCATTACAGAGCGCAAAAAACAATAGACTTCTAATATATTTCATTGGAAATCTATTTTATCAATACAAATCTATGATAAGATATCAGTATTATTAATTGTTCGCAATATAATTGTGTTAGTGTTTTAAAGTTAATTTAAATAACAACATGGGGATGTGCCAGACTAAGTATCCTGGATTAACACAGGATATTCTAGAAGATTACGCCTCTTTGACGTATTTAAATAAAGGAGAAATTATGCAGTAAGTCTAATTTTATTTTAAAAAGTATGTTGGTCTTTTATTTTAATTGAACGATATTAACACTATTGTATGTAGAATATAGATAACATTTGCACTACATAGGTAAGTAGTTTAGCAAACAGTATTAAAAAGTTAGCTCTACAAAATTATATATTTTCAAACAATATTTATTTTTTGAATATAGAATAAATATGGTGCAGTGGGACATTTCAAGCTATAAACGTGATGATCGTGAGTTCGATCCCCATTCGAGGAAACATTTTTTTCACCGCTCCGCGTTCTCCGCGGAGAACGCAATGTCTTGACAGTCGATACTAGATTCCCTTTGCAAGAAATATAGAGCTAATTGCAAATTTATTTTTAAAAACAATATGTAAAATGTGGTATAATCAGAACACTAATATTGATTATCCATGTATCATTAAAATACATGTTATTTCCTTATATTATTAATAATATAAGTGTGTGCGCTTAACAAACTTTTGTGATGTTTTCATCCCAGTATTCGTACCTGATATAATGAAATAAGTAACATATCATATTATTTACATTTTCCTATCGTATTATATGATTTGCATCTGTTTATTATAAGAATAATAAAATATATCATCGACTATTAATATGATTAAATAAAAAAAAATTACAGCCTAATGAAAAAGTTTTACTCCATTGGGCCAGACAAAATTGACGCAAACTACAATCACAGGTTCCATAAAGAGGATATTATAAACAAATTCGAAGTATTAAGAGTAAGTTCCAAAATATATATTTTATGATTTTTAAATATAATATAAGCGTCATTAGCGTTAGAATTATCCATAATATTATTACAAAATAATAATTTGCGGAACCTCGACGTTTATACTGATAGGGGCGTCGTAGCGCAGGGCTCAAGATTGCGATTATAAACACGGCGGTTGTGCGTTCGATACAAACTCAGGGAGTGAAATAACTAATATTTCCATTTCCTCGCTCTGGTGCGGATGTAAAGCGCGGCGTTGAGTTCCGCCGCTTAATGCGCAATCTTTCAAGAATTCGGCGGAAAATGAGGAACAGAAGTGTTAATAGGGAACAGATTATCTTAACACAAGGTTGAGACTCTCTACCTACTATATGCAGGATAAAATATTATATTATAAAATATTATTTTTTTAATTTCAGAATAATCCTTTCCAAGATCGCTTATTCCACGTATTTTCATTTCATAATGACAATTGTTTCTCATTCGAGGATCTTTTAGACATGTGCTCCGCTATGAGTCCAGAATGTCCTCCCGAAGTAAAAGCTGCTTGGGCTTTTAAAGTATATGGTGAGTAACAAAATGTGTTTTTAATAATTTAATTGTATTAATGTACCTAAATATTGTCCATTTATAAATAATATTTAAGGTGTTTATTTTTAAAATATACATAGCATAGGGTTGTGTTCCGCCACTCAACATGCAATTTCCAGAATTCTGCGAAGTTTGAGGAGCGGAGTGTCTTTACACTAGGCTCCCTCTGCTTATCCTGCTACATGCGGGATACAGCGTGAAAAAAATAAAAATTCAAGCAACTCGATTAATTATTTATATATAATATAATTTAGTTTATTTTTTTATTTCAGACGTAGACGATGATAATGCTATATCAACAAAAGATGTATGCAACATACTTGATCGGCTCACATGGGATCCAAGCAATCGTTCAAACTACCTGGATAGAGAGTCTAAATTAAAAATAGCTAAAATTGTAAGTTTTTACTCTTTACATTTCATAATTTTGAGAATCAAGATGAAATATATGGAGGTACCCAATAAATATTAACGGGAGCGGAGTGTCTTACCACTCAGTTCCCAGGTTTCTTCTGCTCATCCTGTTACATGGAATAATGCAGCTTAAAGCTAACATACCTATCACCATCGCTTTTATAGTTTGACAATGATCAATCTTTTAAATTATCTATTTACCTATTTGTTTTTTTTAAATTTTGTATATACATGTGTAGCATTAATAACCAAACCTTTTTTGTTCAACTTTCAGATATTGGAAAAAATGAATTTGGACAACAGCGGCAGTATCAATGTTCACGAATTTAAATTAATATTATCAAGAATACCGGAATTCTCATCATCTTTTTATTTTAGACTATAAATTCATTTGTAAAAAATAAATAAACTTAAATTATTTTTTTTCGTAAAGCTATAAGTTTTTGAGTTCAGTATAGTAGTCATATAACAATAACAGATAAATACTTGTATTTTAAATAGACATATATGTATATATATTTATATATATGTCTATTATAATAAAATAGGTATCACGTTTAGTTGCATTCGTCTATCACAATCTTAAAAAAAAGATTTTTTTATCGAATACACAGTAGGTAAGGGAACCTTCTTTTACAGTTTCACAGTTAAATTGAAGTTAAGGAAAGAAATGTACTTTAAAAAAATGTTTAATAAATCCATCAAAAACAATTAATATTTTATATTTTTAAAATCATGTTTTATATTTATTTACAAAAAAGAAACATTTTATCTAACGAAAGCTTTGCAAGCCGCTTTATTGAAACGACCGGCTAGAGTGCGGTCGGGCAGTGCGGGAAAACCACTCGTGCGACCAATCTCGCTCGGCAGTACTAAAGGCTGTTTATACTTCACATGGTACATTGGGTATGATAAATATGTCCTGAAATCATTATTAAATATAATAAAAAAAGGTAGTTGAGGTCAGTCGTAGCACAGAAGTAAAAGGTTCGATGGTCTTTCGAGGAAATGATATATATATAATACACTGTTCCACCATATCATTATAAAAAGATATGCGAATAAGTGTGGATACTTTCCCCGTAACGAATCCTTGATCTTTCTAGTATCTTTACTAAACTTGCAAACGCTCTAAAATATTACAAACATTTTATTGTTCAGATAGTAATAAATAATTTTTCAAGACTTACGGAGTCATATCAGGAGGACATTGCCACATGTAATCTTGCTCCTTAAAGTACATTAAAGGATGATGAGCTTTTGCAATACCTCGATAATAATCTCGATGTCGTTGACAAGCCTTTAAAAGAGGATTACAATAAAAGTACACTTTAATTACCTTTGGTGTTTTATATATATTAAAAATAATATAATAATATGTACTTCATAAAATGTTTCGATTTCTTCTTGTCTTGCGTTATCAACAAAGTAAATATTCATAATTAATAAAATATGTAATATAGTTATGAAATACTTATATTTATTTTATCATTTGGCCTTAAAATAAATACATATGAAGTAGAGTTCAGTTGACGATACTTAATTTTGCAACTAACAAATTTTGTAAATGGCGCTATTTATAATATCCATATCAACAGAATAAACAATTTACTTCAAGACTTACCACAGACAAAGAAATATACTGAATAAGAAAAAGTATTAAAAAGCAAATCTTCTGTTATAATACTTAAATGATTATGATAATGATTTTTTCATAATGATACTACTTTAATTATAAGTTTTATTCCGCAATTATAATTATTCACTTGCAACCCTTCACTTTTATTAGCAACCCTAGTTCTACAGTATTTGCTGACTGCTGTCGTTTTATGTCTAACTTAGAGAAACGTCAAAACAATATTCCTTAATTTTGTTTTACCATTTCCGCTAAACGATACTTAACTACATTTTTACATTCTTATTTATATGTTCGTTAAAATTGTGATTTTAGAAAATTAATTGAGGTTATTTTGAGTACATGCGAAATCTAGATCAAGCCCACTTTGTTATTTTTGGTATCCTATTTTTGTCCGCTCTACATTCGCTGATTCGGTGCATTGGAATATAATTTGACATCTAGGAAAGAATGTCTTCCTACAAGGTGAGTAATTTTAGCTTAATTGCTTGTCATTAAATTATAATGAATGCGGTGTTCAATATTTCTAGTCCACTTCATTCAAGGTATTCCACATCGAGTTACCTACATGCGTACACATCTGTAACTAATTAATTATTTATTATGCGAAGACAAATGCATATGTTTCTTTTTTAAACAATGCTTAAAATTCCAAAATTAATATGAATATATATGACCTGGATATAATTTAAATGATAAATATGTAAATAGCAAGTTTCAGCTTCTAAGCCTATAAAATTTTTTATAATTTTATATTTTTGTAATGTTAAAATATAGAATATAATGATAAGTAAAAATATACTAACCAATAATCACATTTTATCTTCTATATTTGTTATCAAAAATGTAATTTTAAACTACCAATCAGCTAGTAAACAAAGGTGAGTCACCAACATTGAAAGCTTACACAGCTGAAATAGTGTAAGTTTTTTCAGCTAACATAGTATAATAGTTTTTTTGTAACTCAAATAGAAGTAGTAATTAGAGATAAATATATTATTTTATATAATATACAAAATAATGATTTTTTTTTTGTTTACCGTAAGTATCTCTAAATCTATTGTTTGAAATACATAAATTATTTAATTATATACATTATTATTGTTAATAAAATTTAATCTGAATTTGATTTTATTATCATTGGTGTATTATTAAAATTGGAAAGTATGTAAGAGATATATAACACATGAAATAATTCTCATTGTATTAAATGTTTTTTGTAAACAAAGCTCAATTGGCATGAATCATCTATAAGTGTATTGTCCTCTTTATGGTCTAATGGTTGATACTGACTGATATGCCCCACCTTGTATTTACGGAATATAAAAATTGATAACAATGGGTTGTCATAGTTACAGATAGCCTGCAATTTATTTACTCTTCAATAGTTTGATTAAGTTACTTTTTATCATTCAAATTCAAATTCTGGTCTAATAATCTACTCATCATCAACATGATTTAAATTAGAGTATGCTCTTGTATCAAGAAAAAGCCATGCATTGTGCTCCTTCACTCAACATGCAGTGTCTCAAAAAATGTTGTCTTCAATTTATTATCTTCATAACTTACTAAATATTTCAGTCTTTCATCAATAAAGTACCATAATAGTGATGGTAATGAATTCGTGTGCGGGCATGGGAGACTCGGTGCTGCGCGAGCGGCTACCGGTCTTGTGGAGACGCATTGAAGACGCGCACTACAGCTACCTGGAAATAGATGATAGCCCGGAGAAACTTCAGCAGAAGAAGAAACTTGAAGGTAATTATTGTATATATTATAGCCTTGATAAGGATGTCTGATTGTATACGCTATGGTTTTGGTTTTAATGTAACTTGAGCTACCTTGAACCCCTAACTAAAATTCAATTACATACAAAAAAAGGGAATGAGTACAGTCAAAATATATATATATATATTTAATATAACCGTTTTTTAAATATATATATATATATATATATATATTTAAATAATATATATATATATATATATATATATATATATATATATATTATATATATATATATTTAAAAAACGGGCTACAGGAGCGTCGCCGGCCTTTAAGGTGGAGAAAGACGCGCTTTTTAAAGGTACCCATGTCGTATCAACCTGAAACTACTACCATACAGTTGCGTTCCGTGTGGAAAAGAGTTCCTACCAAAACGCACAGAAGTAGAGTGGCTCGTATCCAGATGATGTGGATGATACTTGATTATGTGACGTACTGTCGTTTAGAAAATTCGGCGGCAGGTAACAGGTCGAACAGTTCTCCAGAACACATGCGGTAGAGAACGCACAGTGAACACGGCGCACGGCGAACCGAAAGAATCAGCACATTGAGCCGTAGCGTTATCCCTTATTAGGGGAGTGTTTTGGAAGACTGGCGACACCACAAATGGGGTTTAATTTTAATGGGGTTTAGTGCTTAACGTGCAAACTCGTGTCTTTTTGGGGTTGAATTGAATCAAGTTCCTATCAAACCAATAGGAAACATGCCATTAATCAATCGGTCATCCTTCAGATAAACCAAGAGTTGGCTTTTTATAATGCTCTCCATCACTTTCGAGAACAGGGAGGTGATAGCAATAGGCTTGGAGTGGATCAGAAACGTTGAGATCGGGTGGATAAGAGCGTTCTTTTAAGAGTCTAGGACTACGCCGACTCAGTAAGAATGGCGAAAAAAACACGTTAGCACCGCTATGAGTAGATGAACGGTGTACTAAAGGAGAGATGCCTTCTGGCCCGCTCGACTTACCTGATTACCCAAAGAGGTCAGAGATCGTCTAATAGCTTTTTGGTTGAAGTTAACTTCAGGCATTGCGCTCTGGCACCGCAGAAAGGTTGGCGGCGTTATTCTTCCCATTTTTTTTTCACGGGGGGAAATCCTTATGGACACTTGCCGGGCGTGCCGGACTCTTACCGGCCAAAACCACCCCGGTGTCTCCATTCACGGGAGCACGGGGCCGCGGGAGTCCAAATTCATCCACAGCTCCATACTGACCAGGTTTGTCTGGGCTTCGTCTCCTGTGCAGGGTAGTGAGACCTCGTGCATCGTCTCTGAGGCGCGCGCGCCTGCAACACGGCTCTGTCAAATAGGGAGGCGGGGATTTCCCCAAGTTCCTCGCCCCTGGACCCATTCATAGGGGCCGGAAAAGAGCGTTGCACCCGGTGCGCCTACTGCGGCCGGGGAAGGGAGCTAACATAACATCACGTCCTCGCAGAAGGATGCCACCGCGTCCCACGACTCCGCGCTACCAACCATCCTTCGCACTACGGTAGGCAGCGACAGATCGCCTCCTACTTCATTTGTGAGGACACAGCGTTGCTCCTCCCAAGCTACACACTGGGAGAGCGTGTGTTGCGCCTCCTCGCAATGGGCACAGTGGTGACACCGAGCGTCCGGCTCCCTGTCTATGCGGCGCAGGTACATGCCCAAACAGAATTCTGTTAGTTAAGTAAGTAAGTTAGTTCACCCAAATCTATATATAAATATAAATAAACCAAGATGTCATTTAATGTGCGTAATGGCGAAAGCGAAAGTTTGCTAAAGTTACCGAGTACTGCCTTTGAGGGCGCCCAAAAGTGATGAATTCCAGATGTGCAGCTCTCAAAGTTCTCGCCGATTTTGGCGATATACTCGGAACTTGCTCTGGTAGGTTGCCGTTTAAAGTACCTAGAGGCTCGACTATTCTATCTATTTGAGGAATTCACATTCGGATCCTTAGTAACTAGTGCCTCGTGTTGCTAAATGCAGCAAGTTTGCAATACGTATCAAACCAAGGATGTGATTGGTCACCGATTGGCACTATAGTGCTAAGAATATAAAGTTCCATGCCATGTAGAACCACATCGGCAACGGCAGCGGCACAGGTATCAGGATCGTCGGAAGAATCCCCGGAATCGCCGGCTCTCAGGAATAAAATGAGCAAAATGAACGCATCGCATCCCAATCCCCCCATTCCCCATTAGGAACCGTTAACAGGTATAGTCAACAATATACGCAATGCTATCCATACATTTGATAACAGTTCTTGTAAGTTGCGATCTTTAAAAAACAAACCGGACACCCTACCCTAACGCCGCTACTGCATAAAATGTCTCGAAAATTGAAAAGTGGGGAACATGGTGCTTGAACAATAGATTCCCTCTATCCTGCTAAGTTGAAAAAATATTTTCATTATTCTGGTGTTACTTGAAAGAATAACAAAATGAAAATGCTATGTCTCAATACTTGTTTATAATTGATTGTTTTGCTTTGACCAGTGGATGGCTCATACTTAAATACTAATGTAAAAAAATATTTAGACATATTGATAGACATTAGTCAATTAGTGATTATAAGACATAGCTGATAAGTATCAAGAATTTTTTTGAAGATGTCGCTTCAAAAAATTTGTATATCGAACTTAAAACAATAGCTAGTAGAGTATTATCTTATGGCAAAAAAAATCGTAGAAGTATAAGAAATCGTCTATTTAGCATGCAAGGTACATCGACGTGAATAGAGAGCTGACAATTACGTTTAGTTTTTATTAATAAGTGTCTTATTTAGTTGTATTTTATTCCTATTTTAAATATTAAATATGAGGCCGTCGTGGCGCAGGGCCACAAGTGTGTAACTGTAACGGCGGTTGTGGGTTCTATTGCCACTCGAGGGAATGAGGGAATTATTTATGAATATTTTTATTTCTCCGCTCTGATACCAAGCCATAAGCGCGGCTTTGAGTTCCGCCACTCAACAATTCCCCGAAAATTCGGCGGAAAGTGGGAATGGAGTGTTATATAAATATATATAACACTAGATTCTCTAGCGATAAATTGAAAACAAGTAAACACTATGAGGAATTACATGGTAAATAATATTTTCGATTTTTTGTGTTTTGTGTATATACATACATACATACATACATACATACATACATACATATATATGTATATGCCAGTTGGTTATTAGTTACATTTTTTTGTGTTATAGTCGTTCTTTTAAAGAAATACGTTGATACGCTGTATTTCCCATGTAGTCAGAGGAAGGGGGTCAATTCCTCACGTGAGAATTGAACCTACAACCTGCGCCCCCACTGACCTCGAGGTTACGTGTTAAATAGCGGAAAATAACGACAAATTTGCTAACCTTTTATTTATTGTTCTTAAAACGTTAAAAGTTTTTTATAAGTGCTTCCGAGGTGAACAATGGAGAAAGCGTTTCAAAATTATTTCTTTATCGCCATAGCTGGAATACTATAAATGAACAAAAAATATATAACAACTCTATTATTTACTTTAAGTAGATCTGGAAATACTTCGAAATTATTCGCTATATTATATAACTCCATTGGATATTTTAACTCGGTGGTTGTGGGTTTAAATACACTAGAGATTTTTATGTATACGTTTTTAACATAAGGATCGAAACGAACCCGAAGTAGTAAATGAATCAACTCGAAATGAATTTTATATTTTAGTTTCTTTGTGTCTAGTATCTATCTTAAAATAAGAGAGGTGTCAAATATATTATAATATAAAGTAGGTATTTGTATGAGAATCCATATTAAAATATACGATGAGACAGGATAAGCCAATGCGTCATCTTATGCTATTATAATTTAGAGACATACATTAATACATATAATTCCTATCTGCATATAACAGTATCTAACTGTAAACGAGATGGTTGTTGGTTCAATCCTCACGCGGGGGAATGAATTATTGGCACACCGCTCTGGGAACCCACATCCGTTCGGAATCGCCGTTTAACACAAAGAATCTCGAATGTATGCAGAATGAGGAGAAATAGTGTTTAACTCGGTATTTTCTCTGTCTATTCTATAAAATGCCGAGTAAATATTTTAAAATAAATAATAATTACTATTAATAATAATTAATAATTTATTTTTATTGCAGGGTACATTCTAGAATATCTCACACTAGTGCCTCACGAATGTAAATTCGGTTTAGCGGAAACCGGCAAAGTGTTTCAACGTACTGTGAATGAATTGCCAGACTTTAGTGCATATAGGGCTGGTATAGGGTGGGCGGCCATCGCCAGGTACGCTGGGAACCTACTATCTCAGCCCTGGCGAAAGGAATATAGGGTTATACGGGTAAGTAAATATAATTCTCTGCGAGATGTTTTCAAAGATGCAGGTGCTTACAGTTGCTTCCCAATTTATATACTATAATATTCTCTTTGTCCCACAAAATATACATTGTCATAGTAAACATAGTGACAGTCATACGATAGGAACGAGAAATAACGATAAGATTGTTACTCCAAGTTTTCACCTCCAAAAAGTTAATAAATCTTTTATGGGTCTGAGCAAATGTGTATATAATAAAATTCCGCAGTGTATTCTAGGTTTGCCACTTCCAAAATTTAAAATATCAGTAAAAAAAATCTGACAAGTAAAGCTTATTACACTGTTCAAGAATATTTAGAGGACAAACATGTATGGAATTAAAGTCTATTGAATGTAATGCAGGATGTAATGTAATAGATTGTACCATTGATTTTGAAAAGAACAACTGTTGAGTTTCTTGCCGTCTCTTCTCAGCAGAACTGCCTTCCGAACCGGTGGCGGTGGTAGTTTTTTGTTCATATGTTCATTCGACGATTCAAAAGTGCTTATAATAAGTTTATTTGAATAAAGAATATTTTGAATTTAGATTTGAATTTAATATTATATTAGTATATACAAATAAAGCCGTGACCGCACTGAAGCTGTAGATGGCTGCACAGCTGATGGCTGATTTTAGGGTTTTTAACAATGTGCCGGTGACCCTACTGTAGAAGTTTAAATGTAAGATTAGTATTTTTTATACGATAACAAGAAAAAATTTAAAATAAGCAATTTGTTTTTGTTTTGGTGTAAGTAAATTAACACAATGTTTATTAAAAGCACACAACTAATTGCGAAATACTATACAAGTGCATATATTGTTTATAATTTTATAGGTATAGGTAGTTATTATATTCAATTCGTACTGTAAATCGATAGTCCGGTATTAGATGAGAGTATTATATATTTTGCCTTGGTTTATATTTAGCTGTAAAGCCACTTATTGTGAGAGATTAATACCTTGCTAAGTAATCGTTGTATTGATTTTAAATAACATAATTTTATTTTGTTCACATAACTGAAAAGGTTATTAATATATTATTTAGCTTGATGTTGATTAATAACTTGCTTAAAATATATTTTTTTATATTATTTAAATTTCTATAAGTAATTAGAAAAAATGAAACCATATATAATATAATTTTTGTGAATATATATATATGAATAATTCTTAGCTCCAGAGTTGATTGGATGAAAGGTATTATTGTGTTTCCTTAAAATACTAAAACTTTTCTTTAGAAAATATCATGATCTTAGATATAATTAATAACGATCTAGGGTATGTATGAAAAGGTGATGACAATGGACGAGAAGTATGCAGATCATAGTGTATGGCGCTACGATTTCTATGGCTAACCCGCTAGGGATAAAACGTGAAACTGCAAAAATAATATTTATTCTCCAGATGATTTGTTTTGAAATAAACCATAATAATAATAAATAAATGTTCCTTTGATTCATCATATAAAATACACTAAAGGCAAGTCAACAAAAGTTAATAAAATAAGATTAGAATAAAATAGAAATTAAAATTATTAGACTGTCACATCTATCTATCTTTAATAAATGAACTATTTACAGCTCTACTCAGGTTTCTACAAACACGAAGTGGAATGTAACATGGTGGGTGCGGACACAATGCTACAAGCGATGGGATACCGCCCCGCGGGTGATGGTCGCCTCGCTTTGGACGGGCCCGTGTGCCCCGACATGGCGGCGGCCATATCGCGCGACGCTATTATAGCGCATTGTGAATGTCAGGTTGGTTTTTGTGGCTTAAAGGGTGGTAGGGTAGACAGAGAGAGAGTTGTGTGATAAATGTAGGAAATCAATGCCGCGGTTTGTCTTGTTACATGAGCAAGGAAATAAAGTTATCGCCAAATAACGTTATGTAAATATTTCGAGGTCGTAGGATCCATACCCACTCGAGGACATGACATTTTTAATATTTTAATTTCTTTGCTCTGGTGTCGCGGCAAAGCGCAGCGTTAAGTTCTCCCACTGACCACGCAGTGCCTCCAAAGTTTGGCGAAAATTTGAAGTTTTGGAGAAAATTTTGGAGTTGAAGCTGAATAAAAAACAAACGCTAACTACAAGTGGTGGTACTAAATGCAAGGGTCTGAACAAAAGAAGTTGCGGGCATTACTTGATATCAATATATTTTTTTTATAAATAGATAAAAATACTTCTATTACTGTCTAACATATATTTTAATTTACAGATAATGTCACAAATATGGGAATCAGTGTGGAGCGGTGGCACTCGGGTGTCGTGGGCCGATGTGGCGAGAGAGCGGTTGTCTTACGTTGCTTCGGTGGAAGGGGCCGCTGCACGCCTCTTAGGGTATAATGATGGTATGTACGTTTTGAACTATATGTAAAGGCGTTATAAAGAAAAAATCGTAAAAAATATCTATAGTATACATCCTATAGACATACACTTATAAAATTGGCTTGAAGTGAGGTTTTTATTACTACATAACGTTAAATATAATGATCTCATTGACATAAAATCAAAATGTTTACTTATATAACGATGATCTTACTATTTTTTTTTCAGATGGTGATATTTATACAAACATACCAGCAACAGTATCAGATCAACATCGAAGGCTAGACTCACAATACCAAACTCTACCACAGTGCCATTGTTCAGAGCCCATAGAAGAACCTGTTCAACCCATCATAAACCCTTACATGATGCCCAACATGCTACCATCACATATGATGTACACCATGAATCCCGATATACAAACAGTGCCCCAATGTAACCCTGTACAAATGATTCCCCCTTATGGAGCTGTTCCCTATTACTATCCAGTACAAACCCCATATATGATACCAACCCCGGTATACGCGCCAATTAAACACGCGACAACGATACAAGTAAACGGCTATCCTATGCCCTCATACAGATATCCGGCAGTACCCACGGCACAATTGATAGAATTAGAAGCGCCATCTTTGTATGAAAATGGGAAATTCGGTAGACATGAAGATAAAAATCATAGAAAGAATGTCCAAAAGCGACATTCGCGATCAGGGTTTAGTGATGCATCAGTGCCAAGTTTGCCCAGATCAGATACACAACCTACACTGAGCAAAGCAAAGGAAGACGGTATGGGGACATACGAAAGTTGGGACTACGTATTTCGGAATTTGTCGAGTAAAGAGCAAGATGGTGATAGCAGAAGTGGTTTCTCACAATCACTGGACCGGGATTCAAGAACGTTAGACAGATTAGATAGAGAAGAAAGAAGATCGAAATATCAACCGACAACCCTAGATTTAGAAGACGGTCTCCAAGCGTTGAATCTTGACAGAACTTACGACGAACATATGTTTAGAACGGCGAAAGTCAATGAGAGTTTAATGAGGCTCAAATTAGAGCAGGAACAAAAAAAAGCGAAACAATTGGCAAAAAAGTATTCAGATGAGAAACGACCTAAAAAACCTTTAGAACCCATAGGTAACCCTAAAGCAGATGGTCTAGTCACACAAAAGGTAGCTCCAGATAAAGTTAAATTGTTAACTAAAAAGGAGATAAAAGACAGAAAAGAGATAATTAAACAACAGAATTCGGTAAACGGTTCCGTTTCGAGTGCGGCTGAAGTGAAGAAAGTTAAAAAACCAACGAGACTTGTCGCTGCTGAGGTGGACAAGGCGAAAAATAAACCGATAGAAAATGGCGTGCACAGATCTGGTCATAGTTCGAAAAGTACAGTTGGTAAGTTCATTTTTTATTATGAATACTTATTTTGTTCGTATTTTGGTCTTGTTATCTAATAGAGATTTAAAGTTTTATGTTTTTATTGGATTCACGCTCTATCCCGCATAAAGGATAGGCAGAGAAAATCAAGAATGCTAAGAATTCCGTTCCCCCGTACACCTAATTCTCACCTTTATGTTGCTGTACACTATATTTATAAGTCATTATCATTCACAAGTTCTTTGCAAATGCCAATAGTAAAAATATTACTTACTATTATTATTATTTATTTTTTCAGCTACAGCGAATCTTCAATCTAATTACGACCTAAAAGCGCAGCTAGTAGTATCATTAGACGAACCCGATTTCGTACGACGATCGCCACCAAAAAATCAAAATGGCGAACGTGAACGAGAACGGGAACGGGAAATCGAACGGGAACGGGAACGGGAACAATCCTCAAGCCGAGCGAGTATCCAAGAAAGTAGAAACGACAAATGGCAGTGCGGCACTTGCACGTATATAAATAAACAATCTATAATGGCGTGTGAAATGTGCGGGAAATCGAAACGTGGCCCCGAAATCGAACCCCTTACGTCCGGCGGTCGCGAGTGTCCAGTTTGCACGTTGGTTAATAAACGGGACGCTAAGACTTGTGATGCGTGCGCTTCGAGTTTGGAACATTGTCCTACGTATATATAAATATTATTTATATTAAAAAATACAGTGTAAACTCTATATAACTGGACTGGACTTTCTATGGTGTTATAGAGGTGTTTGATAATTGCAGTGAAAAAATAATTTGAGCGTACGTGTCATGAGTTATTTTTGTATGTTTGCTGTAGTAACAAGACAAAGTGAGTGGTTGAGTTAGGTTACTCAATACGCAATGTCTTGAAAATTGAGCGGACAGTGGGGAATGGAATATCTTAACACTATGTTCCCAAACCAATAAGAAATTTTACAAACACCAAACGTTAATATTAAAAGTTAATTAAAATATGTACACTGAAACTGAAACCTTTTAGTATTTTCAATTTTATATTTTTGCGATTGTCGTTAAATGAAGTGACGTTATATAATTTACACTGTATGTTTATAATATATTAGACTATAACTGAACGGTGATTTTTCAAACAAATTTTGTTACTGTTTTTTTTTTGTACTTTTTTGAAGTGAAAGTAGATGTGTGTTCTTTGCTGAGAATATTGACGATGGTATGGGCTTTATATTTTTTAAGTATATAGTATATTATCTATTATAATACAAAAATGTATTGCCTTAGCTATGTATGTATATTATATATATAGTTAAGTAACATAGGCCTATATAATTTACCTAATTTATTTTTCCAAATGCAGCGTGTAAATGGGTAAGGAAAATATTGTAATATAATTATATTAATTCAATTATATTATTAACTTATAAAAACTGACCAAACATGAGTCAACTCTCATATAGATTGTTCCATACAAATAAAATCTTGTTTTAAAAAAAAATATTCAAATATAATTTATTATTGAAACGATATTTATAAAAAAGGTAAAGCTTATAAAGTTTAAAAAAGGACAGAATCCTAATAAGTAATGTTTCAATATTGTTTACAAAATGATTTAAATATTTTATTCTTGTCAATTATATGTACATATTATATGACATTCCTATCATATAAATATATTTAATTGGTTAAACTAACTTGAGTACAATGTGATTGCTTTACACTTTCAATATATTTATAACGTTATATTTAATTTATAACTTATTAGGGGCCGGTCATAGATTATGTCATACAATATTTATTTTTTTCCAACCATTTGTAATATCACATAATTAACAATTCTGCTCTTTCTAGAGATTATTGAAATAAAAATAGTAGTTTTATTATTTTTGTTCACAGATACATACATACATATGTCGTGTTTTTACTAAATTTGCGAACATTCCCCACCCTTTGTCACAATATCATACCTTGTTGACCCCTTTAATGTGAAGTAATTTATGGATGGTCCTATCTTAAATAAGTATTCAATCTGGATGAAACAAAGAAATAAACTTAACAAAAATATTAACATGTTAAATAGTTTGACATAATGCATATGTATAGTACAATGCTTATAAAATTTAATTCATTTAAATTTAAAAATAAGTTGTTACTAAAAAAAGTAACATTAGATGATATTGTTAAAATTACATTCTTATTGTTTTTGTTTTAATATTCTCAAAATAAAAACAAATTCAAATTCCGATTCAAATGTAACTTTAATATAAAAAATGATAGTGCATCTAATATTTTAACAATGGTCATTTAAAATGAATCAATTCTTGGCTTGTAGGCTATATACCATCTACATATTGGTACATATTTAACATAAAATATTATTTATATATTTCTTTATATAATAACAATATATCAGAAAAGTAGAATCGTCGTAGCGAAGTAGTCGCGGTCGTACCTGTTTATATAACGGCCCTATCGACATTTTACTACTGTTGTATAATTTCTTTAATAGATTGAGTGACGTGAACCTTCATATATGATTTTTCTTGCCAATTTTGTATATTTTGAGGTAAAATATTTTTTCCTAACATTATATTAGACTTGGGAATAATTATTAACTTACTTTAATACCTAATGTAATAGAGGTTTTATGCTGTATTTATTTCTGATGAGTACAAATTTTTGTTTCCCGTAGCTGTTCTTATTTTAAATACTATTTGAAAGCAAAGTGGTGAAAAGATATATCTTGATTATATTTAAACGATATAAAAATATAGAAAAAAGGAAAATATTGTAAAATTGATTTAGGCCTTCTCGCGTTAATGGCCTGAATTGTTGTTTAACAAAAAATAATAATTGGTTGAAATCATTGTTAGAATTGATTATTTATTTAGATATTTTTAAAAATATTTTTCTTGCATTTGCTTGTTTTCATTGTAGCTTATATTCGATTTTGTCACATACAGGTCAAATCTATTTATTGTTATATTATAGCGTTTTTATTTACAACTCGCTAACACAGGGTAAGATGATATTGGTTTTTGTTTACTTTTGGATACGATTTTAGGAAAGTCTAGAAAGTAGTATTGTTACAGATAAAAAATATTTAAATGTTAAATTGTGCTAATTATCTATTAATGCTGGTTCTAAGGTGAGAAGAAAAGAAAAAAAAACAATTGATCCTTGGCTATGATTATCATTTATTTAACTTGACTATTATTATATTATCTTTTTAGTCATCTACATTATATGCCATTAAATATATATATTTTTTACTTTTCTTTTATACGACAAAGCAAAACTTTAATTATAAAATATGTTTTATATTCAAATGTATCATGTTATTTAGGGTATTCTAAATGATGGACTAAAAATGTGAAAGTGAAAATGTTTTTCAAATAATACTATAAATGCTAATTTATTTGAAAACTTTGGCATAATATTATATTTACTTTAGATAATATCTTAGAATCGTGCCAATTTTAGAGGTATCTAATATTAGATGATCATGAAATCGCATTATCGTCGGAGTGTTCGTTTATTCGCCTTCAAAATGCTTTAACGTTAGTTACTATACATCTCGTTTTTTTTGTTTATATAAAAAATAATAATATATAAAATTGTTTACTATGTGTATATAAACGTTAGAAATTGTAAATAAATAGATAATAAATAACATATTTATACATAATTATAAATTTTCAATATGATAACATATTAATTATATTATTTATGGAACTAATGATTAGAAGTCATCATTATCGGTGCATCTGTTAAATATATTGTGTATAAATAATTCTACGGTCACAATTAATAAAGTAAAAATGCACAGTAAGAGGAGAAACACATTGTGAAATATTTAACTTCCAGAATTTGATGGAAAGTAGTGGACGGAGTGTCTTAACACTAGGTTCCAAGGTTCCCTTTGCTATGTGCGGGATACAGCGTGAAGCTTTATGATTTGGAAACATTTTTATTGTTTATGATTACATGAACGGTGGCTTATTAAAAGTAAAAAAAAATATTGATTTAGTATTATAATATAACATATTTAATTTGATATAAAATCATATTTTTTATAGTGAAATTAGATATAAAGCTAGTAAAAAATACAATTTGTTAACGTAACAATACAAAAGGCTATAATAAAAACTGCAGCTAATTTTCTTTTAATATATTTTTTTGGCTACTTTTTAAATATTACAATGTGTTTCTTTCTCAACAAATATAAATAGCAGTCATAGTATAGTGTAAAGCACTGGGGACGTGTATTTTTTTAAAAATAACGTAGATTTTGTGAGAAAAGGTTTTTATGAATATATTCGTGCTTTAGATTGAGTTGCCTTCGTTTGTTGGACGATAACTGAGGCGGTATTCTGATAGGGAATATTATATATGTATTTAAAAGAATAAATAACTATTGTTTTACCGAAAAAAATTTTTTTATTTATTCTGTAACTAATATTTCTTTTAGTCTATATATTTATATAGATAGATATGTATAATAAGAAAATAAGTATTGCTTGAATAATATTATAAAGTTTAAAAAAATATTAAATCACGTATCCCGCACACAGCAGGGTAGGCAGAGGAAAGTGTTAAGACACTTCGTTTCGCACTTTTGGAAAACCGCCGAAATTTGAAGGCATTGCGTGTGGCAGAACCCAACGCCGCTGTTTGCCTCGACACCAGAGAAAAGAAATGTAAATAAATATTTCCATTTCAATTTCCTCCAGTGGGGATTTAACCCACAACCGTCGCGTTACATACCCTTATGCCGCTGCGCCATGACGACCTCTAATGTCGTATACGTCATAATTAATTGTTTCTTAGTATTTACAATCTTTCCAATGTTTTTTTAAAATAGGCTATATCTCGCATATAGCAGAAGCGTAGGTAGAGGAAACTTGGGATCTTAGTGCTAGACACTCCGTTTCCATTAAGACACTTCCGTTACCGCCTTGTTTCCTGTTGAACTAATTGCTAGATATTTCCAAGATATTTTTATATTCTAATTATACAGTATATCAAAACAAGCTATCAGCCAGTACTGGTATTTGTGTTTTTATAAAAATATAATTTCTTCTCAATAATTGTAATTATGATACAGGTGCCGGAATTGAAAGTTAAGTGTTTCTCGTAAACGTACGGGAAAACCACAAAAATACGTTTTCTACGTAAAAACATGTAAAATGTATATATAATTAAAGATGTAAATATAACACCTGCTCTAAGAGTTAATGATATACTATGTACTTAAGTTATTGTTTATTTCTCAACAAGTACATATATAAAATTATTGATCTATGAGATATCATTACAGACATTTAAATGTACATATATATTGAAATTTACTGTACTGCTACTGCTGTCTATTATACATTTTTTTACCTTCACGCTGTATATACACAGGGAAGGCTGAGGGAACCTAGTGTTAAGACACTCCGTTCCCCATTTACCCTTGAATTTTGGAGGCATTTGCACGGGCACACAAGATTGAAAAAATATAAATATGAAATATTTAATTTCCTCGAGTCAACATGGAACCCTCAACCTGTCGCGTTTACAGTCACACGCATGTGTCCCTGTGCCGCGACTGCCTCAAATCTACATACAAGTAACTACTGCAATTTCGTAAAAATCATTTGAATATGTAAGTTTTAACATTCGAAATATCTATAAATATGTTTCCAGAAATTTAAATTCCAAAAAAAGTACCCACTAATTAATTTGGTTATTTTAATATTGATATTCATAAGGAAAGATAAACACATACCTAGTTTAAAAAAATATAAATTTATTTTATTTATATCTATTACTGTACATATCACAATTCACAACGACCGCTTAGTAGTGGCCATGTCCTCCGAAATCTCCGTGGCCGTGTCCTCCGAAATCGCCGTGGCCGTGTCCTCCGAAGTCTCCGTGCCCGTGTTCACCGATACCGCCATCGCCGAATCCTCCGTGGCCGTGGTGTCCGCCATGGCTTCCGTGATGGTCAGAGCCGAAACCGTGTTCGCCGCCGAATCCTCCATGACCTCCTTGGCCTCCGTGACTACCACCGAAGCCGCCATGACCTCCTAGGCCTCCTTGGCCACCATGAGCACCACCAAAACCTGAATCACCATGACCTCCTAAGCCTCCTTGGCCACCGTGACCGCCGAATCCACCACCGATTCCACTGCCATGGCCGCCTCCAAATCCTCCTTGGCCACCATGTCCAGCTCCAAGATCTCCATGGCCGCCTCCAAATCCTCCTTGGCCACCATGTCCAGCTCCAAGATCTCCATGGTCACCTCCAAATCCACCGTCTCCGAAACCTCCACCGTGACCACCACCGTGACCACCACCGTAACCTCCTCCCACGCCAATGTCACCATGTCCGCCTAACCCACCATGGCCGCCACCGGCGCCATAACCTGTAAAAATTTAGACGTTAATAAAATTAAGACAAATAAACTTATGAATATTTAACAAAAAATACGCCGCCGTGGCGCAGTGCTTCAAGCGTGTGACTGTAAAATGGTCGTGGAATCGATTTCCACTCAGGGGAATGAATTATTTATTAATAACATTATATATTTAATGATTGAAGACGATATATCTTACACTCAGACTCAAAAAAAAATTTCTTTAAGATTATTCGATAATAAGTCAATATTTTATATTTTTATTTTAAAAAATGTACCTGGATAGGCCGCTGCTACAGCGACTAATGCTAACGCTACGATCTGTAAAAGAAAATATAAAATAATTAGTATTGCAAATAAATTAACAAATAATAATAATAAATCTATACGTTGATATACTAAAGATTATTTTATAATTATTTCATATTAACAAAAAATATATTAAAAGTAAATGAAAAATTCTGGTGAAAATCAATATTATTTTAATTGTTTACATATTATATTTAAATAAATATTATCTGAATATATTGTTAATATAATCATAGCTTATAGCAAAAACAAATTCGCTGGAACTTATATTATATTTTACTATAAATATTTAATAAATAAACAATGGCCTATTATTATATTTTATAAATATTATTGTTATATTAAATTTAAACTTACCATGAACTTGGCCATATTGTGATCCGTATAAGCTCTGTCCACGGATATCTCACAAGTAATACTAATTTTAACCCTCTCACGCTTTATATACTAAGTTCGGACGCGCTCTCCTCCTGACGCCTGACCTCTCAGCACTCTTCAGTCTCAAATCTTCATTGTCAATAATTAAGACCCAGTAACACATCCGAGCTAGGTAATTTATAAAATAACTATTTTTTTACTTTTTTTTTTTAAGAAAATAACTATAATTTTTTTTTATATAAATATTATATATTAATGTTTGTGTGTTTAGAAACGCGACAGGTTGTGGGTTCCATTCCCATTTTAGGAAATGGAATATTTATTAGGCGATGAGTTTCACCACCTAACACGCAATGCCCTAAATTACTTAAATGCCAAAATTCAATGGAAAGTGGACATTTTGATAGTATATGGTTAGCGAATTAAATTTTAAAGTTAATTAATTAAATAGTTTTATACACCAGTGAGAAAAACAAAAGAAATATATATATATATATATATATATATATATATATATATATATATATATATATATATATATATATTAATTTAAGATATTTTATCTAAATAATCTATGCGAGAGGTCAATTTATAGTCTGAAGTGTGGGTTTTCCTCATAAAGATTTTCCCATTACGCACCCAACATAAATAAAAGATCTATCCCCGGCAACGCCAACATGGCAAGAGTTTTTCACTTGGATTGTTTTTATTAAATATACACAATTATTACGTGCTTATGTCAGCTTCACGCTGTATCCCGCACACAGCGGGGTAGGCAGAGGGAACTTAATGTTAAGACTCTTATTTATATTTGGTATTACACTATTTACTCACGCAGTTGTGGTCCATAGCTTCGATTAGAAATTTTCTATCATATTATTAGATAATTTTTAATTTACAATTTTAATTCATAAGTATCTAGTAGTGTGTGTCTTGTAATTTACTATGTGAATTTTATCTCTGTAGTACAAAAAAAATGTTTAATGAAATAATTTCTTTTTCAATTTGAAATAACAAGAAACTTTTATGATGCTTAATATTAAAATACAGTCGAATTGATAACCTTCACCTTTTACAGAAGTCGGTTAAAAATAAAATAGGTCGTTTAAAACAAAAGATATCCCATCTTATATCTTCCTAGTATATCAATGTTTATTATATTGTATTATTAATTTATTTAACTAACTAATTTGGTTGTAAAAATTTAAACAGTTTTAATTAGAAAGGACTTATTGTTTAAGCATTAAGTGCTGAGTAATGACCGTGGAAAGATTTATTTCAAAAGAATATTACGAAACAGAAGTGATACATAAATGCACTTTGCAGTGGATTACTAAATTTATTTTCCAATTTTAACATTTTTTTTATGTTATGTTAGTTGTTCTTATTAGGTAACTTAATGTTGTTTATTTTGTTTTTTTTTACTCTGTCTGTCTGAAGGACGAGATGCACTTTTAAGGTATTATTTGATTTTTTCAGCTCCGCATATATGCAGAGGAAGCAGGTTCCCGTTGTATCCTGCTGTATTGAGTGACGGAAATCAACTCCGCACTTTTCGCCCCGAAACCAGAGCGAAGAAATGAAAATATTAAATATTTCATTTCTTTGAGTAGTAATCGAACCCACTGCCTGTCACGTTCACTGTCACACGCTCATGGCCCTGCATCACGACTGATCTCCAAATAAATGTAGGTATAGCTTTTAAAATAATGTATATCAATCAATATATAGGAAAATAATTAATTAAAGAAAATTTGAAATATGTTTGCGAAATTAATTTTAGTGAAATAAGCAGCATATTTAAAATAAAAGCATTTTTATAGTTTAACCGTAACGAAAATTAGCCATAGATCTGTCCGCGCGCCTCAAAAAGATTTCATACAGGTTATGCAAATTTTATAAACAATAATACGCGAAGAACAAGTTTAGATATTGATATGTTTTTAAAAGAATCATAAAATTTTGGTTCTTCACCATTACCCACCGTCTTTTTTGTTTGTGTTTTAAATTATTCATAATTAAGGTTTTTAATAAAAAAGTAAAGCTTTTAGTTATTATTTTTAGTTTAGTACCTAACAATTGTTGAATGCTCGTAGAATGTAGTGTCGAGTCACTTGGTAATTCAATTTTATTACTTGTTTGCTTGACCATACCACGTCGAACAAACTTTTTTGATTTTTGTGTTTTTTTTTAGCTTCAAGTTATACATCGCCCACAACAGGGTAGGTAGAGCGAATCTGTTAGCCTAGTGTTAAGTCACTCTGTTCCCATTAAAACACTTCCGTTTCCCATTTTCCGCCAAATTCTGTTTCGAATTCCAATGGGAATCAAATCCACAAGCTGTCGCACCTACAGTCTTGAGCTTGAGCCCTTGCGCCACTGCTGGCCTCAAGAGGATGTTGATGACCTATTGTATATGCCTTTTTATTAAAATAATTGTAATTTAGGCTCGTGAGGATTGAACCTACAACTATCGGTTAACATTCAAGTGACCACCACCACACACCAGGCCGGTAGAAATAATAAAAAAAAATAAAACTCACCTATATTCGTAAGCAAGGTAAATTCGTCATCGTTAGTTAATTACAAAAAAAAAATCATGTTCGTTGTTATCCTATTGTTAATCTAAATAAAAACTCGACAAAATATATCATAAAATTATAATTTTATTAAAATAATGGCTTTCCCTATAAGTAAGTATAAATAGCCGGGTTTGGGGGACTTCCATTGGCTGGTATATTTAATTATTTTTATTAATTAGGCTTATTTCCATTTAATTATACTGTGTTTTGAAGCAAGTCGCAGGGGCACTAACTGTGACTGTAAGAGCGGCAGGTTTTGGGTTCGATTTCTATCGAGGATATGAAATATTTAATATTTTCATTTTCTTCGGTGTGGTGTCGAGGCAAAGCGCGGCGTTGAAAACCACCACTCAACAATCAATGTTTCCAGAATTAAGCGGAAAATTGGGAACGAAGTCTTTCAACCGTAGGTTCCCTCTGCATACCATACCGTACCTATGCGGGTACGTTAGAAAAGAAACTCTATATCACTAAAATAATAACTTCTTCTTATAATAAATATTGAGAGCAATTTATATTTACAGTTATTATATCCTATAATTTCCTATTCCGTAGAAATTCAATAATTTAAGTATAAAAAAGCCACCTCCGTAACGCAGCTGAAACATGTCTGTGATTCCATTTTTTACTTTGGACAATTTTCGTATTTGAGTTTATAGTAGTAGAGTATATAGTATCAATAATTTTCTTTAAACAAAACATGCCATTGTTTATACATTATGTCTAGATATGGAAGAATATAGGAAAAAAATACAGTCGAATTGATAACCTCCTTTTCTTACAGAAGTCGGTTAAAAACGTATAGCAATTATTAACGTATGAGGATTTGAATCCCTGCCACTTTGAAACCAAGTCCAGGATCAAAATTTGTATGCGTTTTCTAAATAAGTAAAAAAAGCATTATTACTGACGTTTCTCTACAAACAAGAATCCAAATTCAAAGTAAAATTGAGTCCACAATAGATTTAATTCAATAAAATGTCTAATACTTTAATAAAATTTCAGGTTTTTTATACTACCTACCTATTCTAAAACTACAAGTGCCAAATTAACTGTGGTTCGTTGTGGTACTGACTCACAGGTTTTCTCATATTATTAGATAGTTGGATTCTGTGAAACTAGAATGAGTTCGTATTATTTATATAAAATTACCCACTTTTTTATCAACAATTTACTGGAAAAAGTAATTACCGCGGTCAGTAACATTTATTTACGTATAATGCATACTGTATTTAATTAATATAGTATTTTACAAAAAATCTGTAAAGAAGAGAAATATTCATTATAATAAATAATGTATTTAATATACATTGGAATTCGCATACATGAGAAAAGCTGCAGCTGGTTATGAATTCAATTCCATTCCTTTTGAGATACGGCAGCCTAAAATGACATTTTTGATTTTGATAAACTGAAAACGGAGGAATAACCGCTTGTATTAATAATCTATAGTGACAAAGACTTTATCAGAAATGAAACACTATTTTATAAATGACTCCTCTAAATAAATTTCTTGGAATGAAAAAAGTCACAATAAAGTAACAAAAACCAGATTAGACTCTAGAGTGGCATTCACTTGAAGTTGGTTGAACTAAAAAAAGTTCTCATTTTTTGCACCCTTTTCTCGTTCACGATCTATAAAAAGGATTCTAATTTAGCTCGTTGCTTAGTTTGTTACATTTAATTTGGAACATGTTTATAAATAAATCAAAATCAGCTTCACGCTGTATCCCGCACGCAGTATTGTAGGTAGAGGGAACCTAGTGTTAAGACACTCCATTCCCCACTTTCTGCTGAATTCTGGAGGCATTGCGTGTTGAGTGGCAGGACTCAACGCCGCGCTTTGCCTCGTTTATATCTAAAATACATTAAATAACATTATTTTTAAATTATTAATTCTATCATAAATATGTAGGTACTAGTACATATAATAGAAGGAAGGTGTCTGCAATTTCGTTTACTTGAACTTGACAACTGATAACCACATGATTTCGACTTGATATCATCCAATTATCCTTGAAAATTAGATCAAATATTTTTATTTATCTTGCACATAGCAGGGTGGTCAGAGGGAACCTACTCGTAGCATTAGGATACTCCATTCTCCATTTTCCAATTTAAATAAATATTCCATTTCCTCCAGCGGGGATCGAAGCCAGTCAGAGGCCACGATTGGCCTCATTGGCCTGACTGGACTTATATATACTTTGTACGATTTAAAACAATACTAAAACTATGTTAAAATTATACCAGTAACAGTTTATTTTTTAAGACAAGTTCCTAGCGAAGCGTCATTCAAATTAAAAAGAAACAGGTTTAGCAAGTTTTTATACGAATAATTACGGGACAGTTAGAGGCTATATAACATGAAAATTATTATTAATAACACGCTTACAATAATAACAGCAATATTTTGATACTTAAAAACATTTTGTAAAATCAGCTTCACGCTGTATTTCACCGCAGAGGGAACCTAGTGTTGAAAAGAATCCGTTCACTACTTTTCGCTGAAAATCCCACACGTTGAAAGTAGCCAAGATAAACTTAGTGGCAAGACTCTTCGGTCTGCTTTTTCCGCCAGAATTGAAGACGTTACGTCATAAGCAAGGGAACTCAAAGCCACATTTCGTAATTTTCGTTCACAAAAAGACAATGCCATGAGCGAGGATCGAACCCACAGCCATCACGATTACAGCCAGACGCTGTAGGGCCTCGGTGGCCGTCAATGTACTATAATAGTATGACTCACATTTGTTTATTAATAGCCATCTCTATCTAGTCTTTACTAACTCATTTTACGTAAATACATAGATTTATATATATATACGTACGTACGTACGTACGTACGTTGTACGTATGTTGTAAATAAATACGACTTATTTGTGGTTTAGTTGTAAGAAGTGTGTTTAAAATAATAATTAAATTGTAATTACTTTTTTACTTCTTCTACTTTACTAACTTTATAATCTTAAGCACATTAAATATAGCATTATAAATCAAGAGGCGTATAACATATTGAGTGGCGGAACTGAACACCGCGCTTTGTCTCGTTACCAAAGAAGAGAAAAGAAAATTTTGAATATTTTATTTTTTAAAAAAATAATTTTGAATATTCTCCCAAACGGGATTCGAACCGTCACGTTTACAGTAGCATGCTGCTCCTAAGCTCCGGCGACCTCAAATTAATATAAAACTAATATAATAATGCTATCTAAAACTATTTACAAGAGCAATGACATTGAAAAAAAATAATCACCGACCGACGTCTGAGTACTGGACGCGAGATTAATATCGCGGAAGGCAAAGGTTGCTTATTGTTCATCCTAACACGAATTAGATGCTTGCTTCGTTAATAGTTAATGGTTTTCCGGTATTCAATAAACTTGTTAATTGTTTTTTTTTATGTTTTACTTAATAATAATTTGTTCGTTTTTTTAGTCTCACGCTGTATCCTGTCCATACCAGGATATGCATAATAGGTTCCCACTATTATTGAGACACTCCGTTCCCATTTGAGACATTTCCGTTCCAACTGTCCACTGAATTCTGGAATACCGCGTTTTTTTCGACAGCAGACCTAAGTAATCAAAATATTAAATATTGCATTTCCTCGAGTGGGAATTGAACCTATAACTTTACGTTTACAGTCACACGCTTGTATTCCTGCGCCACCAGTGACATATACTGAATAGTTCAATTTATAACAAAGTGTGGCCGTGACTGATTGTAAATTATTATAATAATTACAATATATTAGAATACGGAGTAAAATTAATAAAACGCACTTATCATTATTATTTTTATGTACTTTAGTACTTATTTTCATTAATTAAGTTATATTAAGTTTTTTCATAATAATCTAGACTTGATATCAGTACAGTCTCAATTATTTTAAGAGGTCTCATCTTATAATACAGTACCAAAGGTAACAGCACCGTTATTTTATTTACATAATACAAATATCATATGTAACAAATAAAAAAAATATAGTGAAATTGTAAAATTTTATAAAGCAAATCTTTTTCAGCTCCTCGCTGTATTTTGCATTTAGCTGGGTAGTCAGAGGGAGCCTAGTTCTAAGACACTCCGCTCCTCACTTTCCGCCAAATTTTGGTGGCATTGCTTGTTGATTGACACCAGAACTAAATTATATATTATAGGCAAATTATACGAAATCTTTACATAAATTGTAATTTTTGAGCAAAAGTGGAACAAACATTACACAAACTTTAATTTTCTTAATATTTGTAGGATTGAAATGTACAATCAATACAGAAATTTTACATAAAATGATTTGAAATTCTCTCTATTATTAATAAATTATTAATATTAAAAGTAAATAATAATATATCACTCATGTATTCTTCACTGCTTCAAATATACTTTTATATTATGCACCTTGCAGCCTTTCCTGCATTCTTCTCAAGGTATTCTCATATGGAAATTTGTAATATGGATAGTATGCACCAATTTTTCTATTAAATACTAAATAAGGAGGCATATTCTTATACATATCGCTATTTGTTGCTTTTGAGGACCAATTTCTTCGATACGGCCCTGCAGAGTTCACTGTTTGTGGTATGGAGTTCGATTGTCTCGTTGAAGTCGGTAAAGAACTGTACTTCATGGGCTTCGCCAGCACAATATTTAACATTATAGCTGATAGAATTATCTGAAATGGAAAGAATAAAAAAATTACTCTCAATTCACATACTTTTTAAGGTGACCAGAGGAGAGCAAGCGAGATGGTTATTTTCTAATCAAACGGTAAAATATTTTAAGAAAATACGTTAGCTCCAAAGTCAGACGCATACTTTTGTAGTCGTTGAAATCTTTTATATGAAGTAAGCCGATTCTATTATTTCTATACAATTTATAAATGTTAACTTATAATATCTACATAACAATATACTTTATTATAATCACAATTTACATATCACTGTTTCAATAACAAATAAATTGGCAATAAATAAATATATCTACTTAATAATTATTATATTTTAATTTCCACACTCTGGTGTCGAGGTGAAACGCGGCGTTGAGCTCCACCAATGCCTCCAGATTCAGCGGAAAATGGGGAACGGGGTAAACACCAGGTTCCCACTGCCTCCCCTTCTGTGTGTGAAGAGCATACAGCGTGAAGCTGATTTACTTATTTATTTTAATATCCATACCTTAAGTAAAAATAGCCTAACCGCCTCCATGGTAGAAAAAGTCCAGTCCACATGAAAATATCTCTTTCAAAGCATCACTAACAATGTGCTCTCCTTGAACTTCATACGTTATATATCGCCCATATACTAAATGACCCACATTTTCAGAATAAAGTACCGTAGAGGCGTCGTCAAATATTTACTTTTCGTGCTCACAAGTGCAGTTGTTTGACAAAGTTTTGCCTGGAAGGTGAACGTTTAGCAAAGTTTAGTAAACTAGACTAGAAGTACGAACTAATTTAGAACTAACTAAGTCCTGGTAAACAAGAACTAAAAGGTGAAAAAGAATTAATTTAATAATTATTTCTATTTCTCTTAATTATATTAACTGGGTCCTATACTATAGACAATCTCGTAATATAAAGAGATAGAGAAACTCTTAATTAAATGAGTATGGTATCATATTATAACTAATATAAAATAGGACGCAGTGGACTAGTATTTAGTACTGGGTACTGCGTTCTAGGTATTGGGTACTGGGTTCTAGGTTCGAGAGATTTTTACGTACGCCATAAAGCCACGTGGTCACGCTTTACACCTTCCTATGAATTTCATTTATTTTTAGACCACGTGAGAGGAATACCCGCACGGAAATATTCGGGGACTCCCCGTAGGCTGTCGACCGAGATGTTAACGACCTATGAAAATTCCGAAAGTGAAAGTGTCTTGATACTGGATTCTCTCTCCCTCTCCACCTACTGCGAATCTTACTTCTTTTTTTATAATTATTCTCAGCAAGATTCACACCAGTTGATCATTTACAAACAAAAAATTAATACTTAGCATGCACAGGTCTTTATAATCTTAACATTTTTATAATTAATAAATTACATACACAAGGATGAGTATGCATTTATAGTTATTAATGCTATTTTAAGCTGTAAAGATGATTAAATTAATTAGACAAAATAAAAATCTAGTTTAATTTAAACAGCTATTATAAGTAGAATTCATTGTATAAACAATAGCCAGCGTGAAACAATCGTAAACAAAATATACATATTATGTATGATAAAGAGTTGAGTTTTTAGATTAGAATTGACGTAATATATACATTTTATTCTTAGCTTCACGCTATATCCTGCAAATAGCGGGGTATGCAGAGAGATACTGGAAACCTAGTGTTACGATATTCCATCCCCAATAAGACTACCCCGCTTTCAACCAAATTCAAGTGGAGTTAAGATACTTTGTTCCCATCGGAACGGAGTGTCTTAACACTAGGTTTCCAAGTTTCATTTGCCTATCCTGCTATGTGCGGGATATAGACGGAAAATATAAATAAAATTAATACTTTGTTGTACATATGTACATATATTTTATTTGTTATCTTATATTTATGTACTCTGAATCATAAATAAAAAAAAATGTTTATTTATACTTAACTAGTAATTTTTATAAGTTTTAAGAAATATTTTGTTTACAATAACAAAATGGTAGCTGATTAAATAGTCTCGTATACTGACTTGAGAGTTTCTTAGAAACTATAAAACACAAGGAAAAAATATATTTTTAAAAGTTATATCAATATCATTTTTGTGGTTAAAATTTTGCCCTTATACTAATTATAAGAATAACTTGTTTTTATAACAATTGTATACAGATTTTTTTAGTATTGCTTGTATTGTAACGTATTTAGGTATAAGATAAAATGATAATAACACTGCATTTGAATTTGAATGTTAAATAATGTTTTTTAATCAAAACACTTAAAGAAAAATGATATATAAATAAAAAGTGAAATAAGTCCTGAATATACCAGAGTAGGTAGAGGCAATCTGGTATCTAGACACTCCGTTCTTTTCTTAAACATACATTCAACTATCGCATTTAGAGTTCACAGTCCTATTGTACCACAGTGACCTTCAGTTAACGTTATGTATACTGTTATTATTAGATATATGTACTAAATTATTTTTTATCTTTATTCTCTTGTAGGCAGGGAAAACCTAGTGTTAAGACACTCCGACCCCCATGCATCGCTGTATTCTCGGGGTATTGCTTGTTGAGTTGCAGCACTCAACGCCGCGCTTTGACTTGACACCAGAGCGAAGAAATGAAAGTATTAATAAGTAATAATCCATTTTCCCTAGTAGAATCGAACCCACATAGTGCATACATTCGCCACGAGGGCCCCCGCCATATTAACATATTAAAAGTAAATAATAAGACAACCACAGACTACCAGACCACCTTTCTTAGTGATGAAGGCTATTGTAAGTCTACCAGTTAATGATTAATTTAATTGGAGGTCGTAAGTTCGATTCCCACCTATGAATATGATAAATATCAGTGCATTGAAAATTAGTATCTATTATGTATTTCTGAATGTATATAATGGTAGACGTTAAGGTTATGCATAGTCTGAGTTAAATGGGCGTTCAATGTTATTTCTTTATTAATGTATATTTTTTAGCTTCACTCTGTATTCCTTACATAGTGGGATAGGTAAAGGGAACTTAGGAACCTAGTGTTAAGACACTCTTTTTCCAATTACGATACTATCGTTTATCACTTTTCGCTGAATTCTGAGGAATTGAGTGTTAAGCGGACTCAACGCCGCGCTTTGCCTCGACACCAGAGCGAAGAAATGGAAATATACAACGTAAATAAATATTTCACTTCCTCGAGTGATAAATGCTGTCAATAATAAATTTTCTCATATATCTTCTATATACACACAGCGATGAATTACAGTTTTATTATATGTCATAATGATTAATATACTAACAAGCTTACAAAAAATATATTGCTTATACACTTCAATTTAATATTTCCAATGATGAGCTACAATTTGAGCTATTATGATGTTAATAAAACAATAATTGTTAGTTTTGTAATAAACAATACAAATAAGTAATTATAACTGATTTTAACGGCTTAAAAACAAAATACCAAAATAATTATGAAGTATTATTTTTTATTTTGTTTTATGCTGTATACCGCACACAGCGGGGAAGGCAGTGGGACCCTAGTGCACGAAAGCGAGGATATGAAAATATTATAAAATAACACTTCTTTCCCTCGAGTGAGGAGCGAATCAACTATCACGTTACAGTCACACCCTTGTGCTCACCCTTGCCTCATAAATATGAGGTCTTCGATAATATAGTAGTAGGTATATAAACTATCATTCATTACCCCGAGTGGGGATCGAGCTCACAACCGTCACGCTTACACGTCACGCCACAAGAATAAATTGCATGCCAAATTAATAAGTATTTTAATATATTGGTATATACCGATAATATTACAAATATGAGAAAAAAAGTATCCTTTCTTCATCCAGAGACCCTCAAGTATCTCTATATGAGTATTTTATCACTATTTAATTAGTGGTTTGGCCCTGATTGCGTAAAAGACAGACAGACAGAGTAACTTTCGAATTTATAATATAGGTATGGATTATTTAAATATCAGTATTGTATAAAATATATTAAATTTAGTAAATTATAATATTTTCCCTCAGAATAAGGCTCTACCGCCGATTCTGTCCGTATTGTAGAGCATAACTAATTAACATTTGTGTGCGAAGTGTGATACTGACATCGATTTGGGTCTTCCAATTTATATGTATTTGTACAACCACTTCTCCATATTATTATGAGTAATTGACTTGACAGATTTCAATTTTAGTGATTTTGCAGTTCTTCGTATGAAATAATTATATTTAAAACGTAAATTAATATTAAATTTATATTTTTGTAAAAATAAATTAATGTGCTGTTAATGAAATTTACACGTTCAATAGGTTTAACAAATCACTATTCGGCTCAGTTGGAGAGCGCCTGACGGATAGATGTGGGTTCAATTTTCACTCAAATTTCACTTCAATTACCTTCACCCGAATTTTAATTTGCTGCATAATGCTGAAGAGAGGTAAAACCAACTACTGAGGTTGCTTTCAAAAGTAGTTATGTTTTATGCGCATGATGGCTGGAGAATGGAGGTACATACTGTTATAGCTTAGTAGACTATGATTTTTAGATTGGTCCTGAGTTAAATCGGGAAATTTTGTACCTATATTACGTAAACTGCCTTAATATAAATTTAGATTTAATATAACATTAAATCTAATAAATAGCAAATTACTCAAATTGAAAAATATAGTTAAACTACAGTATTTTATTTAATAAAAACCACAGACAATAAAACTTGTGATAAAATAGAAGAATATAAAATTTGTCTTACATTCATTTTGCTCTTGTATTATTGGTAGGCGTGTTTATTATTTGTATAATTTTGATACATAATAGAACAATACACAATAAACTCACTGTATTTTTTTTTTATATTTTCATGAAAAATAAACGTTATATTAAAATGTGGGTACATCGAACCTACAACCTGTAGCGTTTAGTCACTTGCCTGTGTCCACGCACGCCATGGCCTCGAATAAGTGAAGTTATACTATCAATAAATAAAATATTTATTTACTAACCATATAATATTAATAAATTTTCGTTTAATTTTATTTTTTCTACTTCTTTTTTATCTTATAAGATCTTTTTAGTATCTATATGTCCATTTATATTGAAACTAAAAATTAAAAATGTATATCTGACGTCATATAAGCATTAGTTAAATGCACTTGACTAAAGTCATTACATAATTGTGCTATATGAATTAAACTAATTTAATTATGTAATTTTTAATGAATTTAATATTCTATAAATATGATTGGCATTGAAGTTTACTTTTATTTCCATTTTTAAACTAGAGTGAGTCAAAATGGAATTCAAAATGTTAATTATATCGGTAAGTTTCTTTTTATATATTTTCAATATCTTTACTATTACTGTTAGTTATAAAGCGAAAATATCGTTATATATAATTTGCAAATAAATTTTTTTTTAATAATATTTCATATATCTTCAAATTGTTTTAGCTATTAATTAAATTAAAAATATTTTACCTATATGTATAATATTTGAAAATTTAGAAATATATTATCATTAATTATTTAAATGTACCTATATATTTATCTAGTACAAAAATGAACTATAACTAATAACCATAATACCGTTAATAAATACTGTCACAAGTATAGAGCAAATACGCATAAAAATGAAAGGAACGTATACCGTTGTAGTTTCGATTTCCACTCGGATAATAAAACATTAAATTATTTCATTTTTTCGCTATGGTAACAAGAAAAATCACGGCGTTTAGTTTCGCCACTCAACACGCAGTGACTCAAAAAAATCGGTCGTAAGTAGGGAGCGGAGTGCATTAACACTACGTTCCTTTGCTTACTTTGATAATTGATGTAATACAGCATGAAGCTAAGAAGAAGAAATAATAATCTGTTCATTTTCCAGGTGGCCTGTCTGTCTCTGCTTACGTCACCATGCCTTTCCGCCGTGATTTACACACCAAATTCACCTTGTATTATCAACCAAACTCCATGTGGAGTACAAGTACCTTCGTTGTTACCTTCAGGGCTTGCTGTGAAAGGCGCGGCTGCCCTCATGGCGGTTAAGGGCATAGCGGCTCTAGCCCTTAAAGCTGCTGTATTTAAAGGTAAATAGAGAATAGAGAATAGAAAATAAGTCACTAACTTTATATTTATATTTACAACACTATTTTTGTATGAATAGAAATATGATTAGCTTTCTTTAGAGGCTATCTTGGCGTTGGTGTAAAGTATGGTGTACATGAAGAAAAAATGTCTCTGGTTTAGTCTTTTCATCGTTTTGGATTTTAATCTGCTTACTCAGGATGTCTATTAGTTTATACTTAGATTAAAATACTGGATGACAACACATGTACATACCTCGTATGTTGTAATCTAGTATTTCCTTTGGAGCACTTTAATTTTACCATAAATATAACTCGAGTTAAATTTCTATAAGATTTCGATAATTTGCTGTGAAATTATCTTAATTTTAAATACAATAATAATCAGCTTTGCGCTGTATCCCGCACACAGCAGGGAAGGCGGAGGGAACCTAGTGTTAAGACACTCCGTTCCCCACTTTCTGCCGAATTCTGGAGGCATTGCGTGATATTTATACAATATATATTTTAGATGGTACAATCTAATATTAATTTCATATATTTAATGTGTATTTTTTGTCTAAAGGTGCATTAATAGCTAAAGGAGCAGCTGCGGTTTTCGGTATAGGGGCAGCTTTATTAGGCCAGAAACCTATCGGGGTACCTGTGATGCCGTGCAACGCTTGTTCTGTAAGTAATTATTCAAAGTTAAATTTAACTTTCATAAAAAAATACTTTAATTACAAACTTATATTGGTAGTTCATTTTATACAAAATGAGTGCATGCACCCGAAAACTTAAGATTGTTAATTTTTATACTATGTACTAAAGCCTCGGAGGGTGAGTCCGACTCGTACTGAACAATTTTTTTAATTTATTTATTTTTATGATTGCATTTATTGTTCTTATTCCATTGTGTGGCACTCATTCGCTTCTACTATATAGTTGGCTGGAAGAGATTTAAATAAACATAAACAAACTTTAATATATATATATATATATATATATATATATATATATATATATATAAAGAATATATAATTTTCCTCTTCAGAACATAGTTGTGGGACAGCCGCAGGCCCCAAATGTTCTCGATGTTATTTCCGGAGCTGCCGCTGCCAGGGAGCGAGTGTTATTGAGTGATCCGGCTATGTATGAGTAAGTATTTCCTAAGGTGATCGGAGCCATCTTGGCACAGCAGAATAGCATCAGACTGTGAACGTTGAGTTCCACCTTACATCTTTTCCTTTCTTCATTTTGGTAATATAAAGTTGCGATATACTCGTATATAAACTATTACTAAGCGTGAATTGTTTATATTCATATATTTAGGTGAAATGGGTAGAAAGTGAAGAAGCCTTGAAATGTGTACAAATTGGAGAACTCAGAGATCATCACAATGTCAGATTAAACAGAACATTTGTTGTTTGCATCTCCATATTTTTGAGAGGGAGATAGAGGCTTAAGCAGAGGCCCTAGTGCTTAAACATCCTGTTCCCACTTTCCGAGGATTTCTTGGGTCTTGGTTTTGCTGAAAATCAATGTCGCTCTTTACCTCATTGCCAGAGTGAAATGAAAATATTTAACATTTCATTTCCCCGAGTGGGAATCGAACCCGCAACAGTCGCGCCGTTAAAGGGAAACCCCATTCATTCAACATGCAATGGTTTATATTCGTATTCAATATGTATTGCTTACTCATATCACGAGGAAGACAATCCACGTTGTTATACTAATAAAGTGTTAAAACAATATCGATATTTGAACTTATAATGCTAGAAGCCGTGACCTTTAACTACAGATAGAAAGAAATAAATTTATATAAAAATATTTTAAAAGTTTGTTGAAAGTTTAGGTTAAGTCAAAAGTCTATCATGTTCTTATTATCATAATATTATTCCTAATTAATATTATCAATTATTTCGTAGATTCTCGATGTTTTTCTATTTACTTAAATAGTATATTCAATGTACAAGTATCTTATTTGTTGAGGCTGTTTTTTTTTTCATGGCGCGGCGGCATCTGACTGGAAGTGGCGGTTGTAGGTACATTTAACACGGAATATTTCGAAACTTAGGTCCAAAATGGGGAACGGAGTGTTTTAACACTAGCTCTAGCTGTATACCACCATAGCAGGATAACCAGACAAGGTTATCCTGCTATGGTGGTATACAGCGTAGTGAAACTAAAAGAAATATAAAAAATTTAAATACAAAAATTATAACAAATGCTTTTTATTTTGTAGGTACATAACAGCTCCAAGATATTATTCAGTGCCAATTATAGATGAGTATGAAGTTTAAACATTAAAATAAATAAATTAAAATTATTTAAGTCTTTTACTACAGAAATCTTTGACTGGGTGTCGACAGTTTCATGTGAAGGTCTAAATATCCTTTGCACATTGCCTAAATTGGGTGAATTATGTTACCTTAACCCTAAATTGGGCCAATTTATTAGTTGGTAGAGAGTTATTAATTAAAAAAAAAAAGAATTAATTAATGACGTCTAACGCTTAAACGAGGAAAATGTATAAAGATAATTAAAATGATAATAAATTATTTTCTAAATGTGGAAAAACACTTTAAAAAGGTTGAAAATATTTAATAAATATCATTCTCTCCTGACAATTCTTAGTGTATTATTAATGGGTAGCGGAAATTTCCAACATAACATGAATAAATTGTAACAAGCGTATAAGAATTTCGACCCAGCTAGACGAGAACGTATGGCTTAGTGGAAGGTTTCCAAGAGGAACGTGTTCAAATACTTATTTAACTTTATTTAAATTGTATACGTTCTCTAAAGTGTTTATTTCTACTTTTATTTTATTTAGCTTCACACAGCAGGGTAGGCAGACGGAACCTAGTGCTAAGACACTCCGTTCCTCACTTTCTGTCAAATGCCGGAGGCATTGCATGTTGAGGGGCAGAACTCTGCGCCGCACTTTGCCTCGACACCAGAGCGAAGAAATGGAACGTAAATAAATATTTCATCATCTCGAGTGGGGATCGAACCCACTACCACTCGGTTTTACAGTCACACTTTATTCTGCGCCATAACAGGCCTAATCAATTCATTTGATAATTAATGTATATTAATTTGTAACGTTAATTACTTAAGTAAGTCAAGTAAGTGAGCTAGAATAGATAATGACACGCAATGCTTAGCTTTTACTATTGAATATTCTGCACCAGCTGAACAAGTTTCGGCCTGGTCTGGTCAGGAGTCGACCTGGTGACCGTCATTTGCGCAAACATTGATTGAATAACCAACGCATATATGTTTTAACTTATTATTTTAAGTACATTAGTTTCGTTTTTAATTTTACCTTTTTGGTATATGTATGTATTTAGTAAATACATTGGTAAATTCTTTGAAGTTTCCTTATAATTCGCGCTGTAAAGTAAGCTAAAATTACTGTTTATTGTGTATATATAATAAATATATCTACATTTTATCTCATTTCTCATATTATTAATTGTAAGAGTTAGATTTTTAATAAGTAGACTCGTAAATTACTCGACACAGCATTTAATTACTAAAAACAGTTTTTCTTATCAAATTTAACTTACCGGCTAAACTTGATGAATCCTTCATTGCTCTTTCTTCCTTATTCAATGACGTCCATTACTATATATATAATACTTGCTTGCGCTTGCGTATTTAGGGGTGAATTCTAATAACCCATGAAACATGTGTTCGACTAAATATTTTTAAGAGTCTAAATTTCAAATTTTATAAAAATCGGTTGCGATTTAAAGATTTTTCCATACAAACATTCAACCCCTTATTTGTACCCTTAGGGGGTGAATTCTAGAAAACCATGAAACGCATGTTCAATTAAATATTTTTAAGAGTCTAAATATTAAATTTTTACAAAAATCGGTGGCGATTTAAGAATTTTTCCATACAAACTTTCAACCCTTTATTTGAACCCTTAGAGGGATAATTCTAGAAAACGATGAAACACGTGTTCAATTAAATACTTTTAAAAATCTAAATTTCAAATTTTATAAAAATCGGTGCCGATTTAAATTTTTTTCCATACAAACTTTGAACCCCTATTTTACCCCTTTAGGGTTAAAATTTTTCAAAATCCCTTCTTAGTGGATGTCCAGATTATGAAAGTAAACATCTGTCCAAATTTCATGTTTCTACCATCAGCGGTTACGGCTGTGCGTGCGTCTTACCTCAGTCAGTGAGGAGAAGTCCTTTTATATATATAGATAATATAATTATAACGGAATATATTTTTAAATTCATTCATATTTAAATATGTACAAAACCTACACAAAAGCTCTGTTATAATTAGTTTGATTATTTTTCTTAGATTATATGTAATATATTTATATGTGAAAATTTATTTCAATGAAATAAATTACATCTTAAGTACACGAGGCAATCGTTAGTTTTTCCCGCCAATGCACTCCACCACATATTAAAAATATATATAGTTAGCGTTGCTGTAACAAGACACTCGGTCATTACATTTTTCACTTATTTAAAATTAATTAATCACTTATTTTATAATTACTTATTTAAAATATAAAAAAATATCTTTTTATTATATATTATTTCATGTATTATGTGAAATGGGCAGAGGAATGTTATTAATCTACTGACATGTGTGACGTCAGCGCGACCGTCATTGTATCGATAGTGGTTTCAGTTAACGATTTAATAGCAAAACGCTTCAACCAATATCAGTTTCCGTAATATGAGGTGAATAGAAACACTGTTAGATTTTAATTTTAATAAATATTATTGCATTACCTATTATAAATAAATCCTAAATCTATTATAAATTTACATACAGTAATACATTTAATGTTTAAATTTAATTATAGTTGGTTAGTATAAAATCTAATTACTCAATAGTAAACATACATCCTACCGTTGTAATTCACTCAAGTAGAGGATATCGTTGTCGAGGGATGTGGACGATTTCAACTGGTACCTACTCTATGAATAGCATAAATAAATCACAATAATATTCCTATTGATTCAACTTAGGCTTTGTTAACTAGTACAATAAAGTATATTTTAGCATTAGTTGTTTATAAATAAAATTCAAAGTTGTGTGGTCAGCCGTATCGTTGCAATACAGGTTCAGCGAACGATTTTTACATCGGCAGGTAATCATATTCAAATAGGGCGTCGGTAAGACTACTTAATATTTTAATTTGTAACTTGTAGTTTTGGGTGCTATATAAAAGTGCAAGCAATTTGCAGATTGTTATCATTTACTTATATCAGTTTGATAAGGAACTAGCTAGCGATGTCTCGACTTACGGTAAGTTGAGGGTTAAATAAGAATAGGCTATTAATTTTGCTGTATGACTATTGGAATTTTAAAACAATTAAATTTTACTTTGCTTTACAGTTTCTCTTTGTCATCGTTGCGGCGTACGAAGTACTTGGAGATGGTTAGCTTTTAACATTTCAAATACATATACGTATTGACGTAAAATTATAATTAAATATTTACAAGATAATCACGTTATAATTTTAGTTATAATTGATTTTTATTTTCAGTAAGTAAAGTTGCCGATTCTAGTACAGCTCAGAGTGGGATAGTTGGGTATGGTGCTGGTCTTGGCCTCGGTGTGCCTGCAGCGGGCATCTCTAGCGGTGTCATCGGAGCACCTGGCGGAGTCCTTGTGGGATCTGGCCTTTATGGTGGAGGTAATGGCTTAAATAATGCTGCCGCTGTTGGTGCTGCTCAGCTTAGTGCTATCCAAAACGCTCAAGCTGTTCAGGCTGCGCAGATCGCTAATGCAGCCGCTGCTGCCATCCAAGGAGCGCGTGTGACTGAAGCGGCCGCTCGGGCAGGCCAAGCTAACGCTATTCAGAATGCTCAAGCTTTAGATGCAGCTCGTATTGCTAACATACAAAGGGCCCAGGCCGCCGCCTACGAAAATGCTCGTGCCGCTGAAGCAGCTAGACGTGCTGCTGCTGCTGCAGCTGCTGAAGTTGCCCGTGCTGTTGAAGCAGAACGTGTAGCCAATGCCGCCCGTGTCCAAGCTGCTGCCATCGCTAACGCTCGTGCTGTTGAAGCGGCACGCATTGCTAATGCTGCTAGAGCCCAAGCTGCTGCAGTTGCTACTAGTGCTGCTCAAGCACAAGCTGTTGCAGATACTGTAGCAAGAAACGCTCAAGATGGCGCTTTATTACTTGGTGGAGGTGGTGGTGCCGGTTTGTACGGCGGAGGTGGTCTCGGTGGTGCAGTGATTGCAGCAGCTCCTGTGGCCGTCGAAAAAGTCGCGGCAGTTCCCGTCGGCATCGGATACGGACTTGGTGACGGTCTTGGACTCGGTCTTGGTGGGGGATACGGCGGAGGATACGGCGGAGGATACGGCGGTGGACACGGCGGAGGATACGGCCTCGGCGGCCTTGGTCTTGGGTATGGAAAGAAGATATAGAATAACGAATTCTGCATATTGTATTAGTGGTGATACCAAATAGATAGAGATATATAATATCTACATCCATTTCGACTCAATCCAAAGAAATGGCTAGCGGCATATTATTGTTATTTTGATTAAATAAGTACTGGTCTTGTAAATATAACATAAGAATACATACCATTGCATATATTTTAGAGATTTTTATTTAACCTTCCTTTTGAAGTGAAACTTGCATACGATATTATGTAAAAATATGTTGCTATCATATAATTCACCTAAATCTTTATTAAGATGCATTTGTAAATAAAATTTATAATTTTATGGCATTCTTTTGTCTATACATTAGCTAAGAAAATGAGGCCAGTCGTGGCGTAGCGACATTTGTGGGTTCGATTCTCACTACGGGGAACGGAAGTATTTGTGTTGACAATACGTTCTTATATGCCTTAACACTATATACTTATAAACAACACTACGTTCCCAGGTTCCCTCTGCCTACCTTGATATACGCGGGATACTGCAGGTAGCAAAAAAAAAAAACTAAAAAAATAATGAGAGAATAATAATATTCATGTATGTATGTAAATCCTCTGAATTATTAAATATTGAACATATATATCTAACTGTATATACTCAGTAAGTTATATATATAGGTTTTCTATTCGTCCACTCAATAACGCAGTGGAATATAATACGTGTGACTGTGTGACGGTTGTGTGTTCAATTCCCACTTGGAGAAATGAATTATTATTAAGTTTTTATTATGTAAATTAGGTTAAAAATATGTAAAATATTTATAATCCATTAAAAATTATTAAAAAAATTTGACGCTTTTTCCTGTAAAGCGGAAAGTTGAGAAGCAGAGAATATTAAGAGTTAAGACACTCTGTCTTAGGAAATAGACTGCATCCAGCGTTTTTCCACATTTGATAGAAAAAACGCAGCGTTAAGTTCTTCCACTTGGAAGAACTTGGAAGGTTGGCGGTAACCTACTATTTGAGTTAGGAACCCGAAGATAATTTTATATATACAATTATTCGTATTCGTAATGGAAATGGAACTCACAGCTGTGACGTGTGCACCACTTCGCACGCATAGTAAAATAATAAAATATTAATAAACTGAGGCTATTCGTGGCGCAGGAGTAAAAGCGTGCGACTGTAAACGCGACAGATTGTGAGTGAAATTAAATATTTAATATATTAATTTCATTGCTTTGGTACCAAGGTAGAGCGCATTCGTTGAGCGTTGAGTTCCGCCAGTCAATATGGAATGCCTCAAGCAATTCGGCGGAAAAAGGTTCCCCACTTTATGCGCTTCCGGAGTGTCTTAACACTAGGTTCACTCTGCCTACTCTGCTATATGTACAATGTCTGCGGGAACAATGAAGCGGGATATAACATGAAGCTGAGAATGAAACATTAAACTATTAATTTATAATTAGTAAATAAATATATAACCCACAACCGTCGCATTATACTCACACCTATGTGCTCCTGCGCCAAGACTGCCTCGACATACATAGGTTGACTAGCGGACGCGCGCAGCTTTGCCTGCGTATTTGCATCCTTAGGGATGAATTCCAATAAAACATGAAACACATGGTCAATTAAATACTTTTAAGATTCTCAATTTCAAATTTTATAAAAATCAGTGGCGATTTAAAGATATTTCCATACAAACTTTCAACGCCTTATTATATTTTATTGAACACGTATTTCACAGTTTACCAAACCCCCAAATTAACCACCTTAGGGGGTTAATCCTCCCTAAAAAACTCCCAAGTTTTTTGTATTTCACACAACTACGTGTTCTACGTGTTCAATAATTTTTTTTTAAGAGTCTGAATTTATAAATTTATGAAAATCGGTGTCGATATATATTTTTTTCCATACAAACTTTCAACCCCTATTTCACGCCTTTACGGTTAAAATTTTTCAAAATACCTTCTTAGTGGATGTCCATTACGCACAGCGGTTACGGCTGTGCGTGCGTGTTACCTCAGTCAGAGAGGACAAGTCCTTTTATATATATAGATAAACACGCCTTTACTCGACTAATTTAGTTTTGCTTGAATCCAGAATATGTAAGATGTATACAATAATAATCGCATGACTTACCCAATATCTGTTAAACACGCTTTAAAAATGCCTTAGTTATATAGTTAGTTTTCATATTATTATATAATTATGATTATTATTAAATTTGCAAAAATTGTATGCAGAAAACAAAGAAAAACTAATTTTTAACTTGCTTTAGGATATCTTTTGAGTACTCACTTACTCACTTATGTTAATAGTATTTTTTTTAAAATGTATGTCCTTATTGTATGTATTAATATGAACCCGACGGACGGGGCGCATCGGCATCCATATCCATACCTATATTATGAATTATGAATTCGAAAGTAACTCTGTCTGTCTGTCTGTCTTTTACGCAATCAGGGCCAAACCGCTAATTTAATTGTGATAAAATACTCATATAGAAATACATGAGGGTCTCGGGATTAACATAGGATACTTTTTTTTGTCATATTTGTAATATTTTCGATACATACCAATATATTAAAATACTTATTAATTTAACACGCAATTTATTCCGCCATGTTAATAACAACCGTCGCTAAGCGACCGTTGCTTAGCAACGATTTGCAAAGTTTGTTGTTAGAAAACGTCACCCAAAATGATTTTGCTTAACACATCTCTATTGAAAACTGAAAAAAATTTCATAAATATATTTAATAAGTATTCATATATTTCAAGCGGGCGTAGCCGCGTACGGGTACTAGTACTCTTATATAATTAAAGTATATATTAACTTCAAATTAAAAATATCTTTTTCAGTCTAGTCGCTACCAATTATTTTTTCTACATTAATAGACTACTTTTTCTGTTGTTAAACTCAAGAGGGTATAGCAATGGATTCAAATACCACTATTTTAATTATGTTTATGAATATCCTTACCGTCTTTAATAGACATACGTTGCAAACTCACCCCAATTACTGAAGCGCTTATATTAATAACATCCATAAATTAAAAGGTGTTAAATTGTGTCAAAATGCAAATGAATGTAAATAAACTATTTAATTTACAGAATTATTCTACTTATATACAAAGCATTGTGGTGTTTAAAGCTGTACGTTATATAGGTGATTATTCGTTCAACTTTTTCTTTGGAGTGTGGTCGAGCGTTATATTTCTCGTGCGTTCAGGTTCAGAAATTATTTTTTCTATATAAGCTTAACGTAACTTGTATATTCAAATATACAAGTATAGAACATCTTTTTTGAATTGGAAATACATTGGTGCAGTATAAAAATGCATGCAATTTGCAGGAGGCATTATTAACACACATTAGTTCTTTTAAGTAACTTCACTAACGGAATTAACAAAATGTCTCCATTTACGGTAAGGATTGAGATTTTTCTATTTTAATATAATAATATGAAGTTAATTGAACGTTTAGAAAAAGGGGAGTGTGTCTGTCGTTGTAATATCTTTCCCAATAATTTTAAGGGAAATTGTAAGAAAAAGATAAAGTTATTAGATTGCCTTTTTCATACGGTTCCATTTTTGTATGTTTAGTCATTCTATGCCTAATAGAAATAAATTTTAGTAATTGAATGCAAGTAATTATAATTTACAGGTTCTCTTCGTCATCGCTTTGGCGTGTGATGTGCTCGGAGATGGTAAGCATAATAAAGTTACTTTATTAATATATTATATTTTCATATATACGAATACCTTTACGTATTTAAATTATTGAAAATTACAGTAAGCAGAAGAGGAAATTCCATTAGTGACTCGAGTGCTTCTCAAAGCGGTTATTCTGGGGCTGTTGTAGCTGCCCCGATATCAAATGGATACGAGCTTGGATCTGCAGCAGCTGCTATATCAGGGGGGTCAGGTCTTTTAATTGGAAGCGGAGTAGGACTCGTTGGTGGTAATGGTATAGGCAGCAGTGCTCCATTAAATAACGCCGCTGCCGTAGGAGCTGCTCAGCTTAGCGCTATACAAAATGCTCAAGCCGTACAAATTACTCAAATCGCCAACGCTGCTGCTGCTGCAATCCAGGGTGCCCGTGTTGCTGAAGTTGCTGCAAGAGCCGGACAAGCTAATGCTCTCCAAAATGCCCAGGCCTTAGACGCCACTCGTATTGCTAACATTCAAAGAGCTCGTGCTGCTGCCTATGAAAACGCCCGTGCAGCTGAAGCTGCTAGACGTGCTGCGGCTGCTGCTGCCGCCGAAGTTGCCCGTGCGGTCGAAGCAGAACGTATTGCAAACGCCGCTAGAGTACAAGCTGTCGCTATCGCAAATGCGCGTGCTGTAGAGGCGGCTCGTATTTCCAACGCTGCTAGAGCCCAAGCTGCTGCCGTTGCTACCAGCGCTGCACAAGCCCAAGCCGTCGCCGATGCAGTTGCCAGAAATGCACAAGATGGAGCTTTATTGCTCGAAGGCGGTGGACTTGGTTCCGGCGCAATTGTTGGAACCGCCCCAGTAGCTGTTGCGGCAGCTCCTGTAGCAGCAGTGCCTGTGGCGGCAGCTGTACCTGTAGGTTACAATGGGTACGGAGGCTACGGAGGATACGGAGTCTCTGGTTATGGAGGTTATGGATACGGAAAAGGCCATTAATTAAATGAAATAAATATGTTTCCTAAGACGATCGAAATATTTGTTCGACTTCTACGTGATATTCTTTCGTAGAAATGGTTAGAAGTTTATTGTTATTAAGTAGTCATTTTGTAAATATTCTTTATGAATAAACAATTATCGATAAAAATATTTTTAATTAAAAACAAACACAATAATTTTAATCCTATTTACATATATTAAATTATAAAGAAATAAATTTCGAATTGCACCCTTATCATATTATATCAAGTTTTAAAATAATATTTGACCTAAAATCTGATAGCATTAGGAAAAATACTTTATGAATGTAAAGTAGGACAATAAATGGCAAGCTTGACTTGGTAACGAGATTAATACAGACTAACCAAAGCTTGTTTATCTATACTAATATAATAAAGCGGAAGAGTTTGTTTGTTTGTTTGTTTGTTTGAACGCTAAGATCTCTGGATCTACTGGTCTGATTTAGTTTGTTTTTGTTTTGTATGAAAGCTGCATTCTTCAGAAGTGCTATATGCTATATAACATTACATTACACACATATACTAATAAATTAAAATACTTTCTAATTTGACATGCAATTTATTCTGCCATGTTAATAACAACCGTCGTTGCTAATGAACGGTTGGCAAAGTTTGTTTCTTGTAAAAGATAAAACTCTATAAACAATAGATTTTGCCGCATACGGTAAATAACAAGTAATAAAAGGAAATTAACTATTTCTTTTTTATTTTGTATTACATGATGGAAAGAAAGCTTTTCATCATTAAATATTTTAAGTAGACCCTTATCTGAAATGAGTCTGATGGATATTTCGAATTTATGTTGTTTACAAAACAGTCTATACAAAAAATATTTTAATCTTTTTCTAAACATTAAACATTTTAGTTCCTACAACATTCGTTTATCACCTCATATTATTTAGTTAGATATCATTGGGTCAAATGCCAATTTTGTAGATAGTAATAGTAATATATAAGGATTGTTTTGTAGTTCGGGACAGTACTTTCAAAACAATGGCCGTCAAAGTGAGTATTTATTAGGAAGTTATTTTGAATTTTCTAATACAATAATAATAGGTAAACGCTATAGTGGTTAGGTTATAGTGGTTGCTATTTATTTTATTTAAATTTAAAATACTATTATTGTAGTTTTTTGTTTTATTTTTATGCAACATAAGAATATATTGATTTATTAAAAAAACTGTTAAAGTCAACATTAGATTGTTTACCTTAATTTTAGTAGCTTTAATAAGTAGCATAATAATTAAAATTAATATTTTTGTTTTGCGCTAACATTTGGCTTAGCACATAGAGAGACAGAGGTTTAAGACACTCCGTTATCGTGAAGACACTCCCGTTCCCCTTTCCGCCGAATTTTAAAGGCATTGCGTGTTGTGTGGCGGAACTCAACGCACTTTACCTCGTCACCGGTTTAAGGAAATAAAAATATTAAGAATATCATTTTCCCGAGCGGGAATCGAACTCACAACTGAAACTTTACAGTTGCATGTTTATGCCCTGACGAGACGACAGACATCCTATATTTTCATATTAGTAATTATTAAATATTTAATTTCAGATTTTGTGCTTGCTAGCTGTTCTTGCTGTAGCCTACGGTACGTACATATAAGTACTTATTATTATTAACTTATTGTAATTATAATTAAAAAATAATGAATTTGTAGGAAGTTCCGTACATCTTAAAGTAACTTTTCGAATTTAACATGACAATCCACACAACAGGGTCGGCAGAGGGAACCTCATCCTGGGACCCCCTAACCCCACTTAATATTTTTAAAATTTATCTAACAATATAAGTAATTAAAATTATTAATAAGTCATAATATCAATAAAATTTATTTAAACTTGTTTTACAGGTCACCCATATGGCTACGGACATGGTATGACATTTTGTTATAAAATATACTAATTTTTTTTCAGTTTTTCTAATTTTTGTTTCGAAGTAATGCAATGTTTAATTTAAAATTAAACTTTTTGAGACTATTTTTATATTCTAGTCATTAAATAAACACTTATAAAAACATACAATTTACTTACTAATATTGGATAGTATCACGTTATTGCTACAAAAAATGTAGTGGAATGATTAACGTTAGTTTTAATAATTTTTGTATTTAAGTTCAAATTTGATTGAATTATTAAAATTAAATTTTAATATTGTTAGATATGTTTATAATTTGTAGGTGGCGGGCAAGGAGGATTTAGAGGAGGAGAAGAAGGTTTTGGAGGACAAGGAGGTTTTGGAGGACAAGGAGGTTTTGGAGGACAAGGAGGTCATGGAGGACAAGGAGGTTTTAGGGAAGAAGCTGGATCTGGAGGACACCTTGGAGGGGAAGGAGGAATCGGAGCTCAAGCTGGGTTCAGAAAACAAGTAGATTTCGGTGGGCAAGGTGGTTTCGGTGCACAAGCAGGATTTGGAGGACAGGGAGGAGCTGGTGGACAGGGAGGAGCTGGTGGACATGGTCACGGAGGAGCCGAAGGTAATACATTCTATTAAAACAAATAAAAAATTTCACGCTGTATCCCGCACACAGCTGCCAAGTTCTGGATGCATTGCGTGTTGAGTGGCGGAACTCAACGCCGCATTTGGCCTTGACACCAAAGCGAAGTAGTGGAAAGATAAATTTAAATAAATATTTAATTTCTTCGAGTGGGGTTCGAATCCCTAACCAGTCGGAATTGCAGTCACACTTCGTGCGGTGCACTACGACTGGCCTCTATAATTTATATTAAACATGAAAGATATTTTTTTATTTACGATATATTTGTTAAATATGCAAAGTAAAATTATTATTGTTATCATTAGGTTTTGGAGGACACCAAGGACACAGAGGTGGATATCAAGAATATGGATACTAGAGTTCCTTCGATTAATTATCAAATAAAATAGTTTTTTAAATATTCGATTTCTTTTTTAATTTCATTTGCCATTGCATTTTGCCATGCTACTTCCAATTGCTGCAAATTGTGCTTAAATCAAATCAACGGCAAAAGATGCCAGTTCAGTTAAGTACTGTAGGACTACTTAATATTTTTTAAAACTAAATATAAAATAAAATAAATATTTCATTACCTCGATTTGGGATCGAACCCACGACCAGTCAATTTTACAGTCTTTGTGCATCTGCGCCACGACTGGCCTCTAATTGGCCTCGTTAATAAGTTAATTAATTAAACTTCTACTACCAAGTAAATTAAATAAAAGTAAAATATATTTAAGTAAAACTTATAAAGAATAAGATATATAGAAAAAGATATTGCAACAGTAATTGCAACTATTACTTATTATTGCTTATTTGCTTCACGCTACCTAAGAACTGTTTCTAGCAATTAAGTATAATAACAACAAGATAAACTGCTATTACCACTATATTATGAGGTATACGAGTACACTCATTTTGCTTAGGTAATTCATGTACGAGTATACAGAGTGGAAGAGGCAGCGCTCCTTTTACTGAAACTGCATACGAGTATAGGGTAAAATATTTCAAATCCAAAACTAAAGAAACTAATCAAGGTACCTCGACAGTTTGGACGTAGGATTTTTTTTATTTCACGATTTTTATCCATACCTGTATTTCGAGTAAAATAAAATCCCAAAAAATAGTTTATTTTTAGTTTAAACTAATTTTTATTTTATTAGTTATATTAATTATTAATTGAAAAAATAAATAAATTTTTGGGATTTTATTTTTCTGAATTACATTAGGCTTTTATAGCTAAGCTATTGTAGTTAAAACTGTGGTTTCATTTAAAGTGGTGCTGACAATTCCACTCTGTATATTACCTTACAATAATTATTTATCAATGTCAGTTTATTTTAGTTGAGGCCTAAAAGTATAGGATTTAAATAGTGGTACTAATTTAAAAAAATATATATATTATATTGTTAAATTATAAAATAATTTCAAACAATAGCAAATGGCACGTGTGTTGTTACGAGTATAATATAGAGAAATTAGAAATTAAATGGTGCAGAAATTGTGTTATTAGGCTCTAATATGTTATATCTAATATTTTTTTTCGCTTTGGCACCAAGGCAAACAAAGTCCGGCGTTCATTTCCGCCACTCAACACGCAATGATTTAAAAAATGCGACGGAAAGTGGGAAATGGAGTGTTTTAACACTAGGTTCCTTCTAGTTGGTGCACTGATGTAATTTGATTCATGATATGACTAATTCAATTATATTTTTGTAAATAAAAACCGTGTTGGAGAATGTAAGTGAGAGAAGTTTATTTAAGCAACGACAGTTATCTACTTTATTGCTATTTTTCTTACTTCAGAGTCTTTAAACTTTGTGCTGTTGGCTCACTAAGTTTTAAATTTTAATTTAAATCTCAAATTTAAAACTCTTCTATGCATTCACAACAAGTAATTGTAACTTTCAGACTCTTTTTAACCAACTTCCGTAAAAGGAAAAAGGAGGAGGTTATCAATTCGACAATATTTTATTATGTTCTTCAGAACTTTTGACTGGGTGAACCGATTTTGAAAATTCTTTTTTTAATTGATAGCTACTGCTTTCCGTATGGTCCCATTTTAATTTGATCCATTTCTGACTACTGAAATATTTTGAACCCACAAGCTGTTGCCTTAACAGTCACACTATTTACCTTTGCGCTACGACAAACCTCAATATTTTTATCTTTTTCAAAATATCAAACATTTTAATTCCTGAAACTGATTAGTTTATCACCTCATATTGCTTAATTATAAACGCGTCAGTTCGATATACGCCATTATTTTTATAATCATTGGGTCAAGTGGCAATTTCGTAGATAATAATATTAATACATTAAGATTGTATTGTGGCACGAAACAGTTCTTTTGCAATCCATAGGATTTACATAACAATGGCATTCAAAGTGAGTATATCAGGGAGTGATTTTGCAATTTCTAAACGTTACTGTGTGAAATTAGTTTTTTTTTATGTTTAAATATTTATATACTATTATTTTATAGTTTTTTTACATACATTTTTACAATATAAAAAAAATTACAAGAAAAACATTTCTTCGCTCTGGCAAGAAGGCAAAGCGTGGCTATTCAACATGTAATGCCTCAAAAATTCAGCGGAAAGTAGGAAACCGACTGCCTTAATCCTAGATGACCTCTGGCTACCATTCTATATGAGGAACACAGCGTGAAACTGAAAACTATTGAAATTAGAATATATTAGAATTTAAACCTACATAATTAAATATCTTAGACGACATGTATAGTAAAGTACGATAAAATATTTAATAAAACACATTTTAGTTTTCTTAGCTTTGTTAATAAATAGATTTTCTATTTTATTATTATACATGTAAATTAAAATACAAAAATAATATTTTTATATAAAATTAATATTAGGCACTAACATTTGCTACAGAACTATGCAATGAGCTTGGTTGGAAACATGATACATACTTTTAGCAAATCTACTATATTACAATCTTATGTATCTTAATATATTTTTACATTACCTTCTAGCTGTTCTTGCTGTAGCCTACGGTACGTAATAAAGTAATAATAGTACTTAATAATACGAATTTCATTTAATTATACATTTTTTTTTCATCAGCCTATCGCCATCCACTGCTGAACGTAGGCCTCCCTCATCAAGCGCCAAACATTACTAATACATCACTAATTATATATACATTAGATTCCATAAATCATAACATAGCTTTTCAAAATTAAACAAGAAAATAAAAAAATATATGTTGTCAGAAATTGGAAACGGTTAACGTTTTTTAAAAAAACTAAATAAATGAGGTTCTACGTACGTAATAAGTGATATGTATCACCCAATAACAATACTTCACGGGAGCTCCCTTCCAACAAGAGCCTCTGCCTACAAGCAACTGCCCTAATTGATGACTGACTGATTTTAAAAAAATTAAATCAGCTTCACGCTGTATCCCGCACACAGCAGGGTAGGCAGAGGAAACAGTGTTAAGACACTCCGTTCCCCACTTTCTGCCTAATTTTGAAGACATTGCGTGTTGAGTGGCAGAACTCAACGCCGCGCTTTGCCTCGACACCAGAGCGAAGGAATGCAAAAATATTTCACTTCCTCGAGTGGGGATCGAACCCACAACCGTCGCGTTACAGTCACACCCTTGTACCTTGTACTGCGCCGCGATGGCCTCAACTGACTGATTTAATAGAGTTTTTCACTTACATCTACCTTCTTTTACACGAGTTCGCTAACAATATTATATTTTAACTAATTTCGCTTTATATTAGGTACTCGTTTTTTTAATTAAATATTATATTTAATTTATTAAACAAATAATCTAAATGAATTCTGAATTCTAATATAAATAAAATTGATACAATTTTGTTCTTCAGGTCACCCATATGGCTACGGACATGGTATGACTCTTTGATCTTTATCATATGAATCCTTAATTTATAAAATCTCTGATTTTATAAATGTGCAGTAAAGTAAAGTATGCATTGTAGTTATTTTTATACTAATCTAATCTGCTTTTGGAAGGCATATTGGTGGGAAAGGAAACGCCAGACAAATTTATTTTGGCGGACTAATAAGTCCCGGTAAGCACAAGGAAGATTTGGTGGAAATGGTCACGGGGGATCAGGAGGTAAAAGGATTAATGAAACATTAAAGAAAACTAATATTATTCAAAACTTTCTTTTCTTATGATATATTTGCTAGACATGCATTATAAAATTATTTTTGTTATCAATAGGTTTTGGAGGACACCAACGACATAGAAGTGGATATCAAGAACTTGGATAGTAGAGTTCCACCGATTAATTGTTAAAATAAATATTTTTAAAAATATTTGCGTTTTTTCATTTTTATAACAGCTATTTTTAATGACCACTACTACCTCTAAAGTACGAGTATATATTTAGATTATGTCACAAGAATATGCTTTAATGCTTTTTAATAAGAAAACATTTATTTTTTGCATGACGCTGTAATGAACTTACTGATGGCGTCTTTCGCCTTTCGGTGTGATCTTATTACACCAGAAGAAAAGATTTGCAACCATTTTCTATTCTTTATTAGTGATGAAGTTTTCCATTCAGCGTTTATTTTTATTAAAAAAAATTATAACACACTTTCGCTTACTCTAATATTATTTATTTACATTTTTCTTGACTTATTGTAATATCCAAAGAAGAGACGTGTTAATATCTGGGACATAATCAAGTTCAATATAAAACTTAAATTTGGTGTTACAACTTATGAACACACATATTTCCTCTTCCCCCCGGACCACCGTAAGGTGCAAACGTATCTATAGTGTTTGTGTTAGTTTTATTTACAATTTAAATGGATGAATAATATCAATTCATCTAATTTTATTCTCTTAAAATAATAGGAGATTATAAGTTCAAAGGAGATCTATCGAAAGTCAACTTTGTTCCTGCTCGCCTGGTACTTCCAACTCCGCCCATGTGAGTCTATACATCTTATAATATCTGCGCAAACGCACGCCCAGTTACTTTCACCTGTTGAATGTCGTCTACGCCTCCTTAACGTAATTGGTACATCACTTGCCAAAGCGACTGGATTGGCCTATTTGACTTCTTTTGTCTAATCGCCACTGCACTCATACAATCCTAGTAACTCAATATGGAAAAGGCTTTAAATAAATCACTATCTGACACCGAAATTAACAAGTTGGAATCAAATAACACCCCTCCTAACTTTGTTTCAACTAGAAATAAGAGGAAACGAGATGATGAAATATCATCGATTGAATTTTCTGCCTTCAAGGAGGAAATGAAAAACATGATTTCTAGTTTATTATCATCGCATATTCAGGACTTTAAGAAAAACATAGGTATATTAAAAGAAATACAAACAACTAACAAAAATATAGAGAGTTCCATAGCGTTCCTATCTGCGCAAAATGAGGAATTTCAGAGCAAAATTTGTTCTTTAGACAATCAGATAAAAGAAGATAGAAAATACATAACCATTTTGGAGGATAGAATAGAAGAAATGCAGAGAGAAAATCGTAAATCTAATTTTGAAATTAAAAACGTGCCGAAACAAACAAACGAAACCAAAGAAGACTTGATTAATATTGTAGCATCCTTATCGGACACCATTAACTGCAACCTGAATATATCTGATATTTGTGATATATATAGAGTTCGTACCAAAAAAGAAAATGTACAAAATACCCCGATTATTGTTGAAACCTCATCCGCGCTATTGAGAAACAAAGTTGTAAAATTATGTAAAACGTTTAATACTAAACATCAAAACAAACTTTGTGCCAAGCATCTAGGCCTGCGTTCTTCCTTGGATACTCCAATTTTTGTTACTGAACAACTGACTGCCAAAGGATCACGCTTATACTTTCTAGCGCGGGATCTTGTTAAGACTAAGAGTTATAAATACTGCTGGACAGCCTACGGAAAAGTCTATATAAGAAAAGGAGACTCCTCGCCAATAATACTAATAACAAACGAAGCTCAAATTCACAAACTACTACAAGGAACATGACTAGCTTCGTTATTTATTTTACACTATCTACTGCTAAAATATGTTTCTAGGACTTTACTAAGTATTCCAAATTTATATAATCTCTTACTAAAAATGTTTATAATAGTTTTTATTCTTATATTGTTTTACATGGATTCTTATTATATTGTCTTTATAAATTATTGGGCAAGCAACATAATTAAGATATTACTCGTACTAGAATTCACGCTTCTTAAATTAAACAACACACATATAACAAACATATACATACATACATCTATTATTGAAGACTCGCCTATTGGTATCGAAAATGGTCTATATATATATATGTATTGTATTACATTCAAGTTTACTCTGGGCTTAATTTAATCTTGCTACTCTACCCCCATACCTAATAGCACCCTGTTTATTTTTGTAATTTTTAATGGATCATAATTCACTCGACACGTTAAATGAATTCGATCAAACAGCGATCGCATACTCTACACAATGTGATGTCGAAGATCTTACCAATATAAAGCTTGTACACAAAGGTGATTTTACGGTTGTGACGCAAAATATAAGAAGCATTTATAATAATTTTAATGATTTTCTAATAACAATATCACAATTTAACTTCAGTATTGATGTTTTGGTTTTGACCGAATGTAGACTGAACTCATCAAAAGAAGTACCACGTCTCGATAATTATAATATATTCACAACATCTCATCATCTTAATCAGAATGATGGTGTCGTTATTTATGTCAAAAAATCTCTAAGGGTAAATTTGAAAGAGATAAGACTGGAACATGCTTCTTGTTTGCAATTAAACCTGGACGAAACTATCATCTTAGGAATTTATAGATCTCCGTCGAACCCAAATGCAACTAACTTTATTAATTCTTTAAATGAGCACTTAGAGACTATTAAATCTTATAGAAATATTATAATAACCGGTGATATAAATATAAATATTATTAATAAGCTAAATGAGAATTCGTATGATTATAATAATAGATATAACTATCTCTTGATGCTCTCCACACATGGTCTTCTTCCGGGACATTGCCTACCTACCCGAGGTAATAGTTGTTTAGACCACTTTATTCTAAAATTAAGCAAAAATAAGTATTCTCCGTACATTGCAGTCATTACCAGTTCCATAACGGATCATTCTACAATCTTCTTAAAACTTTCTTTATTCAGTAATGTAAATCGATGCCCCAAAACAAAAACTTATACTAATTTTAACATGGCTCTTTCAATTTTGATTGAGAAAAATTTACCGTCTCTATTACATTGTGAAGACCCTAATTTACTTACTAAATTCTTAATCAGTAAAATTACCGACTCATTAAAAGAAAGCTCTTATGTTAAGCATATTCTCGAATAAAAATCGCACCATAAAACCCTGGATGACCCCTGGTATTCTGCGATGCATTAGAAATAGAAATAATTTGCAAAAGAAAGTAAAAAAGAACCCGCACAACGAAATTCTTTTAATTACTTATAAAAGATATCGTACTCACTGTAATAATCTAATAAAAAAAGTAAAACGCAAACATGATAGAGACCTGTTACTTTCATCAACTAAAAATATTAAAAAGCTTTGGAAAAATATTAAAACAATAGCCCCGTTAAAACCCTCTAAAACCAATAATGATGGCCTATTAAGCATTAAACTGACGCCTATTGAATCTGTTAACTTCGTTAATAGTTATTTTGCAAATATCGGTAAACAGCTTGCCGAAAATATACTTCTTAACTACCCTCACGCCAATAAACCACCACCTTTTATAAAATCAACATCGTTTTCTTTTGGTTTGCTTGAGACAGATACTAATGAAATAGAAACGGTTATAATGACTTTAAAATCTGACAGTGCCCCTGGGTGGGACAACATTCCTACAACTTTTTTAAAATTAGCTTCACATATACTTACTCCAATTATTTGTCACCTAGTAAATCTATGCTTTAAATTAGGAACTTTCCCTTACCTGTTAAAACAGTCTATAATAACCCCAATCTACAAAGGAGGTGACTCTAATGATACAAGTAATTATAGACCTATCTCAGTGTTACCAGCTATTGCTAAAATCATAGAAAAGATACTGAACTCCAGGTTACTGGGTTACATAGAAAAATTTAAGATTATCTCCAGCTCCCAATACGGTTTTAGACGTAACAAAAATACTGAAGATGCAATTCTATCACTGACTTGTCATATTACTGAACTCCTTGATAAAGGTCAAAAATGCTTAACTGTCTTTTTAGACCTCAAAAAAGCTTTTGACACTGTATCTGTCCCCATTCTATTGCAAAAGCTTGAAACCATAGGAATTAGGAGCACAACGCTACTGATATTTAAAGACTACTTAAGCAATAGACAGCAAAGGGTAAAAATAGGAGATTACATAAGTAGTGATTCTTCTGTAAGCTTTGGTGTTCCAAAAGGGAGCGTCTTGGGGCCTACATTGTTTCTGGTCTATATAAACGACTTATTGAGTCTGAAGATTGATAATGGTCGAATTTTTGCATATGCAGATGATACTGCAATTGTTTTTTCAGGTTCCTCATGGAACGCTGTCAAGCTGTTTGCAGAAAAGGGACTTGCTTATATATCTTCCTGGCTAAAATCTAACTTACTTACTATTAACATAGATAAAACAAATTACATGTGTTTTACTATAAACAGTAAAACTCAGCCTGAAAATGATTTTAAAATACAGTTGCATAACTGTCTGTATGATAGTTCTAATTTGTGTGATTGTGCTCCGTCAACTCTGAGTAGAGTATCCACAACTAAATATCTTGGTGTTATGCTAGATCAACGACTTTCTTGGCACCCACACATAGACTTCACTGGTTCTAGAATTCGGAAGCTTATTTGGATATTTAAAAAATTAAGACACGTAACAACTAAAAAACTATTAATACAAATATATCTTGCCTTAGCACAATCGATACTGGGATATTGCATCTCCGTATGGGGCGGTGCAACAAAAATAAAATTTCTCCAATTAGAAAGAGTACAGAGATCTTTGCTAAAAGTAATGTTTTTTAAGCCGTTTAGATTCTCCACTGAGAGAATATACAACGACTGTGAATTACTAACCGTTCGAAAGCTATATATACTCCAAAGTACTGTAAAAGTGCATAGAGTCACCACCTTCTCAAGCAACTCCATACTACACAATCAAAGAAGAATTGTGACTGCATATATTCCTCCCATGAGAACAAAATTTGGCAATAGCCAATTTACAAATCAGTCTAGATTTTTATATAATAAAATAAACAAAAAAAATAATATTAATCCTTTATGTACGAGTATTTATCAATTTAAGAAAATATTAACAGCCTGGTTATTATCATTGAATTACGATGCTACAGAAGCCTTAATGGATTCTAATACATAAACACGCACTCTAAATAAACATGTACACCCACATACATACACCCTCAAACAAATCGTCTTGCCCGTATTTTTACTTGTATTTTTATTTTTACTTTTATTTTTGTTTTTATTGTTATTTAAGATTAAATTACGTTTAAACTTAGATATATATTGATATTGTATAGATATTTATTTCCACAAATGTATGAAGTGTTAAGGAAGAGCGGGGCCACCTTACACAAGTACTAGTTTTACTAGTAACTTAATAGGTTAGTCTCATTACTTCACACAGCTAAAGAAAATGTGAAACTGAAATAAATATATTTTTTATTTTTATTTTTTTATATTACATTTTAATGGAATTAAACTTATATTGTATATATGTTATAGGGTGGAATTGTCAGCACCACTTTGAATGAAACCACAGTTTTAACTACTCTATAAAAGCCTAATATTATTCAGAAAAAATAATTTCCAAAAATGAAAAAGTATTTTTTTCAAACACAATAAATAACAAAATTATCGTTTTAAAATAAAACGCCATTTGTAAAGTATAACATAAACACGCACACACTTACCTGTCAAAGCGGCAACGTCGCACACGTATGTGTGCGTCACACGAAATACAGGTATGGATAAAAATCGTGAAATGAAAAATAATCCTACGTCCAAACTGTTGAGGTACCTTGATTAATTTCTTTAGTTCTGAGTTTGAAATATTTTACCCTATATGCAGTTTCAGTAAAAGGAGCGCTACCTCTTCCACTCTGTATACAGTTTAAATCTACTTTAAAATATCTATCATTTTAGTTCCTGATCACCTCATGTTGTTTAATTATAAGATAAATGTCAGTTAGATATATTATGACATTGTTTATTTGTGTATACTTGACCCGATAAAGTATTCCGGGGTCAAATGGCAATTTTAAAGATAATCATAGAAATATATATAGGGATTATGATGTGCATCGAGAGAGTAACGTTTGCAATCGAATATAGACAACAATGGCCTTCAAAGTGAGTATATCACGAATCATATTTAGCACTTGGTGGCTTATAATATCGATCTATTTATTTTTATTAAAAGAAAAAAAAGGATTTATGAAAGAATTTAAGCCTATATTTTTAACATTATATGTGTAAGTTTTAAATTATTACAATAAATTCATAAAAGGTTGTTGATGGAAATTAAATAGAAAGAAAATAGATTTAAATTATATTAAACTAATATTTAGCTTTTCTTATTTAAATAAATCTATTTTTTTCCAACTTGTTAGGTATATTTTTGTGTAATTTTTAAAAATTTTATTTCAGATTTTGTGCCTCCTAGCGGTGCTTGCTGTAGCCTACGGTATGTGAAAACGTATAAATACTTACCAATATTAACTTAATATAATAATTTATTTAACAATGTGTGACATTAGGTTCCATATACCACAAAGTAGCTTTTTAAATTTGACAAGAAAAAAAAATGGAAAATAATATATACAAATTAACATTTGTAAGTTAATGGCAGGTAATAACTTACAAATGGTAGGTATACGATTTCTTTTTACTTTGTTAACTTAAAATTTTAAAATTACGATTTACTTTATTTTTTTTTATGATTTACAAATAGTTTAAATGAATTCTGAATTCATAATGTGATGATACAAGTTTATTTTTCAGGTCACCCATATGGCTACGGACATGGTATGAAATCTTGATCTTTTTAAGTATACAATATTCTGATTTTATAAATTTGTGACGAAATAATGCTTAAATCTGTATTTCTGCCGCTGTAGTAGTTTGTGCATAGTATCGACGTATAGACAATAATAGAGTAAATAAAAAAATAGAGTGTAATTCATTTACACATTTATATTTATAAATTGTTGCTTAAAAAATCATATAATGCTGGAAATTATAATTTCGTTAGATATGTTATAATTTTTAGGTGGAGGACACGGAGGATTGGGAGGAGCATCCGAACTTGGAGGGAATCTTGTAGGAGAACTCGGAGGACAAGCTGAATTAACCAAACAAGTAGATTTTGTAGGAGGTGTTGCAGGAGGTGTTGCAGGACATGGAGGTCTTGGTGGAGAAGGTCTACTAGCAGGTCACGGAGGTTATAGGGAAGAAGTTTCTCTTGGAGGGCATCTTGGTGGTGAAGGAGGTATAGGAGCTGAAGCTGGATTCACCAAGGAAGTTGAATTGGGTGGAGCAGGAGGTCTCGCTGGACAAGCAGGTCTCGGGATGCAGGCAGGAATTGAAACTTTAGGGGCACTTGGTCATGGACTCGGACATGGACTTGGTCTAGGAGGAACCGATGGTAAAAATAGAATAAATTTAAAATATAAAATTTAATTCTTTTGATATCTAATTATTGGTAAAATTTGTTTTTAATTTAATATAATTATCTTTAGTTCTCGGAGGACATCATGGACATGGACACCACGGTGGATACTAATAACATGGATACTAGTTATTTTAATTATTAGTTGAAATAAATAGTTTTTTTTTTATATTTACGTTTTTTATTTTTAACTAGAATTTTTAAATTGACTACTATATAATAATCAATCCATATAATTTGGTACATCATCATCCAAACACTTTACAAAAACCAAAACTTTTAACAGGGACGATTAAAGTCTGTAGCGTTGAGTCCCTGTCCCGGAATTATGTCACGTTATGCCTCATTACCAAAGGGATTTAAACCTACAACCGTCACCTCTACAGTGTCACGCTGGTACCCGTATGAGCCGGCCTCAACAGTATTCTCTATTGTAAATTTTTGTATACAAAAAAGGCATTTCGCAAAATCGTATAAAAAGTAATTGCAGTTATTATTTGTTATTGCTTAACGCTACCAATGAACCGTTTCTAACAATTACTTATACTAACAACAAGACAAACTGCTATTGCTACTATATTATTATGTATACCTCATACACTCATTTTACTTAGGTAATTCATGTAATTTAATTTTTTTTTATTCTGGCAATATTTTAGTTGAGTTATACATAAAATAAGATTAAATAAGAACTTTAATTTCTTGAAAACTCTAAGCAACGGTATTGTTAAGGTCTCTATTTATAATTATGTTACTACAGTTCTGGTATAGGCAGAGATAACTTTGTGTTAAAACACTTAGTTCTCCATTTTCCGTCGAATTCTGGAGGCATTGCGTGTTGAGTGTTAGAATTCAGCACCGGGTTTTGCCTTGACAGTTGGCACTAGAGCGAAGAAATGAAAATAATAAATATTTCATTTGCTTCAGTTGGAATCGAACTCAGAAACTGTCGCGTTTACAGTCACTTTTTGTGCCTTTACACCGTGCTTACACCTACACTACACTAGTGCTTCAGTGTTAGTGTTATATAGAAGAAACTAGTGGGCCCGGGCGCGGCTACGCCCGCTTGAACTATACGATTATTTGTTAAATATATTTATGAAATTATTTTCGGTTTTCAATAGAATTCGTAAAAAAATATAAGCCTAAATAATTAAAATAAGTTAAAAAAGAATAATAAGTGGAGATTTATTATAATATAAAATATCTGAGTAACCGAAATGAACAAACAAAAGAAGTAAAAGTAACTAAAGGAAATTCTTAATAAAAAAAATAATTTTCTTAATAATTTTTGCGAACAATATTAAATAAAATCCCAAATGATTAAAATTACGACATTTTAAGTGTATAACATCGGTAAAGATAACCGAACTGAGATAAATTAAAAATTAATAAGTAATAGTAGTAATAAGCAGCAAATAATTAAATAAAAATTAACAGTAATTTGAAAATATATAAAAATTTACAAAACCATCAAAGTCATCTGCCCGTTCGCGTCGGTCATACTATACCTACCACTCGTAGGCTAGGTCATTCCGAATCACTGACATCTCCTTAATTATTTATTAAATTGTTATACAGTAAACCATCTTACGTATAATTTCCATCTAGATGAAATGCTAAAAGTGACTATTATATTTATTTTCATAAGGATGAATATCAAATTATAGAAATCATCTAATTTTTGTTAATGTATACAAATCTATATCTATAGTATATATCAACGCGGACTTTTTTAAACAATATTTAAGGGACAATATTTTTGGAGAATATTGTTTTTGTGTCTCATAAGGTTGAGTCGGCGCGCGCCATGTATGCGTTAAGCAAACTTATTTTGGGTGACGTTTTCTAACAACAAACTTTGCAAATCGTTGCTTAGCAACGGCGGTTGTTATAAACATGGCGGAATAAATTGCATGTCAAATTAATAAGTATTTTAATATATTGGTATATATCGAAAATATTACAAATATGAGAAAAAAAAGTATCCTATGTTCATCCCGAGACCCTCAAGTATCTCTATATGAGTATTTTATCACAATTAAATTAGCGGTCTGGCAGACAGACAGACAGACAGACAGACAGAGTTACTTTCGAATTTATAATATAGGTATGGATAGACGAATTAGTAAGGATATATAAACTGAAAATAAATAATCAGTTGCAACTGTTTTAATGTCATTACAATAAAATATATTACTTTAAAAGTGTGTTCACACATATTTCACATATTCGTTTCCTTTGTTCAAAGTCATCAGTCGAGCAATTCTTATTTTTATATTACAAAAAAATATAATTTAAAAACCTATACAAAATTTAATTTTAAAATTGACTTGTATTCAAAAAATATTATAAATACATTAACATAATATAAAATTTTAAATTTATTAATTTTTTTTGTAATAAAAAAAAAAATCATTCATTGCTTAGCTGTTTAAATTGGGCATCTTAGCATCTGGCATTTTAGGCATTTCAGGCATTTTGCCAGCTGATGCAGGAGGTCCTGGAGGCTTTTGATGATCATTGTGATGGTCGTGGTGATCGTTGTGATGCTCCATAGAGTGATGGTCAGAGGGGTGATCTGATTTGGAGCTCGGCGGATCCTCGCAAAGTACCGCCGTACTCAGCACTAGCACGCACAGAAATATCTGTTAAAATAAAGAATTGTATTATAAGGGAAATATATCATATTTTATTAGGATAAATGTTAAAAATGTCATTTACACACATTTATCTGTTTATAGTAGGGTAGGAGAGGGTAGAGGGAACCTAGTGTTAAGACACTCTGTTCCCCATTTTCGTAGAAAATTTCGAAGCATTGCGTATTGAGTGGCGGAACTCAACGTCGGTCTTAGCGGCGGAGCGAAGAAATGAAAATATTAATAAATAATAGTTCATTCCCCCAAGTGGGGATTGAACCCACAACCGTCACGACTGACTGACTGTAAAGTTAATTGGTTGTGTGATTCGACTTTCGTTAAATTCTTAAAGCTTATTATTAATTATAAAATTAATAATAAGATTATTATTAATTTTATAATTAATAATAATCTTATTATTATTATTTTTTATATCCGAATTATTTATTTTTCATTCATATTTTTTTCTTTTAAATTAAAATGAATTAAAATTTACCAAAAGTCAACACCGCGTTTTACGTCGGAACCACAGCGAAGAAATAAAAGTATTAAATATTTCATTCCCCGAGTGGGAACCCACTATTACTATTACAGTTTCCATGTACACTCACACGCTCGTGTTGCTGCGCCACGAAGGCCTCAAATAATTGAAAATATTAAAAAATAAAATATACTTACCGCTAACCGCTGCATGTTCTTTGATTTCAACAGATAAGATTAGATGACTCTTGTACTAATACCATCTTTTATAGCGACTTCTTTTAATCTTTGAGTCAGAATAAAAACGTGTATTCTTTTGAAAAAAACAACAATGGATAAATTGACTGTAATATGCGTTAACTAGAATAACAATTATTGTAAGAAATTATAAGAAATTATCTTTTTACTATGTTGCGAAAGGATAAATTTAGTGTTAATTAATATTTATCTACTATTTGGATATGCAAGTCCGTGTTGACTTTTTTTCCAATGGTTCCTTTTTATTTTTTATTTAACCAATTTCTCGTTGCAGTTTATGTGTGGTTAATAATTATTATTATATACAGCTATCAAAATCTGAATGCTGTCTCCCACATATAGCAGGGTAGGTAGAGGGAACCTGGTTACTCCACTTCTTTCTTTTCACTGCTCGATACAATGCATGTGCTGTAACATTCCCTCGAGTAGGAATCGAATGGAAGGGCAATAAGTCCCGTAACATCGGACAGGGTTACCGGCTTATATACACTGGGTCACCTTCGGGTAGAAACGGTGTAGCGGTAGTGCTTTCTGAAGAGCTTCAGAATGGGCTCCTTGAAGTTGACCGTCGCTCCGACCGCTTGATGCGAGTGAGGGTACTGATTGAGGGCGTGATCACAAACTTAATCAGTGCCTATGCTCCCCAGGCGGGATGTAGCGCGGTCAAAAAGGAGACATTCTGGGAGCAGTATGAAGGGGTGCTACTTGCTGTGCCGTCTACCGAAGTGGTCTTAGTTGGGGGGGGACTTGAACGGGCACGTCGGTAAGGCTGATGAGCCGTATGAACGTGTTCATGGAGGTTTAGGGCACGGTCTTCGCAATGCAGAGGGAGATGATGCGTCTGATCTGGCCGTCGTGTATACGTTCTTCCAAAAGAATTCTCAGCACCTTATCACGTATAAGAGCGGGTCTGACTCGACTGGAGACGCGGGACAGGCTGGAGTACACAGTAGCTAAACGTCTTCGTCTTTTACTGGCAGTAAAAGAGCTGTAGCCAGAGCCCGCAGTGAGAGCTTGTCACCATTGTCACCATAAACTTGAAACTGTGAAGGGGCAGAAGCTCATTTACAAACTGGCACGTTCCCGGGATAAAGTGACGCAAGATATCGCAAAATGTCTTTGCGTCAAAGATTCCCAGGGCACGCTGCTCTGTAGTCATGCCTCTGTGAAGGAGAGGTGGAGAAGCTACTTCCAGGAGTTGCTGAATACTCAGCACCCATGCAGTATTCATCACGACCCACCACCTAACCTCGGGCTTATTGCCCCAATAACCCTTGACGAAACTAGTAATTGCCTTCGACGCATGAAGAACGGAAAAGCGGTGGGACCTGACGACATTCCGATCGAAGCGTGGAAATCGTTGGGCTGTCTTGGTGTGCTCATGCTTATTGACCTTTTTAACCATATCTTGAACACTGGTAAGATGCCGCATCAGTGGCGACTTAGCTTTATTACCCCTATTTAGCTTTATTCTATACCCAGTTCCTGGAGTGAGACCTCCTGGACCCCCAAGGAAGCGCTGGCTGGATGTCGTGATGCAGGACATAAGAGCCAATGGTCTAACCACCGAGGACGCAAAGGATATTGCAAAGTGGAGTAGGTTAAGTAGGAGGGCAGACCCTGGCAATAGCCGGGATTAATGCCAGGAGGAAGGAGCGAACATTGAAGGTAATTAAACATTATTTTTTGAAGTAAATGAGTCTATTACAGTTTTCATATAAATTATAATAACTATGTATGAAGAAGATAAAACGATAAAAAACTTAAAGAATAGAAAAAAAGAAAAGCTTATTAAACAACAAAAAATAGAGAAATAGTATTAAATATATTTTATTTACATCTCATAAACTGTTTTTTTTTATTACATTTATATTTATTTCAAAAACTAAAAAAAAAATTTCAATCAAAATACATTTATTAATAATTAATTAGAAAGTCATATGAAAATGAGTTTTCTTTGGTAGTCTAGTCTAGTTTAGTAATTATGTTTAAATTATCAATTATGTAAGGCGCCACCATTGCCATCGCTATGGAGATACAATAGGCGACCTGTAAAATATAATAAGACTATTTTTATATAAATACAAAAAATCGACAACCAGTATTTTTTAGGGTTCCTATTGAGAAAAAAGAAACCAAATTAAATAAAAAAAGGAAAAAAAATGATATTAAGACAAGAAAAAAATGGTATTAGATGAAAGGGCTCTGGCTAAGCTAACCTTCATTTTCACAAAAAAACTCGCAAACCTCCAACGAAATATCATAAATTCTATACGAAATATAATAATTTCTATACGAAACTCTCGGTAGGTCGTGGAAAACGGAGTGGACTTAACTAGGTTCCCTCTGCCTATCCCGCTGTTTGTGGGATTCAGCGTGAAGCAGATTTTAATTTTTATACAAAAACAATCACTAGGTCAAATTTTTTTATGTAATAGGAAGCGGAAACGGAGTGGCGAGCATTAGGGGAGGCCTATGTCCAGCTGTGGACTTTAAAAGCTGATGAATGGATGGAGGAAGATGAACATTTTTCTTCTTTGTTGATATTTAGTCACAGTCAAATATTATTTTGTATATTAACAAATTACTAAAAGTAAAAAAATAATAAATTATGTCAATTTCTACTTACCATTGGTAAAAATTCCATTTTTAGCATAAATATATTTTTATTTATCTGCTGTTATCAAAAAGTAATTATAACATTGAATTACTATTACATAAAATCGCTTGTTTTATACATTTGTAATATTTACTTTGGATATTTAACAAAAGGTAGTGTTTATGCGCGAGTTAGTGATGTACCGCTACCTTGTCTGTGCAAATTAAAATTAATCACGATATTTTTTCGTATTTCTTCAAAAAGTAACTAATTTTACATGTTAATATTAAACAAATAATAATTTAAGTTTAGTCCATCTATATATTTGAAAATAGATAATCAATTAATATAATTTGTCCTTCATAATTTTCGTCACGAAATCAAATAATTGTAACAAACAACAAACGAAGAAAGGAAATTACATCTTCCGGCTAAATCCCGCATGTAGCAGGACAGGCAGAGGGACTAACCTAGTACTAACTGGCGGCTTCGCCGATCTTTTATACAAAACAAAAAGAAAGTAAATTGCCCCAGTAGATCCAGAGATCTCAGCGTTTAAACAAACAAACACGTTCTTCCCCTTTATTATATTAGTATAGATATAGTAAAATAAATATTTAACGTAATGTGTGTTTTTGTAGTCATAAGAACAACGTGGAACAATAAGATACTAAATTAATAGCCACACATTTATTTATTTTAAACGACTGCTTTTGTTTTTTTAAGAAAAATATTTTAACAATAAATAATATAAAAATTATGGCGTATTATTGTAATGTTGCAATTTCTCAAGTATATATCAATTTATTATTTGAGTCGTTTCAAAAGACAAAAGCAGGCAAGTACTGAAACTACGAGTGTTGAGACACTTCGTTCCCTTCTTTCCACCGAATTTTCGATGCATTTCGTGTCGAGTGGCGAAATTTTTTGACATAATTCCTTGTTACCAGAGCGAGTAACAACCCCCAGTGGAAATCGAACTCATAACCGCCGCGTTTACAGCCATACGCTGGTGTCATTGCGCCACTTACTACTGGTGGATAAAGCGAAGTAGGCAGAGAGATAACCGTTGAGACACTATATTCTACATTTTCCGTTTCAGATATCATGTGTCATATTGCAGAACTCTACGACGCACTTGGTCAGGGAAATGATAATTATTTTGTGATTTAGATTTATATTTGATCTATTATTTCCTTTGCAGTGGCTCTATAGAAGTACCTACCATCATAATATCAGTTTTGAATAATATTTATGAACAGTTGTTTTTTATATCCTTTTCAGTTTATATCCTTGTCCTGAACAAACGTACGCAGTATATAGCAAAGGTATTAGTTATATTTTAGAAAAAATAAGCTTATATGCGAACAGTTTCATAACAAAGTTAGTAAAAGGATATCTTTAGCAAATAAAATAAATTTAGACAAAAATAACTGCCACGGTAAATAATACGCACTACCTAACTCTTACAGATTAGTGAAAATTATATTTAAACTCGTTGCGTAGGTATTTTAAAAGATATGTCTTAGACTGTAAACGCGTAGGTAGCTGGTTTTATTCCAACTCGGGGCAATGAAATATTTAATTTCATAAAAATAATAGAAAAAACTATAACATAGTACGATCTTACTATTCTACTGAAAGTCAAATGAAGGAAAACTTGCTTATCATCAATTATTAATCATTAATAATAATTACTAATGTCTCTTATGACCTTGTCTACAATAAATTGTTATCATAATTGATATATCGTAGTGCGTAATGTCTTAAATAGTTTATTTCATGGTTTTCTTTATAGTATAATAGAACCATGTTGTCCTGAGAGAGATTAGCTATCTTCGCGGTGTATCCCGCGCATGGCAGGGTAGGGCAGGAACCTGTGAAACCTAGTGTTAAGACACTCTGTTTTGGAGTAAGACACTTCCGTTCTCCATTTCCCCGGTTTTTAATAAACATGTAATTATATAATTTTTTATTTATTTTTAAATTACTATTATTCATTTAAATGTATAAAATGGTTTGTTGTATATATGTAGCTATTTTTTTAATATAGTTTATATATATACTAGTCAAAACAAAATAAGGGCCACTACGTATTTTTGCACTTTGGGTTAATTTATTCACATGAATGCAATCTTGAGTGGTTGATACTTATGGTACGTTCATCTTAAGTGTTTACAAGTCCTATTTGAGTATACTGCCAGCAAAAAATTGTAAAAGTAGGTAGATTTAGAGATTTTTATGAAGCACTTGATTTGACCCTTATTTAAGTTGATAGTTAAATTCAGTCAAAGTTTGGAAGTAGTCGTGCATAGTTCAAATATTGTTTAGCTATCGTTTTAATTGATCTTTACCGAACACTACGCCATGTATTCGACGACACATGGACTTGCCAACCACAACCAGAGCTGTAACTTTAATTCAAGAAGGACATTCACAACGTTCTGTAGCTCTACAGCTCGGCTTTTCACGAAGAGCGATCCAAAATGCTTGGAATCGTTTTCAAGAGACGGGAACGGTATCCAGAAGACGAGGATCAGGCAGAATTAGATCCACCACCGCACAAGAAGACCGCTATGTTCGCTTGACTGCGCGAAGAGAGCGTTTTATCACCGCTCACGGCTCACAAAATCGCTAGCGGCAAGCCACAGGTACTCGCGTTAGTGATCGAAAGATTAGGAACCGGTTGCACGAAGACCAGCAGTTCTCCAGAAGACGAATAGTGCGAATTCCACTAACAAGTGCTCATCGTGCAAATCGTTTAGCGTATGCAAGGCAACATCTTGCATGGGACATAAGTGACTGGAGTACAGTGTTGTTTACTGATGAGAGTAAAGTGAATTTTTTTAATGATGATAGACGCATTAGGGTTTGGAGACGTGAAGGTGAGCGATTTTCGGATGCTTGCATCCGAGAAAGTGACAGATTCGGGGGTCCCAATGTGATGGTGTGGGGAGGCATCAGTCTATCGGGTAGAACTGAGCTAATAATCCTAAACGGAGGCACTGTAACAGCTCAGCGATACATTGAAGAGGTTATCAGACCTCATGTGGTGCCTTTTGCTCAGAGAATTGGTGCAAGATTCAAGCTGATGCACGACAATGCACCCGCACACACCGCTCGAGCCACCAAAGCAGCTCTAGAAGAAGCTGATATTGAGGTGTTACCTTGGCCCGCGAACAGTCCAGACCTCAATCCGATAGAACACATGTGGGATCTACTCAAACGAAGCGTTAGAAGTACTGACCGGCCCGTACATAACGAGCGACAGTTAATTCAAGTGCTCAAATCAAGCTGGGAGCAAATTCCTCAAGAAACAGTACGACACTTGATTGAAAGTGTCCCTTCCAGGCTTCAGGAATGTGTACAAAAAAGAGGAGGGCACACACGATACTGAAGACAACAAAAAAAAAAGTTGTAAAGTACAAATGCTAAAAGTTTTTAAAAGCTTCATGAGCGGGAGTGAGTTTTTTGTCTAAATTGGATAGTCATTTAAAAAAATTCTAAATTAATTTTATTGTATCGATTTTTAATTAAATTTTAAGTTAATTACATTAGAAAACAGTAAATCTAACGAACTTCATTATTCTCTAATACCTAAGTCCCAGTAACACATAAGTATACTTGAAAATTGCTGTGGCCCTTATTTTGTTATGAGCAGTATATATATATATATATATATATATATAATATTTATATATTATATAATATAAATATTATATATATATACACACACACACATATATATATATATATATATATATATATATGTGTGTGTGTGTGTATATATATATTTTATTAGCTTGCATATATTATATTGTATTTATTATATATATCTGTATGTATTTGGAAAATTGATATTTTATTTTAAATTTTTAATTTTTGCACCTACACATTTCATGTTCTCCCACATTACAGGTTGGCTGGTAGAATATGCTTCTTAGCGTTAATCCCGCCTATTGTACATTTTTTTTTTGTGCAATAAAGAATATAAATATTCTTGTAGCATAGCGCGTCAACGTCGCCCTTTTTCTCATTACCAGACCGAGGAAATGAGGAAATGAATAAAACATTTCATTCCTACGAGTGAGAATCGAATCTAGGCCGTCGCGATTAAGTTAATAGTTAATAATATTACTTTACTAACGATAATATAAAATAAAAGAAAATATACAAAATTATCATATGTTTTTTAATACAATAAAGTACATAGGTCAAAATGTAAATATAAAGAAATATCAAAATTATTATAAAATATTATATAATAAAGTTAATGAAGTAGGTGGCGTTCCAAATTCTATACATTATTATTTAATTTGGATCCTAGTTCTTAGGTCCACCACGGGCGCCGGGAGGGTCTGAAACAAAAAATTAAAAAAATGTTAATATCTACTATGTGTGTGTATATGTCTTATTTTCTTGAGCTCAGAGGGAACCTAGTATTAAGACACTCCGTTCCCCGCTTTTCAACGAATTTTCGAGGCATTGCGTGTTGAGTGGCGGAACTCAACGCCGTGCTTTGTCTCGACTCCAGAGCGAAGTAATGAAAATATTTCAATTCTTCGAACTCACAAAAATGCTCACTTTTTATTATAGTCCATTTCTTAAATCTAAAGTGATTTTAAATAATTTTATGAGAAATCTACTTACATTCTTTGGGGCGGTAGTTGGGTGGGTTGATGATGTGGGGGCCATTGTCTGTTTAAAGCAAAAAACATTTTTTTTTATCAACTTTATTAAAACAAATAAAATTATTTTTAACTTAGTATATCAATTATTTTTTTAAAATATAGATAATCATAATTATTAATATATTATTATTAAACATAATTAAGTCGTTTTATATCGTTTTTTTTTTAATAAGTTCAGTTTATATTATATATTGTATGCCATAGATTAAATGAGATTAAATATATTACTCAAAAAAATCTATAGAACTAAAATAGAGATGTACTTACGGATTGGCTCGAAGTTGTTTGCTGGAAAAGAAAAAAAATATTAGATAATATCAATAAGAAAAAAAAACAACTAGCTTCACGCTATATCCCGCACACAGCAGGGTAGGCAGAGGGAACCTACTGGGAAGTGATGGGGAACGGAGTGTCCTATGTCAATAATATTTTACAATAATAAAGCATAAACGCGACAGATGTTCACTAACGTATTGGTAGAGGCTTTAGAAAAGTTCCAAATTAGTGCTAAAATTGAACGGAGAGATAGTTCTCTTTTTCTATAAGAGATATCTAAGCTAATACAATAAAACTGAAGACATTGCTTGGTACATCGTACTAACCAGATTCTAACTGAAAGATCCGGATTGAAAAATTCTTTTTATGTTTGATATTCAATTTATCTTGGATGCCCACTGGACATACGGTCAGTTACTGCATTTTATATTGGTATAAATAAAAAAAATGAGCTTCACCTTGTATCCCACACACAGCAGGATACCTAATGTTAAAACACTCCGTTCCCCAGTTTCTGCCGAATTCTGAAGGTATTGCGTGTTGAGAGGCAGAACGCAACGCCGCGCTCGACACCAGAGCGAAGAAATGGAGATATAAACGCAAATATCGATTTCACTTCCTTGAGTGGGAATCGAACCCACGACCCTCGCGTTGCAGTCGCCTTGAGCCGCTACGCCGCGACGGCCTCTGTATACACAATTGTTAGTAAATAATTTCAATATAGTAATAAATCATATAAGTATTTTTATAGAAGCCGTTCGTGATGCAGAAGCACAAGTGTGTCGCTGTAAAAGCGGAAAGTTGCGGGTTTCATTCTCATTCGAGGAAATTAAATATTGAATATATATTGTAGACTCTGGTGTCGAGGCAAGATAAAGGCGCTCGGAGATGAAAAAGATAAAAATTATAATATTTATATGCAATAGGCTTTTACCTTGTGCCATAAATGAAGGTCACAAATATTGAATGTCTATATTGACTCTAATATCAAACTTCACACATCCTCCGTATGTAGTAAGTAGTACGGCGATATAAACACATACGTAGATAACGATATGAATTGCTTAAATTTTTCATATGTGTGTTATATAGCTATAGTTTTCGTCAATAATGTTCTCATTTGTTTAATTTCCTTAATGATATTTGAATATATTATTTGTATAATGACATAATATACACGTGAGTACTTACGGTGGATAGGTTGGCCGAAGAATTCGTCAACAACAACTGTGAATAAAAATTAAGAATTTAGTTTAATTTATATAATTTTTTTTATTCAAATGATGTAATTTAGACGTTATTTAAATTGCTTGATGTGCACCAGAAGGAAAATATTAAAATATTATCACTAATATTTCACTTTACAATCAGGCTCCAGAATTGACGAAAAATGGGAAACGGAGTATCTTACTTAACACTAAGTTTTCTCTGCTTACTCGAGGAACTCACGCCGTTTTGCCTCGACACCAGAGTGAAGAAATTTCAACATTCTACATTGTATTTCTTCGAGCGGGAATCGAATCCACGTTCTTACGTGTTTGAACAAATAAAATAAATTAATATACTCACAGTTGTCGGGGTTGTAGTTGCCTGAAAATGGAATACATAAATTAGAAAATCATATTAAAAGTATTTAATTAATTATAATATCTGACTATTTATTTTAATGATTTTAAATTACATAAAACAGTGATTGATTTTCATTATAGTCTGTAAAAAAAATCTTTACTTATATATTTCTGATATTGACCAACCAAATTTTATGAAAAGGCTTTTACAGTAGTCACATACAGGAGTCAATAAAATGAGTTTTTTTAGTAAATTTTAATGTAAAATACCTGCATCAGGGTCAGGTTGATCAACAACTTGAACTGAAAGGAAAATAAATAGCAAGAATAAGCAGTGTTGTTAGCACATAGGAAGAGAAAAAAGAGTCTAGAAAAGAATTAATCATTTAAAAATATGGAAGTAATACAAGTAATAAAGTTAAAGAATTAATTATGATTTTATGATGTAAAATAATCTCTTCGTTCTACTCAATGTTCGTTAGATTCATATATTATTCTTTATCAAATATTAAAGTTGTGAAAGCATCTCACATTGGATGAGATCTTCAAATGGATTATATGTTAAGTTTTCTATGTTTTTTTAACTTTACGCTTTACTCCGCATATAGGAAGGTAAGCGGAGGGAACCTTCGTACCACACCGTACCAGAGTGAGAAAACGAAATTGGGAATCGATCCAACAATCATTGCCTTTACAGTTAGACGCTGAGCCGCTACTCCACGACGGCTCTTAATATAAAAATATTAATATTATTAATAACAGAAAGATATTTAGCTGAAAGAAAAAAGACACATGAAAGACAAACACACAAACCCCTAAAAGTGTTAGACCTAAAAGTTTTATAAGACCCCCATATATCCCCCATACACCCCTACCCTCTATACACCCTTATCCTTATATTATACTACGATTAATTAATAAAACGATTTATACGAGCACTAGACATACCGTCAGGGTACGGGTAAGGATTGTTGTCTACCACTTGCACTGTAATTGAAACAAATATATGTAGGCCGAATTATCATAAATTATACTTCATATTTCCTTAATAATCTGTTTATTATATTTAAAAAAAAAGCTTAAAATATCATATTAGAATTAATATCATGGTTGTTATTTTTAATTTATTGAAATTTCAAAATGTTATGTAAATAAGTACTAAAATTACTTTGTTTAAAATTTTAATTTAGAAAAATAATATAAGGAAACTATTTTACAATTTCATTCGCACATACCCTCTAATGGATTACGATCGACAACTTGTACTGTAAAAAAATATATATATTCGTTTAATATTTTTGAAATAAAAAAAATTAAGTTCTTGACATTAAATATATAAAAGAAATTAATATTTTTTTCAAAGAAAATACGATATTTGATTAAATATATTTAAATTCTTAAAATAGTTATAATTTTAAACTTTAAACTATTAAATTTACTTCTACTTTTATATTTGCAATTTAGTAGTTTACACATACCCTCCAATGGATTACGATCGACAATTTTAACTGTAAAAACAATCCTTATTTTTAATAATATAATATATTATATTTAGTAAACAAAAATTAAATAGTAATTCCAATTATTAAAATTGAATTGAATATTATTGATTTTTTTTATATATTATTAATTTAATAATTAACACATACCCTCGTACGGATTGTGATCGACTACTTCAACTGTAAAAAAATGTTTTTTTTTTAAATATACGATTTAAACATATCATGGTAAATTATATATACAGGGTGGAATTGTCAGCATGCATATATGCAGTTTCAGTAAAAGAAGCGCTGCCTCTTCCACCCTGTATACTTTATTGCACTTAAAAAATTACATATAAGTAAAACAAAATTGAAAAATTCGTTAACAATGGTGAGTGTTTTATAAGTAAAAAAAATTAAGTTTTCATTTTAACGCTTTATTAATTAATAGTAGAAAAATATCACTGTATTTACAGGTAATTTTCGATTACTATTTCTTATAAAATTTTATGAAATGTTATATAAATATTATATTTTTTAATTATTAAAATGTACATGCCGAGTGTTTTCAATAAAAAAATAATTTCCACATACCCTCATACGGATTACGATCGACTACTTGCACTGAAATACAAAAAGAAGTGCAATGAAAATTACACAAATAATCTAATAAATTATAGTCATAAAACAAAAAAAATATATATACTAATTTTAAAATAGGTGCTTTCTACACCGTGTAGAGGATTGTTGTCGACTACTTGTACTGAAAATAAATAATTATCTCATTTATTAATAACGCGTCAAATATTAATAATGTAAATATTTATAATTTCGTAAAACACCCTTGAAATAGAAGGTTATCTTAGAGTTACATTTAAATTAAGCAATAGAATTTTAAATTAAAGTTATGCATTATTAGTTATGGTTTTAGAATAAATTTATTAGCTAAAGCTAAGTACAATTATTTATATATTATCTAGAAAAAAAAAAAAGAAAATTGTGATAAGAATATAATCTACTATAGATGTTTTTTCTACAATGAGTTCACACAATGGATTATAGTTTATTAATACATACCTCCCTGAGAGGTAGCCATGGCTACCACAGCGAGAAGAACGATCTGAAAAACAAGAAACTTATTCATTTTCACCAATACTTCCACTTTTTGTATGAAATCTCTACAGTTATTTTTCTCAATTGGCTATACTATTAGTATATGAATTCCCAACTGTTTATAATTTTATAAGTTGCTATCGATGCGATAACATATCTATGTATTATCGCTTTTTTGGACATTTGTGGACGGATAACTAACATTGATTTTTGCCTTCTAAATTCTTTGATAATTCCTTTGTAATAAACTTTAATCTCCATAAAGAATCGTATTTATTAGAATAAAGATTATATACACGAAAGCATTTATTTATTTAAGGGTTTAGTTAATAGTTTTAACAATAAAAATAATATACAAATGTGTATTTTTAGTATAATAAGTTTAAAATATGTATTCAAAAAAAAAATTATAATTAATTTTCTTAGTAAAAAAACAAAAATAATAAATAATAACAAAAACAAAACAAACTACAAAGACTTATCTATTCGTTATCGGCTGATGAAATATTTGGTGTTAAATTTAAAATGCAAGCTAAAAACCACGTATTATTTTCGTCTGTATATGACTCCATATATGAAATATTGATGATTAAAAAGATTACTTAAGTCAATTTGTCTTCCATATTACCATTCTGTAAATATCGGAAAGGATTTGTTTTTAAATATACTTTTTAAGTTAAATTTTCTTTTTTCTCGGCATTTTTTTTTATTTGTTATATGTACCTTTAACATGTAAAATACCATTCTTTTCATTATTTTCTTTTAAGCAAACATGTCATGACACTTTTCGCCGTATACTGGAGGCATTGTGTGTTAAGTGGCAGAAATCAACGCCGCGCTTTACCTCGATACCAGAACGAAGAAATGGAAATATAAACTTATAGAAATATTTCACTTCCCAGAGTGGGGATTGAGCCCACAACCGTCACATTACAGTCTCACCCTTGTGTCGCTGATCCACTACGGATTGATACATACGTTTCATCATTTAAATAATGACTAGAATATTAAGAGATATTATTAGAGAACGATTAATTATTTCTTCTTTAAGATATATAGGTAGTATATACGTTTGTTTGTTGCTTTATATATATATATATATTTATATGTATGTTATTTGTAATTTACTATATAAAATACAACTGATATAAGGCAAAGTTTATCATTGTAAGGTAAACAAAAATAGTATCTGTAAGTCAAAGGTGTAGAAAATTGTCACTTGACATATCATTTCCTATTCTATCACTTACAAGATGTGAATGGACAGACTTACAATTCCTAAATGCTACATAAATATTGGTTATATACCTAAGTTATAGAATTATTTATTGATAATAACAGATATTTTATCAAATTAATGAAAATTTTATAAACACACACACACACACACACACATATATATATATATATATATATATATATATATATATATATATACACACACATATAAAAAAACTGAAAACCTTATATACATAGTTATATATATATATATATATAAATATATATAACTATGTATATAAGGTTTTCAGTTTTTTTTTATTTACATTTGCCCCCAAGGAAATTGAACTCACAAATGTCGCGCTTACAGTCACACTATTTATTTTAATTTTATCAATAATAAAAAAAGCCTTACATATAATTCTTAAATAATAACTGTACATTTTTTTAATAAATACGTACCAAAACAAATTTCATGGTGATAATTTTAAATTTCACAACAAATTAAAACAAGATTCGGACTTGAAATAACAAGAGTTTTTAAGCGTCTGTCTTATAAGGCGTGAGATAACCTGCGGCCCGAGTCAATATTTGGTCAGTCATTAAATATTGCTAAACAAATATATTTTTCCTGTTCAATTTCTGCTAAACCACATACAATTAACTTTTGTTTATTATTAGTTTAAAATAATAGAATATATTTTGGTTGTTAATTTTTTTTGTATAATCTTAAGGAAGTCGTGTGTGCTTGTTTATTTGCTGTTTTGGTCCTAAAAAGCATATTATTGAAGTTAAAGTATATTCTAATAACTAATATATTATTAGAATGGTAACAGATTTAGGCGAAACCCTTAAGCTTATTATGATATATTTAGCTAAAAGTAGATATAAATGTGTTAAAAAATTTACTAGAAGTAGGTACTATTGAAAAGTAGGACTCTCGTAAACGAGTCGCCTGTAGCTTTGTTTGCTTGGACTTTAATGATCTTTATCTTAACATTTCCATTTTATTTTCTGTAGTTTCTAAATATACGATTTATTTAGAAACTATAAGAATGTATTATTAGAATTCAATTTTTCGGGTATCAGAATTTTAGTATTTTACGTCTGGTAATTCCATGGAAATCAGACGTGGGGCAGGAGCACGAGCGCGTGACTGGAAGCGCGACAGGGGATGTGGATGGTTCATCAGGTGGGTTCAATCATTTCTTCGTTCTGGTTTCACAGTTAAGCGCGGCGTTGAGTTCCGCCACTCCAATTAGGCTCCTTCTGCCTATTCTGCTACATGCAGGATACATCGAGAAGCTTAAAAAAATGTCAAATATTAAAGTGGTCATATTCGTCCCAGATACCTATAAAAAGGTATCTGGGACGTTTACATAAGATGTCTCACGCCAAGTGAGCTTTCTTTGTATTAATTTTTACGTAGAAAAGTTTGTCGTAATATTTACACAAAAGTTAAAAACAAATTGAGTTATCAAGAAACAGCTGTGAAAAAACAATACCAGATACTAAATCAATGAGATCTACTGTGCTATACACAACCTTTTATTTACGTTTAAAACAAAGAAATATCGACTGCTGTGGCACAATTATGAGACTGTAAGCGCGACGGTTGTGGGTTCAATTCCCGCTCGGGGAAATTAATATTTTTTATTTATATTTTCATTTCTGCTTTTGTAACGAGGCAAGGCATTGTATTAAGTTCCGCCACTCAATACACAATACTTCGAAAAAAATCAGCGGAAAGTGAGGAACGAAGTCTTCTAGCACTATGTTTCTTCTGCGTAAAATAGAACACGTTTGATTTTTTTTTAATTTAACTTTTTTAGTTAATTCATCATACTTCTTTTTCTATTAATAATATGATAATACATATTTATTTATGAAAATATAATAATTTCTAAAATACTATTATTCATGATTTACGGTTGAAAATATTATTTTACTTTAATAGGTTAATATTATGGTAATGTAAAAAACTAACGTTAAATGTCAATATCAAAATGTCAACTGGACTTTTGACAGATGTCCACGATGGCTTGGAAATTGATAATTATTCGAGAAATTGTTATTTGGTAAAAGGGAGCTATGAATATTATCATTACTTATGCGATGGTTTTAATGATAGGGTAAATGCTTTATAAAAGATTATACTAATAATAGATGTATAATTTTGTAAATTGATTACAATATTCTTTTTGCATATTCATTTTTCAGCATTGGGGATGTGGCTATCGAACTTTACAGACAATATGTTCCTGGTTAAATCATAATTCTGAGAATTCGCAGAAAGTGCCAACCATAAGAGAAATCCAGAAACTTCTAGTTGACTTAGAGGATAAGCCATCATCTTTCTTAGGATCGCGACAGTGGATAGGAAGCTTTGAAGTATGTGCTCAATAGGAAAAATATTATCTAAGACAAACTTATAAAAAAATACTGATTCTGCATATGTTAATATGTATATAACTTAAATATTTCAGGTGTGCCTTGTTCTAGACAAATTGTATGATGTCTCAAGTAAAATAGTCCATATAAATAAAGGTGATCTCTTAGAAGGTGTGGTGGAACAGTTGAAAAATCATTTTGAGATGTATGGCAGTCCAATAATGATGGGTGGTGATATTGACTGTTCCTCTAAAGGAATAATGGGTATACATGTAAACGGTGCACACTCTAGTTTGTTAGTTGTGGTAAGTAACTATTTATAATAATTTTAACTCTTATTGCATATTCAGAATAAAAGTGATGAACCTTAAATTACAAATTATGAGAAGTTATTATCATAGAAACAACACAAGTAGATATATATATATATATATATATATATATATAGATATTTTCAATTGCTTGTTTTTAATTAGCCTTTATAAATTAGAATTCAATGAAAAACTAGGAATGTTCTTTTGTAGGATCCGCATTATGTTGGCAAAGAAAAGTCTAAGGAATATTTACAAACAGAAGGCTGGGTGAAATGGCAATCACTACAAGAATTTATAAGTGGATCATTTTACAATTTTTGTTTACCACAAGTTAAAGCAAAATAAATTTTTTGTTCTGTTTAAATTATGATTTTAGTTTTATCACCTATAAATCTCCATCTCAAAGGTGGGCTGTAGCTCGTGTTACAGGGGTTGTGGGCAGTGGTGATCTCTTAACAGGTGACCTGTACGCTTGTTTGCCTTGTTTTTCCATAAAAAAAAATAAAATGATAATGAGAGTGGTAGGCGAGTCCCACAACAATTAGTAGTCCAGCAAGTTCAACTGCTCCACTGTGCAACATTGACTTCATTTATGCAATTGATATCCTCCTAAATTAGTATTGTGATGTGTGTGTAAGTTAAAAAAAGTGTCTCAATTATATATTTTTTTCCACATAAAATGTTAAAAATAAAAGAAAATTTAATACAAATAATCAGTCTTTAATGTTTCATAGATGTAGAACAATAAGGTAACTCACAATAGACATTAACTAAACTAACATAACATTCATTCACATAAAGTAAAAACAGTATTGAATTGTATAAACAAAATAAATATGGACATTCCGAGCATCATTTTTAAACTTAAGATATTAGACTTAGACATTTTTATTAAATAATAATTATTCAGTAACTCACATTTGAATAATTTATTTCTGTTAGTTCTTGAAGTTGAATAAACAATACGTTTAAAACTTAAAATAAGCTCATATTAGCTTAAAATAGTTGAAATAACACAAAGTTAACTTTGTATTCAATTATTTTCTTGTCTATTCTATAACAATTACTTTTAAATATGGTTTTTCCGGCCGATAAATTGCAGGTCTGACAGAAAAATAAAAATAAGGTTATTTTTACCTTTCCTTCTCTTCTTTTTTTCGATGTCAAAAACAAAAATAACATTATATTAAAAACAAAAAATAATAACAATTTAAAATGAAGTTTAATCTGTATTCATCACTAAACAGACTCCCTGTAAGACCCAATGGCTGCAATGCTCTGTGGTCCAGAGGTCGGATTCGAAGACCAGACCCTCGCCCATTGCGTTGCGCCGCGAGGACGTTGTGTATACTGGCGTCCGAAGAGTGTTCTGCAAGTATTTTTTTATTTATATAATAAAATCCATTACATCCATTTTGCTATAAAAGTTTTAGCTTATAATGTCTATTAAAAGAATTTACTTCAATGACAATATAGAGGACAGTGGGGTAAGATTTACGCTAATGGGTACGCTAATTTTTTACCACCATTATCGCCAAGGCATGTAACGGCTAAGCTGGTGGAGCCACTGATGTCGCTAGTATATATATACATAAAGATGTCGTTTTATAATATTCTTTTGAATTATTATAACTAACTGTAAATACCTGTAATTTTAGTTTATGAGCTTCTATGGGTATGATGTACATGATGGGCAGCTCTGTGATCAGGACCTTGGGGTGTGATCGTCTTAAGCAACCTTCTTCTACATCCCAGCGAGAGCCTTCCAAATACAGACCACGGACGTAGCATCCCTATTAAAAGAAATAAAATAGAAAAAATAATAACATCACATATTAAAACTTCATATAAAAATATAATAGCATGATTGAAATCCCAACTTTTTCGATAATATACATGACCTATTCTACTTTAATTAAATATTTTTGATAAGTCATGCCATTTTAATATAAAATAAAAACTTCATTCCAAAAAAATTATAAGAAATGTGCAGTAGAAAAATAATGATTATAATTAAAATTTTGTAGACAAACAGAGTTGTTACACAAATTCATTTTTTTTCGTCAATTTTTTTCTTTTCATCAAAAAAAAAATTACTGCATTAAGTAATTAAATTAGGATATAAAGAAGTGCTATCACCACTATTGGTATGTATTGACATAAATTATAAAACGGTGTGCCTTAACAGATTGTAGATTACCCTTGTATAGATACGGCACTTTAGATTCACGTCGTATCCCATATATGTAGAGAGGCAGAGGGAACCAAACGTTAGAACGGTCTATTTAAGACAGTACGAGTGCCACAAGCGAAACTCAACGCCGCGCTTTAACATAATTAAAATAATAAATCACCGTAGCAGGTCGCTCCTCAATATCATCAGGCGTAGTATAAGCGGTGACTTTTGTGAACTGCGTGGAACGGTCCAGAGGCCACGTGTTGAGGCGACACGCGGTCTGTATGTGCGCGATCAAGTACGACTCGGGGATATGGAGACCGGACAGCCAGATCACTATTGGCTCTTCTATTGTGGCCTATTAATTACATATTATGTTTTTAAAATTCAATACAAATTCAAAATATTCTATTCAAATAGACTTTAGCAAGCAGTTTTGAATCACCGAATGAATCTATTGTTTTTCATTAATAAATATGATAAAACAAAATCTACTATACCCAATCACTATATTGCTTAGTGCGAGCCATAAAATGATCTATCCATCCCCCAAGCCCTTTCCTCGTGTCCGGCGCTAAACCCCGCCACACTGCGGGCAGCTGTCCATTGTATAGACAGTAGGCGACGTTGTCGAGTATTGCGTCCATACCGATCTCGCCGGCTAACGCTTTGCGTAGCTGTGACAGTGTTACGTGTAACTTGGCGATGAGACGATTGAATCTGTGAATTATTGTTTAATCATTTTAGGTACATATATGTACATATATTTTTCTGTTATACTCAATCCAAAACAACGTATAATGTATAAAAATGGAGGCCAGTTTTTCTGTGAGTCTTATAAGTATTTCTTATTCAATAAGAGTTAAATTTGATTTGGGAGCCATATAAACCCACTACGATTACACGTACATGGCCAGGAGACCAGTGAGATATGCAGGAGGCCTTTTTTTATTTATTTGTTTATTTATTTATAACACAGTACATTAAAATTAATTATTCTTCGCGGGCTTAAGCCCGATTTGGCTTGTGTGACCACTGCACATTCCTAAGTACATTAAGTTAAAGAAAACATAAAAACTATACAAAGATACAAATATTTTTAACAAACACAAAAATAAACAAAAATACTAACAGAAAAAAATGTGATTGTGAAAAAAGATGCGTATTTGAAACTAAGTACGCGTACGTTTTAAATGTCAAGCTACAGTGTGTTACTTTTATTATAAGAAAAAATATATATTATAATTAATTAATTTATTTTTTGTTTCATTTCTTAAATATTTATTTTATATTGTTTTACTTTCATGATTTGATAAGAAAAAAAAATCTTTTATTTTGTATTTTATATTATGTATAGTAATTAAATTTTTGAGGGTTTTCGGTATTTCATTAATTAGTCTTGGGATGATATAGTTTGTTATCCTTTTAAATTGTTTGCTCCAGTTGTTTCTATACAAGTCCTTGCCCTCACTAAAATTGATGTGAACAGCGATTCTCAAATATATAAAATATAAACGGAGTGAAGTTTCAGCCTCTTAAAATCTGCCCTAGCGCCTAGAGTACTAGCCATAATACATGCTATGCTATAATATATACTTTTTGACCTATGACGAAATTCAATGCATTTCAATTTCTTATACTAAGACCTAACATTTTCCCACTAGGTTCTCTCTCTTTCAAAAATAATGTTTAGCCCACATTATAGAGAAAAAAGCTAGCACTAGTAGAATGAAAATGGTAGGATCCTTCACAAGAAGTACCTATAATAATATCTAAAACATAAAACCTCTCAAGTTCCTGCAGCAGCACGACGAGGGCAGGTGTGATGTTCATCTCGAACTGCTTGCGCACGCGCCATACTTCGTACTGCGGTGGAAGCTTCCCAAGAATATCGACAGCCAAGGAATCGATTAACTCATCTCTGCTCATAGCGCCGCCACCCTCACCTGGCATAAACACACATTTGTTTGTTAATAATTCGATAATTCTCGGTCAAAGAAAAATTTTAATAGTTTGTAATAACATATTTGATTTTATATTAAGAAAAATATCGACAATCTTAATTTATTATATAAAAATGTTGAGAGTGAAAGTGTGTGTAAAGTGAATAAAAAATTAAATAGTTTTTTTTAAAAAACTAATTATATTTTAGTATGTCAACTTACCGCTTCTTTCCACTGGTGGTGTTTGAATGAAAATGAGGGTATAAAATTTACAAAATTAGAATATAATAAAAAATATTTAGTAGTAATTACATATGTATAAGTATACAGTAATTAGATATATATAGTAACAATAATCTAAATTAATTTCTAAGATAAAACTTACCAAATACACTCGCTAGCGGCGTGTAAAAGAACGAAATGTATGATTAAATAAAGAAACTATAAGATACCTATATACCAGATATTATTTTAATCAGAATTTGGCTATATGGTTAAAAACTTAATAGGTATACGCTAATCTCCTAGCGAGATATCAAAAACGAAGCCCCATAGTAAATTCATGTGTCCGCTGTGGTGAATTCATCATCCACTTTAAACGAAAGCAAAATACCTGTAATCTAAGTAAATATGATATACAAAAATAAATAAATTACTAATACAAGAAATAACTATAATAAAAATAAAATCTCACTAGTTTGCGGCTGTAGTTCAATGAGATGAGCCCATATCTCTCGCACCGCTTGGCTGAAGTAGCCGATCTCGGCGTTGGGGTGCAGACCGAACACCTCCGGACTGTTCACGAGAGGTAGAATGTCGATGTATTCTGTAAAAACGTTTACAATATTAATAAATAAATAAAATAAATTAACAACGAAAAAAAATGTTTTAAGACAAAGATTTTTTCTTATAAATTATAAAAAAACTAATAATCAAAATGTATTACGGACAGATTACTTTAGATATAGGATTAAAAACTTGTATATTCTAGTATTTTTAGTAGCATATTCAATTTTGAAAAATAATAATTTAGTTAATAATATATATATTTTTTTTCAATAAGGCTTATATTTAAGAATTTAGGAATTAGTTGCAAAAACAGATTTCTATAAATTTTTACCATAGTTGAGCGCTTTATTTCAATCAATTGGATGAACTCGTTGTCAATTTTTATTTTAGAATCTTACCAATATATTGTTCCCGTTCTCCATCTGGTGGTATCACGTAGTCAAATGTCGAGTCATGATAGAAATGGAAGGGCTGGAACTTGTCGAAGAGGAACTCCCCCAAGTATTCGTCCATGTAAGTCTTCACAACTCGTCTATCGAAATCGTCTATGACTCTACCTCCATACATCACCTACCAAGTAAATTACTTATATATTTTTCAATACTTGAAAATAAGTAGAGCATTTTATGGCTAATAGCATAACTTAGAAATTTAAATGATTTTGTTTAGATGAATGTAAATAAATAAATAAATAAAAATACTTTATTTGTTCAACAGATTTTACACAAAAATAATTATTACAGAGATCTCCTTTTAAGCAAGTAATGCCTGTATGAGGAGACCCCGGTCTTCCAGTATAATGTCTAAAATATCTGTTATTAATATATTAAAATTTTCCAGTCCCAAATTCCGCAGTTCATAATATTTTCAATATTTATAAAATAATAAAATAACTTAACTCTATTTACTCTAAAATTACCTTATAAAATTCGAGAAATACTTAAACAATAAATCATATTGACTCAGCTTATGTTACAGTCACAGGCTATACCAAAGTGATTGATGCGACAGTTATGGCTTCATTTCCCATTTGGGGGGAATGAATTATTCTATATTTTTATCTTGCTCTGGTAAAACAAAGCACCGCATTAATACGCAATGTCTGGCGGCGAAAATTTGGCCGAAAGTGGGGAACGAAGAATGCTATACTCCCTCGTAAAACTAAAAAAAACAGCTCTAAGCTGTATCCCGCACACAGCAATGTAGGCAGAGGGAACCTAGTGTTAATGCACTCCGTTTCCCACTTTTCACCGAATTTTGGGGGCATTGCGGAGGCATTAAAAAAAACAAATCTTATATATTTATAAGTCTATACCTCTCCAAACAGATATTTAAGTGTGGCCCACGGCACCGGTCCTCGCACCGCGTTGGTCCTGTCGAGGTAGCATTGCAGTATCTGCATGCACACCACGAAGTCCGACTCGCTGAAGTCGTACGCTATATTCCAACCTATCTTGTCGTACTTGCGACGCTCCTATATTGAAATAAACTTATTTCTTTTTATAAAACATTGTCAACACGTGGCTGCCCTACAGTTAGCTGTAGTTGGCTACGCAGATTTGATTTGTTTCTTCTTTCTTAATTTTTATATTTTTGGAGTGAACAATGCGCAAAAGTTCAGAACTCTAGGGCGATCACAATTCCTGGACCATACTAAAGGTATGTATATTAAAGAAGGTAGGACGGATTCGTATATCTTGATAAACAAAATCATTCTCACTATGAATGAAATATTACTTAAATGTTACTTCGTCAGGTGGCTGTAGAATTTTTTTTTCATATAAAAACTAACTATTAAACTGTACCTGTACAACAGCATGGAAGAAGGCCAGTACATATACTAGTTTTCTAAATTGTGGATGAGAACATTCTTCTAAAGCGTGTGGTCGCATCTTGAAGTAAGTGTTCCGTAGGTTTAATTTCAAGCCGTTAGGGGGTTCCGTTACCACTGGAAAATGGAAATAAACAATATTTATAAAATTATTTCAAAGAATATTTAAATCAGATATTAAGATAAAAAATATTTTCTAATCTTAAATAAATTCCCTTTCGGGGAATGAATTATTTTTTTTTCCTTGCTCTGGTAAGAAGACAATGCGAGATGTAGATAAGTAGTCTGGGTTTATACGCAAAAATTAACTGGAGCTAGAAAAATACTGTCTAAAAATCCAAAATACCTTTAAGCGACCTCTGCAATATCCCTATAGGGAACGTGGGCGTGGGGTCGGTGGTGAGCCACAGTCGGTATTCTGGGTGCGGTTTAATCATCATCTCGAGTTGCTTCTCCAATTCCCTCAAAAATGACACGAGCAAGTGACAGTTTTGCAGAATTAGCCACTGACCGTGAGATATGGCACCCTCTAGCAGAGATAGAGCCGCCTGAAATTAAATGAATATGAACATTTTATAACTTACCCCTACCCTACTAAAAACTATTAAGGACTAAAATCTCAGAAAAGGTTAAAAAAAACCATTCTAATTTACTTTGTACGAGCTTGTTTAAATTTTTTCAAAAATCATCAAAAGATAATTTTCTTTTTATTATTCACAAGCAATATTTAAATAAGAAACACTTGTTTGCCTGAATTATTTTAAAGGAACAAATAATATTAAAACATTTCTACCCCTTCTTGTCCTTGTCCAAGCGATAGATACTTAAACTTGCCGCCCCCAAAGCCGCATCTGTCAGCCAGCTTCATAAGATCAGCTGTGGGATCTGACCCGGGGCTCAGGATGAACACTACAGGCGTAAATGGCGTCGTTTGTTCGTAGATCATATCTAGACTGTTGACAGGAGAAAGAAATCATTGTGTAAGTATTGTTTTTTGAAAATACAAATCCCACACATCAGGGAATCTAGTGTCAAGACACTCTGTGCGCCACTTTTGGCCGAATTCTGGAAGCATTGCGAGTTGAGTGGCGAAACTAAACGCCGCATTGATATAATATAATATTTTTTAAAAACATATAGCTCTTTCAAATTAGTTATACTGCTATCTTTCATATTTTAAAAGTTAGGGTTCATTTTTTTATTTTTTCGTTAAGAAAAGGTAATTTTTTACATAAAGTAACGATTAAATTAATAAAATAATGAATTGCAGGAATATTTTTATAAATAGCCTATAAATTCAAAGACTTTATCTTATGTTTTAAAAAATATAAATCTTTCATTTCCTGATAAAATCATCATTTTTCATTGTCATATGCGAACTCTTCATAGAAATAAGTGAATGATCGTACAATCTTGTCAGTTATTTATGGAAGCTCGCTTGAATCTTTGTATCAAAAAGTATGCTTTTGTACCATCTTATAAAAAGTATTGATAACGTAAATAAATAAAATATACAATCCTATATCTTATAAAACAAAGTCGCTTTTCGTGTCTGTCTGAACTTTCTAACTCTTTTCTTCTAAACCACTCAACGGATTTTGATGCGGTTTTCACCATTAGGTCGAGTATTTCTCAGGGAAGGTTTATATATAGTTAATTATTTGTACATTCTTATGTAAGTTAACATAAATAAGATAAATGTGTATAAAGTCCTACCCGTTGATACACTTTCGCGCATGCGATGCTCTAATGGTAAGTACTACAAGAAAATAATGTACTGGAGTATTGTTCCTCTTAATGTGATCTACAAAAAAGTCCGCGACGGCATATTCGTATCTTTTAAGGATAACGTGCAGTGATCATATTTCTGTCTAAAAATAATAATTTCAATATATTTTTTATTGTGAGGGATATTTTTACTTAATGGTATTAATCTTTATCCTTTAAAATACTTTATTAATTTTCTACGTTACACGAAGATAAAATTTGCTTTTTACACTATTTCGAAATTGCGAATAGTTTTAGAGAAAAACGCATTTAATTGTTGACACATCACGCCGTTCACACATCAGCTGTATCGAGTCAAGTTTCACTTATCCCTTACTCTCAACATATAAATAAGTATATTAGTTATGTTGGCCATTGTTTAATGTAGAGCTACTACTGGCAAAGTAAGTTTAGAAGTGATTGCACGTATTTTGGAGTTATCCAATAATTATAATGTTTAAATTTCCACGCGACATAGTTGGTTACATCTTTCGTTTAAATATTTTTGATTAAGAGAATAGTAGGTAGTCTGTTGTTTATAATTTCTTTCGTTAAAGTTTTCTGTTGTTTGTGTTATTTATTTGTGTTGGTTTTAAAACAATTGGAAAATCCTTATTGGAACTACTAAAATACATTATATGAATAATTTAATAGTTACGGCGAAGCCGCGAGGGGGTCGCTAGTTTTTATTATAATATTTATGAAATGTTAAATTTTTATTATACGTAGTCACATATGTAAATATATCACACACATATTGATTTTAACACTTCCTACATCACCAACTAGAGCTGTCTGTCGATTAGTAAATCGAAAAAAAATATTTTTTATTCTCAAAATTAAGTAAAAAGTAGCACATTAATCGGGGTAACTATAGATTTTTCTCATTAGTATTAAAGAGAACACTTAAAACGACATGGACGTGATATGTTCAAATTCTGTAACCACAGCAACTGTATTTCAATCATTCTTGTTAAAAATCGAACTCGCACTCACCTTATAACAGGCGGTGTGATATACTCTTCACCCATAGTGACGGTGATGTAGTCGGTGAGCGCGCGGTAAATGCGGTCAACGCGGAAACAACGCAGGACCATGAGGAGTTCGAAGGGTTGCAATCGCTCCCTGTACTCGTCCGGCATTTCTGTAGCCTCTGGCGCATCACTGTCGAACCACTGCAACGAGATATTCAGTATTTTCATATTGAATGTTAGGAAATACAGTTTTCTTTTCAATAATATACATAGCATGTTATGTGGTACAATTCAATATGTGATAGTGTACTTTCACTTCGTTATAATGATCCTTATTACGATGCACTTTGAAAATTAAAGCAATATCATCACTAAACAGTTACACATTAAACACAATATCGCATAAAAGTTCACGAATAAAATAAAATAAATCGTTATTATAAATAAAAAACAGGATGGACCCTAAAGTTGATCCCTGTGGTACACTCATCGCATCCGTAGAAAACAACCGGATGAATCAAACGATATTACAGATAAAAATCATCAAGTTGCCTTTATACTCGTAGGTTAATAAAGGAAAAGCTAGAAATGGACTAATGTATATATCTATATACTAGCGGACGCGCGCAGCGTAGCTTGCTTATTTTAGGGGTGAATTCTAATAAACCATAAAACATGTTTTCAGTGAAATATTTTTAAGAGTACAAATTTCTAATTTTAATAAAATCGGTGGTGATTTAAAGATTTTTCCATACAAACTCTTAACCCNCATGATAAATGCGATAGAGAACGCACAGCGAGGAGACGTCTCTACGCAGAGCCAAAGTGTCAAGCCTTTCACAGCTTACTGGGTCCTTAATGATTCGAACAGCTCTACGTTGTATGCGATCAAATTGGTTAAGCTGATACTGGGGTGCACCAGCCCAGAGATGAGAACAGTACTCCATGTGTGGCCGAACCTGGGCCCTATAAAGCTTGCTTATTTTAGGGGTGAATTCTAATAAACCATAAAACATGTTTTCAGTGAAATATTTTTAAGAGTACAAATTTCTAATTTTAATAAAATCGGTGGCGATTTATTTTCCATACAAACTTTTAACCCCTATTTCACCTCCTTAGGGTAAAAATTTTTCAAAATCCCTTCTTATATATATATATATAGAATATATTTACTCTTCCTGTTGTACAAAGAGCATGGGATAAGCGTACAGAAATTATATAGGTACCTCTTGCCATTTTTCTACACCTTTGGTGATATGATCTGGTAGACTCGCAAATTGATCGGGAAAATCGATGCTTAATTTCATAATATCCTGCCAACCCTGCAAAATATCATTTTGATTTCAGAATACAAATAGGAATATTACTTACGTACAAAAAGGTTCATATATCAATTAAAAAATTGTAGAAATTCTTTTGAAGACATGTCTTAAATATAGTGAAACAGGCAAATAACTAACTAAAAATCGGGGAAAAGTGGAGAACCAGTGCCACCAGAAAAACAATTTTTTCACGTATTTCATAACGATAGTATGTTACCTGCGATGGTATCCACGCAGCGGGACACGCTCTGGCCGCTTTCTCCAATGAAATATTGCCTTTGATAAAGAAATCCAGCTGCATCTGAGTCACGTGGTTCTCGCTCTGCTCCAATTTAATGTCCATTTGGAACGAGAATAGTAACTTGTGCCGTTCAAATATACCTATTAAATGTTTAATGATCTATAATTTATATTAATAGTCGTTGGAAAAAAAAATCATCCCTGACGAAAAGTGAAGGAAATGCAAATTATTTATTATTAAGTATATTATTCTAATTTTAAAATTTCACTTAAATTTGACGTACTAATGTTTAAAAAATGTGTAGGTAAGCAATCTTTCATATAAATGCAGGCATCTTAATATTAGAACTGTATATCGTTATAGATATTTTTTTTGAAGAATTCTAGAACATATATTCATATATAATATAATATATATATCATATATATAATATATTCATATAATAACAATGCTCATATAATATATACATAGAAAAAAAACATAAAAAGTCATCTATATACCGGTACATCCATAGTCATATACATTTTTAGTTAGCATGTCAATTATGTTCTTCAGTCGTTTCGCCAGTATGACGTTTGGCATTGCTTTACGCAACGAGAAGGAGAATACCTGTAACGAAAAAAATAATATAAATAGAATATTAATATTCTCTCTGAATAGGACAGTCGATGAGTCGTGGCTGCCTTGAAGTTAGCTGTAGATATTTGATTTTCCTTATTTTTGGTAAAGTTAAAAAAAAATATAGATGACCATTATTTAAATATTATAAATCTTACAAATTTCAAGTTATATAGCTCGATCTCCATTCGGGAGAAAGAATTATTTTCATTTCGTGATTTGGTTTTCTTTCCTTGCTCTGCTATATTCAGGATAAAACATATAAAAAAGCGTTAAAACTATCAATAAAATATGTACTTTAAATATTTCTATTATTCTTAATCGGATTATTATTATTAAATAAAAACATTTACAAAACTAACATCAAGATAAGAAGAAAGCGAGTACTGGTACATGGAATTAACGCTGGCCATGTCTGACAGAACAAAGAAGAGAATGGAGCCGCGTTTAGCAACCGGTCGGTACCCGTCCCTTAGGTGCTCTATGTCTTTTGTTGTTGCTTCAGCTAGCTCGAGTTTTTCCATTACCTGGTAAATAATGAAGAATATAAATTTGTATAATTTTATAAATGACACATTCACTTTAAACTAATAAAAATAATTGTACGCGAAAATATTGATACAAGGGTATTACAAATTTGATTTAAAATTTAATTTTGTTTGAGTCGAGGGCTGAAATTTTAGCTATCAATGTAATGAATATTGTCTTAAAAATGATAATATTATAAGATTATGAAAGAAAACAAATAAAGGTAAAACAAGCGGGCGAAGCCGCGAGTGGGTTGCTAGTATATAGATAAAGATATAATTTAAACAGATAATAAATAAAATAGTATAGCTCACTTCAGCTGCTTTAGACTTGGTGTTCTCCAAAGTGTTGACAAGTTCAACGTTGTCCAACATATTCCCTGTGGACGTCGCCAATTCTCTTAAAAGCGAGTCCTCTAATCCTGAGAGTAAGCTTTTGTTAGCACTCGTTTCTATTATTAGACTTTCGCGTTGTTCTTCGAGATCTGCACGTTCTGCTCGTACCACCACACTGAGAAGCTGATCTTCTAATCCCTGAATATAAAAAATTAAGGAATATTTAACTTAACCTTGACCTAGAAACTTTATTGAGTTTTGGGTTGATAAAAAAATGGTTGATGCAAAACGAAAAAAAATGTGAATATGTAACACAATACTTCTTTGTTAATGGTTGATAATTTACCTGCACAGTGACAGTATAATTGATGACAACTGCTTTTGCATACGCCGCGGGGTTAAACTGCGGGTTCGCGAGCTTAGTGGTGAGGTACATGCGGAAGTGAGGGTCGTAGTCCACCTCCGTGCTTCCCAGCAACACGAATGTTCTGCCACTTTCCACTAGTAATAGTATGTAATTAGAAGAGGAATGGATCATTTAAGGATATTTAAAGATTTTTAGATATTTCAGTTTGTGTTACGTTTTAAATCTATAAATATAAAAATACTTTTAACACTTTTTATATATATACAATGTATACAATAGAAAAAAAGTATATAAAAAAGATCTTAAGTAAGTATATAGAAAAGACTTTTCCGTTTCACGCAGTATCCCGTACGAAGCAGGGAATACAAAGAGAATCTGGTAAATCTAGTGTTAATATACTCCGTTGCTCTTTTCACTCTCCACTTTCGCGGAATTCAATGCCGCTTTTTGTCTCGTTACCAGCGCGCGGAAATTAAATCAAACCAATAATGTAGTTAAAAAAACGTTACCTTTAATGTTTTTCTCCAAAACATTATCCACAACAGGATCTATATACTCGTTGACATCCTGGAACAACACCGGCATGCCGTACTTGATCGCCATCTCCAAATGTCGTGCAAATTGAGGGTCGTTGAAGGATAGTACCTTATTTGAATAGAATTACTGTGTAATCTACGTCTTAGTCTTAAACTAATTTGACTGAACTTGGAGCACGGTTATAATAACTGGACGAATTGAGTTTGGTAGGGAGATTACACAAGGAATTTGGACATCTGAGAAATTACGAGACATCTTAAAAAACGAGTAGAATATTTAGTTTTTTTTTTCTTTATGTTCCATTGGCTTATTGTGAAAGAAGAAGCGACTTGCGAGTTCAAAATTCAAATCCCACTCAAGGAAATTAAATAATTTAGAGACGTTTTCGTTGTTTTATGAATTATTTAGGGCTTTTGATTAAGACAGCTATAAGCGTTTAATGTATATATTGCAGTAGTTTATTTTTTATTAATAATATTTAAAAAATGGTATAAACTTCTTACTTTCAAATTGTTCTTAGTCTCCTTCCTCTTTATCCAAGTCAGTGCTTGCGTCTGTGGGTCAATGCAAAGCGGGAAACGAGACGCCCTCGTTGTAAGAATACCGTTTTGTACTGACAGCTCATCTGGGGGCAAACCCTCAGAATTCCACCTATAATATATATATATATATATATATATTTATATATATACCTATAAAATATTTGTAATATTTTACTTCCACTATATAATGTCTGAATATTAATTACTAGTTTATAGAATCGCGAACTTTGACAAACTATTCTATCTTATTAGATTGTTAGTTAAACTTTAACATCAATGTTAAACTTTTGCGAAAATATGTTTGCAGAGCAAGTGAAAAAAAAAAAGATAATCTATACAGTTAATAAGTTTGTTTCCTTTCAATGAGTTCATAAATAAAAAATGTAATGCCTATTTAAAGCAATTTCTTTGGCTAAATAGCTGTAAACAACTTTTATTTTCTTTTTAAAAGGACTTTTATTTTCTTTTTATAAGAACACCAAAGCAATGGAGGGTTGCTAGTTAGTAGAAGACGAAACTTGTGCGCGATATTTACTATACAGCAATATCAGTAAAAATAAACTAAACATTATCATTTGACCATAAATATTATACCTCCTAAGAATTAGTAAAAAAAAATTCAAAATTTCTGATCTAACCCGCTAATTTCAACTTCATTAGTCAAATTCTTCTCAACAGTGAAGGGCGTCGTCAAAGGAATACCCCTCTCCAATATATCTCCCATCCAGTCCTCATACAGCATTGTCTGTCTAAAGGAAAACGAGAAAGGCCCGGTATAGCTCAAAAACGACGCTGCCAACAAACAATTGCCAATTAATCTAGACTGTTCCACGTATAAAGCCGCCAAATCCTCCGTCCATCGTTTCTGTTCACTCGAAAGACCTGACATCAGTTTATCAGCTGCCACCAATCTCCTCATCATGATATCAGTTTCTTCTTGCAGCTCCTGTCTTCTCAACATGGCCGTTTCGTATCTGTTGTTGAGGCCATCTAAAGTTCTTTGTAGTCTATCTATTTCTCGATTGAGGGAAGCGAGGTAGTTGCAGGCTTCGGTATATTCCTTTTCTAGAGCTTCCACTTTGTCTTTTTTCGGTTTCACTTCTTTGTAAACAGCACAGTAGCCCAGTACGGCGATTACGAATTTTAGAAGACCATACCTGACAATGATATATATTATTTTAGTACAAGTAAATATTACTTTCCAATTCTACCCTCCCTATATTGATATAATAATAAAAAAATAAAAGTTAGCTCCGTGCGTATAATTGTTTTAAAAAGTAAATAGTGTCTCCCGGGCTCTAATTAGTGCATCAGCACTAATTGCGTACACTAAAAACAAGCAAAACTTTTTCATTTATTAATTTTTAATTTAAAAAAATTATGAAAGAAATCATGGATATACTCAAAAAAATCCAAAATGAGCTGAACGAACAAAAAACAACAATTGTACAACAAACTGATACATCGTATACAAATCTAGAAAGAACCGTTTTAAGTTTCATAAATCAATATTTTTCCATAACGCTGGAACGCAGAGATCTACAAGAAGCTAGGAGAATTGGGAAGAAAGGAGAACACCCCCGACCGATCACGGTAAGTTTTACCTCACTGGGCACGAAAATAGAAGTTTTTAAACAGAGGAGAATCTTAAAAGACACCACTTACTACATAGAGGAAGACTTTCCAAAGCACATTTTAGAGAAAAGGAAGATATTACAAGAGCAGTTAAAAATTGAGATGGAGAAAGGTGACTTCGCCAGAATCAAATGCGACAAATTGACAATACACCACAAGAATACAGATACACCAAGACACCAGAAAAGAACCCTACCAATATCACCAAATTACAAAGATCCTACGCAATCGGAACTAAAGACGCAAGTTAATAAAAAGAACAAATTCCAAAAAGGTCCGTATAGATCGTCGAGCTTATCAGATGAAGTTATCAAACCAGGGATACTCAATTTCTTAACAGCTAAAAATCAAACCTCTGACAACCAAAACGATATATCGATCAAGCAGACTAATAAGGATATTAAGCAATAGCAACTACTGCCCTCTCCCACGGAAAACATATTACAAATAAAAACGACCACAAAATCACATCTTCCAAGCCGGCCTCCTTCCTTCCAAAGAATCCTCCGGCCTCCTTCCTTCCAAAGAATCCTTAAAAAATGTTAAATATGACATCATTGGTATCTCAGAAGTCAGAAAACACGGCAATAAAATTGAAGAATACGACGAGTTCATTTTCTACCATATCGGAGAAACACCAGGACTATATGGAGTGGGCTTGATCATAAAAAAACGTCTGAAAAAATATATAAGAAGTTTCAAGGGACTGTCAGAGAGAGTAGCATTGTTAAAAATACATATCCATAATTTAGATTTAAGCATCATTCAAGCTTACGCTCCAACAGAGGCCTCAAAGGACGAAGAACTTATTAACTTAACTATTTTACAGTACTATCAATGAAGCCATACAACTCGCAGGCAACAATATAATAGTCATGGGCGACTTTAATGCCAAAATTGGCCAACCCAAGCCAAATGAAACCATCACCGGAAACTACGGCTATGGCAATAGAAACAGTATAGGAAAATGAATTAAAAGCACTTTATAAACTTATAAGTAAACAAATTAACCGAGACTACAAAGCTCACCCGCACACAAACCACTGTAAAATGCCTTCACGCCACTGGGAGCGCCAAGAAAGCGTACAAGGAACTGAAAACACACAAACCATGGATCGAAGGACTGAAAAGCAAGAATAGCAGTACAAAAGATAGAAAGGAAATACTCAAAATAGCAACAGATTTTTACAAAAATGAATTTTGATATCTGTACAAAGATCCCCGCTCACGCCGCACTGATTCCCGGGGAATCGGTGCGGCGCGTGCATTCTGCGCAATAGAGGTTGGGTCGGACTATAGCTGAATGCTATTTACTAAACCATATAAATACAACGGGTTATGGGCTCAGACCACGTCGTAACAATAATAAAAAAGATTGCATCAATCGTAGAAAATTAATAATACTGGCGAGATTAAAACAGCGTTACTTCACGCGACGGTTCAGCGTTAGTATTGAAATTTTGAGGTTAAGGTGCCGGGAAGGAATAAAAAAGAAAAACAAGCAAAAAAACAACCACGATGGAAGGAAACAGCACAGTAATAAAGCTGGAAGGAGTAAAAAAATTGGAATGCTTGGAAGTTCCAAACCATAATACTACTACGGGGTGAAATTGTGTCATCATCGTCATCTGCATTTATTGTAAAAAGAAATGCTACAATTAAAAGAATTGTAATATTAATTGTTGAATATTAAAGTGAGAAAAAATACTATTATTGTCATAATTTTGTAAACATGTTAAAAATGAGTGTCAGTTTAAAAAGGGGAAAATAAAAAAATGCGTTTGTAGTACAATAAAAGTAAAATTAAAAACCTAATAGAAATAATTCAATAAAAGTGTGTGTAAAGTGTATTCCTAAGTGTTGCGTTAATTTAACATTGAATGAAGCGTGTGCGACGTTGCCGCTTTGGCATGTGAGTGTGTGCGTGTTTATATTATACTTTACAAATGGCGTTTTATTTTAAAACGATAATTTTATTATTTATTTTGTTTGAAATAATAACTTTTTCATTTTTGGGAATTTTTTTTTCTGAATTATATTAGGCTAGTAAAAACTGTGTTTAATTTAAAGTGGTGCTGTCAATTCCACCCTGTATAACTTTCAAATTCTCTTCTTATTGCTAGTTCAAATCTCGTTCGGGAGATTAATTATAATTTTTATTTTTAATCTTCAACATTTTTATATCGATGTGGCTAGACAAGCTAAGATATATATAAATTACAAATAAATACAAATATATACCCGGCTTTACTAATCTGTTGCATAGTATCTAATTTTTTGCTTTTTTTCATATGAGCCTTCACCGCCTTCACTTGCCCTTGTGTGATGAGATCACAGTTCATTTCTTGAAGGTTTCTTAAAAAGTTAGGGTCCGCCATCATGCCTTTTGCTCCTTTCCAACTTACGTCTTTTATACCTCTTATAATTACTACACATTCACATACCACCTGTGAATCGATTATTTTTTATAGATATAATTTATATTTATGAAAATACATATTATATTTTAAAAATTAACTAGATCAGCTTCACGCTATATCCCGAACAAAGCACGGTAGGCAGAGGGAACCTAGTGGCTAAGATACTTCGTTCCCTACTTTCCGCCGAATTCTGGAGGCATTGCGTGTTGAGTGGCGGAACTCAACGCCGCGCTTTGTCTTGTCGTTAACCGTCATCCTGACCGTCACGAGATGTTCCACTGCACCACGACGGTCTATTATCAACATAATAATACCTGCACAGCTTCTGGAGGAGTTGCAAAAGACCTAATCTCCGTGATATCGTTCTTATCTAAATCAGCCAGAGCAAGTCTAGCCGCTTCAAGCGCTGGCAGCGCTGCGGACAGCGCTTCCTCCGCTTCGGCTTTCTCTTCTGCTATCACTGCACTCTGTTCCGTTATTTCAGCGCTTTTCACCGCGGCCACGGTTTGTTTTGCTACTGCTGCTTCAGTGGCTATATTATAAGAAGAAACAATAGTTAATATCTTATTGTTTTTAAAGTGTAATTAATTTAATTATAATATTTAAAAAGGGTTATCGATATAATTGGCTTTCTTATATTATATATTTCATGAATTAATAGTAATTTTCCAGGGGCACAGGGCGCAATCATCTCAATTCCCACTTGATGAAATGAAATATTTAATATTTTCACTTCTTTGCTGCGGTAAGTTCCACCACTCATCACGCAATGCCCCAGACTTTGGGGAACAGTGGTGAGTGAAGTGTCTTAACATTAGGCTCCCTCTGCCTATCCTACATGCGGAATATAATATATTTAATGAATTATTAATCATTTTATAATGTACCTGTCGATATTTCTTTCAACAATATTTCGCACTCCTTAGTTTGTTCCGCAACTATAACCTTTTGTATTGCCAATTTGGCATTCAAGTCTTCTAATTGGACATTGGCCTCTTCGATTTTGGCCAAGCCTCCGATCAAGCGCTCACACTGGAAATAAATATACTCATTTATAATTGTGGATTAAATTAAATAAAAAAAATTAAATCAGCTTCTCGCTGTATCCCACACATAGCCGAATAGGCAGAGGGAACCTAGTGCTTAGACACTCCGTTTTCCACTTTCCGCCGAATTTTGGAGCATAATGGATACTCTAAGTATTAATACCTAAAGAAAATTTAGATGACGCCATTACAATTCTTCAAAATATATCAGTAGATAATATTGTAACGAAGAACCATTTAGTTTTCAACAATAAAAAAATAAATTGAACTGAGGCCGTCGAGACGCAATCGCTTCGGTTGTAGGTTCGATTTCCTCTTGAGGACATAAATTATTATTAATTAATATTTTCATTTGTTTCCTTTGGGAACAAGGCAATCCCTCTGCCTACCCAACTACATACGGGATACAGCGTGAAGCCGAAAGATAAAAAAATATAATATACCTGTGCAACAATAAAAGCATCCTTTTCATTCAACAAAGACAGATAATTCGTGAGATAGTCCATATAATGCTTAGGTGTGACATAGTTGTTCCTGCGCAGGCGCAACAAGAACTCGGCGGAGTAGTGCGCCACGGACATGTGCACGTGGACGACGTGCTCGACGATGATGGAACGGAACTCCTCTGGGATTTTTTGAACCTGTTCATTATTGTTTTTTATTTATTAATCTTTCTATTATTGTATTATATTCTTGGTGTTAAATATTTTGCTGTAGTTTCTTTCAGCGTCACGCTGAATACCGCACACAGCAGGGTGGACAGAGGGAACAAGTGTGTATAATTTATTACCATATTTGTATAAGTAATATAGTAGTATTGAGGCAAAATGGCAGGCACAAACAAGCATGCTAGTATAAAAGCGACAGGTTATGGGTTCTATGAGCAAAACGACAGAGTTCCGTCACTCAACAAGCGATGCCTCCAGAATTTAGGGGAAACTGAGTAATGAAAGTGACTTAATAAGGACAGGTTGCCTCTGTATATCCTGATATGTACGTGATACAGCGAAGGTAAACAAAATTATTAATATATTAGATAATTCATTAACTGAATTGAATATATTCCAAAAATACATACGTCAGCTAAGAAAACATTAGCCACGGCGAGCAACGCCTGCTTCGGCCACGGGAACTGCCAGTCAATGGTCGTATTGTTCACTAAGCCAGGGAAACTTCGGCATCTGGAATTGTTTATTTAATTATAATATTATACTTTTATATATATAAGTACAAAACTCTGAATTATTATTGTTCTTAGAAAGGTAGGGTATTCTGACTTTTTATTGCACGTAAGTAGGGTAGCTAGACGGATCCCAATGTTAAGCTTAAGACACTCCATTTCCCGCGCACCGCCTCTTTCAAGGCATTGCATGTTGAGTGGCGTAATTAAACGCTGGACTCTTGAATTAGTGCCAGAGAGAAGAAATGAAAATATAAATAAATAATAATTCATCGCTCCAGTAAGGCTGAATCCACAACCAATATTTTAAAATGTATGATGTTTTATGGTAAAATATTTTTTTTTAATTTACAGTAAATATAGAGTTAATTAAGCTGTATAGGGAGACCTGTTCCGCAATATATCGCCGCTCGGTGACATCGACAAGACCACGTGTAAATTGTCAGCGCATTTGTTGCAAAAGAAATTCCACACGGCGTCCCTGTTGGTATTGGTTTATATATTTTTAATTATATTTATATATTGCTTTAGATTATAAATTATGTATTTTACGGAATAAGTAACGATAAGTAGGTTATTTCGTTTACAATGATAAAAATATTGATTTTATTATTATTTTAAAATTCACGTAACTTCATATTTCACGGAAAATATAGAAAAAAATCTAAATTAAGATCCATCTCTCTTTTCTTCACGCGTAATAAAAAATATTAATGTCCACTGGACTTTATCTAATAATCTTTAAATATAAATAATAATAAAAAAAATAATCACACTTCGCTAGGCGTGAGACGAACTTTGCATTTATCTGAGTGATCAAAAAAAGTACAGCCAGAAAAAAAAACATTTAAAATTAAATTTATTATTAGATACAATAAAAAAAATAAACATAAAAAAATATAAAGCCTTCTACAGTGGACTTAAAACCACATCATTTTCACTCTAATCTGTTATCATTATCAAAATTGTCATTATATTATGAAAAACAGAGTTGTGACTGACATATACTTCACAATTCTTGCATATAACTGTGTTATTGTGCCAACTTTTTCTTTTTTTAATATAAGTCGAACTAACAAATAAAATATTTAAATTTAACCACACAACGTTGCTACCAGTACAAGAAGTGGTCGTTGCGTCAATCGCCTTGCGACCACAAGTACTTACTTAGCAACACCATAGCCAGCCTCTTGACTGGCGTTGCGGACTGAATTAATGATCGCCTCCTTCTCATCATCGCCGAACAGAGCCGGAATCATTCCAATCATCAGTATGTTGTTTATTAATTCTAGGAAACCCTCTTCTAGAATCTATGGCAAAATATTAAAATTAAATATTATTAGATCGGAAACAATTGAATCATTAATATCGTAAATGTCGTTTGCTATTGATTTTGCATTTCATGCATTACAGCTGTATAAATATGTTATAAGAACTTGCATATCTTAATTCATTTAAAATATAAATACATATAGGGGCCGTCGTGGCGCAGTGGCACAAATGTGTGATTGTAAACGCGATGCTTATGGGTTCGACAGTATAGTTAGTTCTTTCGCTCCAGTGGGACTCGGGGGAAAGAACTATCATTTTAATTTCTTTGCTCTGGTAACAAAGAAATGTCTCCAGAACTTGGCTAGGTCCCCTTTACCTACTTTACTGCGTGAGGGATGCAGCGTCAAGCTGAAAAAAAATAAAAAAAGTACAAATTGTGAAAATCTTTAAGAATATCAGCAACATAAGATACCTGAGCAGCTGTAAATAAGAACACAGTGGGTTTTCCATCGACACCAAGTTGGTTGTAAAGCCTCTTCATATCGTCTTTGAAAGCATTTTCATTGTAGTTGCGAGTAACAGTTATTTCAAACATTTCATATCCTGAAAGAATTATAGCATAATTTTCATGTGGTCACACCAGGTATATTTTTAAAAAATACTTTTTTTTAATTCCTACCTTTACGCTTTGGTAATAACATAAACAGCGGGGTTGAGTTTCGCCACTCAACACGCAATATATCGCAATATATCGAAACGTGTCAAATGATAATCAAATGATGATCAAAGATAAAAATAACACACTAACCAGCAGCAAAAGCAGCGAGTCTACAAATGCTCTTCTTGCCGGACCCCCCGACGCCGATGATCATGGCGTTCCCGCGGTCCATGCGTAGGATGCGCTGAGTGCGCGTGAGATGCTCGAGGCAGTCCTCGAACAGCACCACCGACATCTTGCCTATGCGCTCGTTGTATTCGTCCAGTATCTGTGTATTATTATTTTTACTTTTTTATTTAGTAGAAATAATGCCCCAAGGGCAAAAGTGAACGACTGCGAACGCAACTATACGTGGGCTCCAAATGTAATAATTAACATTTTCATGTCCTAAGCTCTGGTAATGAGGCATAGCGTGGCGTTAAGTCCCTTCAAACGCACAGTGCCTCTAGAATTCGGCGGAAAGTGTTTAACACTTGTTTCCCGGGTTCCCTCTGCCTAGCCCGCTATAAACGTGATACAGCGTGAAGCTTAATTAAGCTTATTGCACTAAATAAAATTATACAATAAATCACCTCTTGGAATAAGAAATAAACCGCCTCATAATCTAGTAGATCTTCATAATATCGCACTTCCTCTTCGTCCAACGCATTTCGGTAGTCACCGAATAATAATGGATCACGAAGTACGTACTCCTCGAGCTGTCATAACATTATATTATTTCAAACTATATATTTTTTTAATTACAGTTTGGAGACCTGTCGTGGTTTAGGGGCGTGATGCAGCGTGGCACTGTAAACGCGATGGATTGTGGGTTCCATTCCCGCTCAACGAAATTAAATATTTTATATTTTTATTTCCTCGTAATGGAAAACGAGAAAATCGCAGCGTTGGCGCAGACTCTTTCTGCTTACCCTGGTAAGTTTGGATTATGGCGTAAAGATGAACAAAAAAGTACACAGCGAGGTCGTTTTTTGGGCAGCCCTCCTGCTCTTGTGAAAAAAAAAGAAATAAAATAAATAGAAATAGTACAATTTCTTTGCTCTAGCAACAAGACATAGCTCGGGTTCCGCCAAATGAAGACGCAATGTCTCGAAAAATTGTTAAAACTAGGTACGCTCTGCCTACCCTGATGTATACAGGATATTATATACAGAGGAAGCTAAAAATAAACTAAAGTCCACAATATTTCAAAAGTACCTAAAGAATAACAATAAATATAAAAAAAAACATTAATTGATAAAAAGATATTTTTTACGGTCAACTCCTTTTCAACTTCTTGTTCTTGTTCTTCTTCTACTTGAACTTCTAGCTCAGCAGTTGTCGAAGGTGGAGGTTTAGTTGTCGACTTCATGTATTCTTCATTACATGCATTTCAGAATTTGTTAAGTTAATAAGAAAGAAAAACACTTTTCTATTATTTTAGTGTTATATATAGTAGTTAATAAAATAAAAATTTGTAAGTTGAGGCCAAGGTAGAGCAGATGTGAGAAGGAGAGAAGTTTGTGAGCTCGTATCGCACTTGGCCAATGGTTTTTTTTATTTCCCTGCTTTGATAAGTTAAAATACGACGTTGAATTTGACCACTCAATGTCAAAGACAAAAGATATAGAAGAAAGGAGTAAGAGGAAGTGTCTGATAGATAGCTTCCTGCAAGATAAAGCATGAAGCTGAAGAAAAAGAGTTAAAAATTAACATAATTATGACAATTTCCTCACCAACTTCTTCTTCTTCAGCTTTTTCTTCCTCTTCAGGAATAACGATCTCTTCGAGTACCACGGGCTCTTCCTCAGGAAAATACTTCATTATATGATCTCTTATGTGTTCACGCATTAAGTCATTGTCCTGTTATTATAAACAATTGACATTTTTGTACAGAAAAAAAATACAGTCGAATTGATAACCCCCCTTTCTTACAGAAGTTGGTTATGTGCTTTTTAAAACAAATTTTTGTATGTAAATGTGTAATAGAGTTATTTTAAATATTATTAATTGAAGCGCTTTTAAAGTGAAAAATGAGATTTTATTTTATACAAAGGAATGCTTTACAAAGTTGAATAGCAGATTTTTTGCATTTTTGCCATTGGCGTCAGTAAACATACCAGAATAGCTGTTTGTGGTGTTGGATTTTTATTTATTCACTTTTGTAATGTGACTGTAAACGGGGCGGGTTGTGGGTTCGATCCCCACTCGAGAAAATGAAATATTAACTATTTTTATTTCCTCGTTCTGGTAAGCAGGAAAACCGCGGCGTGGAGTTCCGCCACTCAAAATAAAATGCCTCCAGAAATCGACGGAAAATGGGACTCTTGACACTATGTTCCATATGCTCACCTTGCTGTGCGCGGGATACAGCGTGAAGCCACAAAAATAAAAACACTTCACCTGAACACTTATTAGTCTATCACAAATAACTCTTGTAAACTCATTTCTCCAGCATCTAATAACACTCTGCTTCTCGCTGAAGAAGTTGGGATGCGTCAAACAAAGACCAGCCGCGATACGGGAGAGGTCGCGCAAGTTGAAAATGTAGTGGAACTTTGTTGGAGTCGGAGGCAAGTCCACTATGATGATCTAGACACACATAAAGCTTTAATTAATAATATGATTTAGCCAGCCGTGGGCGCAGGGGCACAAGCGTGCGACTGTAAACGTGACAGGTGGTGGGTTCGATTCCCACTCGAGGAAATTAAATATCTTTAGGTTACGTAAAAACACGGTTTTAGTGGTAAACAAAAAAACACGTCAAATGAAGGAATATAATATCTCTTATCATATCTATTAAGGAAATAGAAATATAAAATATTTATTTGACATTATTATATTATTGAGACACGGATATAAATATCAGATAAAAAGTTAATATTAATTAATTAATTAATATTACGAACTTATACCCATTAACTTTTAATTTACACGTGCTTCCAAAAGATAAGCGAACCTAATGGCTTGTAATTTTACGATTAGATCTGAAACTTCAGTTAAATTACTATTCAGTTAATTACGGTCTTTCAATTAACGACTATAATGATGGAATGATAAAATAAAAAAAAACAGAGTTATATTTTAATTATCGATGGAAAAACATATAATTAAAAATTATAATATTTAAAAATATTCTATTTGATAATTTGTAAAAGCTTCGTTGTCAAAGATTTTACATGATGATAAATGTTTATTAAATATTTAATTTTATTTTTCTTTTTTTTTAAAATATGACACTTAAATTACTTACTTTATACAAATCTAATGTCATTTGGACGATTTTGCTCACAATCTCCTGTATTTCTTCTGGGAATATGGAGAAGTGGCCTTTCAGTATCGATATATATATGTGATTCAGCGTCACTTCAGACGGGAATTGTAGATTGTAGACAGAGAACATAGAAATAAATCGCGGGTCCACCTGGAAAAAGAAATGTGAAAATAGTTTAAAATAAGATGTTTTGTATAGGTATGCCTTTATAGGCATCTCCAGTGTTGGGCAGGGTAAGACGACAATTAATTTAGTAAGAATCAATAGACTTCACAATTTTAAGACATATCTAATTAAGAAAAAGACACTGTGAAGAGATAGCAGGAATTTCGAAATTTCCCATATGCAGTGACGGTTGCCCGAGAAGGTACAAATAAAATAAAACAAAATAAATGTAATATTTTTAATATGAATCCTTTTAAAAAAGCATCTGGGGAAAAATGTAAAATAACTCAGTGCACACATAATTTTCATTTTTAATTTTTCATATGTGAATGGTATATTAGCAGGAATTTGTTCACAGCGAGGCGAACGAAAGAACGCTCGCATTAAAATGAAAAACGTGATTGTATGTGGTAATTTCCGTAAGCAATGCACCATAAATAGAGCATTACGTTGAATTATTTACAACATCCTGAAAAGTTTATTTGAGATTATTTCAAAAACTATTAATAGTTGTGACAGTTATGGGTTAGATCCCCACTTGGGGGGGGGGGGGAAATAATAATTCAAATAACTGAAAAACTCAAAACGCATTCCCTCAAAATTCGGCGAAAATTGGCAAACGAAGTGTCCTTAACACTACCGTTCCTTCGCTAACTCATACATTTAATATGGCTACAAATTGGCAAAATGGCAAAGGTCGATTCACAAATTCTTTACAAATTATATCCAAACAAACGCCGCTACATATCTACTCTGCCACGAGAGAGATGTGAAATAACAGATCGTATCAAAGCATTTTTACGCGATATCATATTACGTTACGCGATGTATCTCCCCTGTTGTGAGGCAGTAAAGTTTCGGGAAAGCCTCACGAATAGCTTTTAATGTAGAAATAAATCGTTGTATATAACCAGGAAAAACTGGCAAAAACATTGAACCACACAGGAACAGAGGCCTCCGAAGATAATCTTGTATTATTATTTTCATGGCCATTTATGGGAGTTTATTTACATAATTTTAATATATTCTCATGTGCTTATTTACTTTAAGACACTCTGTTACCATTAGAACATTACTGTAGCCCACTTTCTGCTGAATTTCGGTGCCTTTGGGTGTTGAGTGTCGGAACTGAACGCCGCGTTTTACAGCCGAACACCACAACGAATAAATGAAAGACTCAACGGGCTGTATAGCAATTTTTTTGAAGAATCTGATTTTTATCTATATATTACCTATGTTATAACATACGAGTATACTTGCCTACAGTAAATTAAAATTTATATATTTTCCTTATTAAACTAACAATTAATGTATTAAATACCTATTATCTATATAGTTATATATTCAATGACAAAAAGGAGGAAATTTCCTTCTTCACAATGAAGAGAGCCTGAAAGCTTAGTATGCATCTGATAAAGGGGTAACATTAAATAAATAGCACATACTCATTGTAGCTCGCTTCAGAGTAATGCCATCATTTATCCCACTCAGTATCGTGGTATATTACATCGAAGAAAATAAATATTTAAGCTATATAATGTTATTTAAATTTTAATTCGCTAAAACTAAAGCTTGGAGATAGTCCATTAGAGACGTGGAATTAAATGTTGTTACGTAAAACAATATTTAAAATATTGTCAAAAATAGAATAGAATAGAATAGAATATAGTTTATTGCACACATAAAAGAAATATATACAAAGAAAAACACAAATAAAATTGAAAGAAAAACACGTATGCAAAGGCGGTCTTATTGCTTTAAGCAATCACTACCAGACAACCTTTGAAACATTACGGATAAATTGTAATGAGGAGAAAGGTGACAACGTCTCAGTGCAAATTTTATGAAATATAATTAAATATTATATAATATGTAATAAAATAATATTAAATAAACTTACATAAAAAGTGTTTAATGTTTATATACTTTACACATATATATATATATATATTGAAAAACAATATATACTTACACATGTACATGTACATAAAACGTGTTCAAAAATATATACATAATATTAAAAAGATAAAGATAAACTACTATACTAAATTAAATAAGTACTCTTTTAGACGATTTTTAAAACTGTATAGAGATTTGGAATGTCGAACTTCTCTAGGAAGTTCATTCCAAAGAATTGCTGATTTCATAGTAAAAGGCTTGTAATAAAATAGGGTATGGGAGGTTGGTAATTTAAGGAGATTATCACAATGGGATCTAAGGTGGAGGTGAAGAAGTGAATCGGCACCTCGGAAACAAAATCGATCATTTAAGTAGGAGGGAGATAGAGAGAGTTATACAGGATAGAATAGAGTCAGCATGCGGAAATTTTGGCGATGTCGGATAGAGAGCCATCCAAGCTGACGACGATGATCAGAAACATGATCAAATTTACGTAAACCGAAGATAAATCTTATATATAGATTTTGTAACCGCTCTAGTTTATTTAGTTGTTCCTCAGATAAGTCTTGGTAACACGAATCAGCATAGTCTAAAATCGGTAACAGTAGTGAATGAGCTAGAGCAGTTTTAGTCTTTATAGGTAGGAAATATTTCCATCATTTGAGCGATCCGATCGTGGCATATAATTTACGGCTAACCTCAGCGATCTGTACTGACCAAGATAGGGAATTGTCTATAATAATACCAAGGTTCTTAATAGAGGGGCTAAGACTCAAATCGACGCCGCCAAACTGGATAGCAGGGAGGCTATTCTGGTCAAGTTTTTTTAGTTGCTTAGAGCCACCAATATTACTGACCTGTGACTTGGCAGTATTGACAGTTAAGCCAAAAGATTTACTCCACCTACTAACATTCCGCAAATTTTCGTTAAGCTTATGAATAGCCTCACTAACATCATCAAACGGGGCGGCTAAGTAAATTTGAAGGTCGTCAGCATATAGATGAAAGGAAGAGCATAGATTTTGGGAAACTGAATTAATAAAAATGGAGAAAAGGAGAGGAGAGAAGACACCACCTTGGGGAACACCGGCAGAAAGGGAGCAAAGGGAAGTTGACTTGTCATTGGCTTGAACGTACTGTTGCCGATCAGATAAATAGCTTCTGAGCCACTTAGTGGCTTCAGGAGAGATATTTATTGAACGCAGAACAGCACCCAAGAGATCAGTATCAACGGTATTAAAGGCGTTGCTAAAGTCAGCAGCAGCAGCAAAGCAATGACTGTCAGATTTTGTTTGTCCATGCTAAGTCTGATATCGTCACAAACTTTAATCAAAGTAGTGACTGTGCTATGCCCGTTACGGAATCCAGACTGGAACTCGGATAATATATGGTTGTCAAATAGATATTGATTTAGTTGCTGAAAAACAATACGTTCCAAGACCTTAGACAAGAAAGGAAGTATGGAGATAGGACGGTAGTGAGAGAAGGATTTTGGATATTTGGTTTTGGGTATGGGGATAACGCGGGCAATGCGCCATATGCTAGGAAAAGTGTTATGGGAAATAGAAAAATTTAAAATATGGGTAATGACTGGAGCTAAGACTTCTAAGGGCCAAATAATCATTTTACGGTTGATGCTATCATAACCAGAAGCATTAGATTTGATGGCTAGGATACTGTTTCTTACCTGGGATGGGGTTATAGGAGCAAAGTTAACAGGAACGATTGTGGGAGACGGAAAGGAGTTGATATAATTCAATGTATTTGCCCTAATTGCGTTGTCCATAGGTGTTATCGAGGCAAAGTGTTTATTCAAGGCATCAACGTCTAGATTGCAATTCAAATCCTTACGTTGCCGGCCAATGCCTAGCGATTCCAGGAGTTTCCACAACTTACGTAGGCTTAAGTTTTGTAAGCTCAAGTCAATATAGTTACGTTGCGCGTCCCTGCAAACTCTGCTACATCGGTTATGCAAGCTCTTATACCTTAAAAGATTCTGATCGGAGGGATTATGCTTATATTTGGATTTCGCCACATTTCTTTTAGTTAACAGTGACTTAATATCTGGCGTAAGCCATGGAGCGGGTATGTGTTTTAATTTAATTGGCCGAAATGGAGCGTGCTTTTCATAGAGCTCAGTTAAAATAGAATTAAATATCTCCAACTTGTCATCGATAGTTGTTGTGTTAAAAATGACGTTCCAGTCGATACCATTGAGATCAACCAAGAACTCGTAATTATTATTTTTTTTAAAACTGCGTCGCATGACGACAGATGGCTTGGGCTTAGGGGGATGAATATTATAAGACAAATACATTAAATCATGGTAGGAAAAGGCGTCAGCAGGAAGTTGACCATGGATCATAACATGGTCAACAGAAGAAACAATCTTTCACCTCACAACAACAGAGGAAAAAATATTTACGATTATATCTTTTTTTAACGGAAATTGTGCGAACATGGAAGTCCAGAACGAGTCCATAATATAAATATTTTGTTAAAATAAAGTATAAGACATACTAAAGCATGAGAAAGAAATAATAAAATAAATATGTACATATTATGTTCGACAACATACACTTTTTTATAACATCACATATACGTTGCCAAAATACGCCAAATCGGTCTCTAGTTCCATTACTTCTCTTACATGCATAGAAAACAAAAACTATGAAAAATAAAAAAAAAACAAAAATGATACTAAGTAGGTACATTGATTTATGAAGGAAAATGGGGAGCGGAGTGTCTTAACACTAAGTTCCCTCTGCCTACCCTGCGGCATCCGGGATACAGAATGAAGCTGATGTTTATGAGGGGGAATCATGTTACTCACGTCGTTCCTCCCACCACCTGCTTTCCCCATTGCAGCGAGGAACCCAATGTCTTTCAGGGTCTTCCAATTCAGATCTTTACCTCTATCGTAGAAACCTTTACGTTCAAATAAAAGTTTAAGCAAAGCTATGGGTTGTTGAGTTCCGTATGTGTCGACCTGTTGAAATATATACCTACATAAATATGATGTTTTTTTAATAATAATTATGAATATAATAATTCGATTGAAAGACTTCTATTAATATCTATTGATTAAGATTTTTTTTTATATTATTGTAATAGATTATGTTATTATAATATAAAATATCAAAATTTCCGATTGCTGTATTTGAATTTCAAATGCATTCAGTTTATTTTATTGCAACATTTTCCCAAAAAAAGCATTTAATATATAGACAATGATATAATAAGTATAATTTTAAATTTAGTATATAAAATATAAAAAAAAAGTGAACACTTATCGCTGTACCATAAATACTTACATTACAAAAGATAAGAAAAGATAAGATATCTATATAACATAACTCACAATGGGCATGTTCATATCATCTATGAAGACAAGCATCTTCTTCCCGACGGGGGGGCCGAACGTGTCCTTGGTTCTCTTCTCCACCACAGATTCTAAATTACGTTGCACATCCATCGAGGACGTGCGGGATGAGAAATTCATTTGTTGTACTAACTGAAAAAAAGAAAGAGAGTTTTTAGAATATTTTTTTTTCAAGTTCACGCTGCATTCCGCACACAGTTGGGCGGAGTGGGCAGAGTGAGCCTAGTTTTAACCCATATAGACCCGCCGTGCCCAAATGGGTACACCTACAATAGTATCCTTGTTTTTTTCATATTCTTATATTTATTATATGTAATATAATTACATTTGATTAGAAAAGAAGAGTTGTAATAGGACAAATTCAACTTTTACGATGCTGTCCCCAATTGGGGCCAATGGGCACATCAGCGGTATTTTTTTTGTTTTTATACGCATGTCCATCCAAAGTTCATAATGACTCTTAGGATATTTAGCGGTCGCAATGAATAGAAGGGTCTTCAAGAAGCAATCGCAGTTGTAATTATTGAAGAAAAAGACTTCGGAGAGGTATATTTAGTTTCGCTGCCTCTAGAACCAGGTGTGGTAATCGACGAAGAAGGAGAGAATATACGAAGCACTGCTAATGCCTGCTTACTAATAGAAGCAATGAAAATAGAGACAGTAGCAATTATCAACCTTTTGCTAAGAGACGTAGAGGAACCGTAATCTTGAACAACCCTGTTGGTGTAAAAGTGATCCAACTACGACTAATATACAAGGTCGTCTTGAGAAATTTAAGAATTGTTAAAAGATGAAACTCAGCATTAAAGGATTTGAAAAAAAAAACCGAGCCGATTTTGATTACTGCTTTTACCAAGTTAACCAAATTTATTAGTGCGAAGGTTTTACAGTGTGGTATGGGCGGAGTTGATCAGGCTGATCAATCTTTTTACCTATATAGCAATGCTGTACGTGGCAAAAAATGGTGGTGGGTTTTATCCACACATACATAGGATCTTGCTGTTGCAAATTCGCGGCACCTGCACTTGCTAACCAATATAAACAGGATAGATTAGCTTGATTTTTTCGTTACATCGCTCGTCACGATTTAAGAGACAAAAATATCAACGTATTTATGCGACCAGCAGTTTCTGCAGTAGCAAGTCTACAGCACCACGGGGTAGACCACTCCCAAAAATTTTGCTAGCACCTGAGATTAGCAATGTGCCATAAAAAACGCGTTGATAGAGTAAAAAGTGTTATAAAACATTGCCCATTGGCCCCATTTAAGGACGGCATTTTTTTTATCTTTAAATAATTTTTTTTTTTTTTTACGTTTTTTATTTTCTTACATCGATATCTATCAATTATTACCTAAAAAACCTTCTATATACTGCTAGTTTGAGTATGGGTCTACATGGGTTAAGACACTTCGTTCCCCATTTTCACCGAAATCTGGAGGCATTGTATGTTGAGTGACGTAATTCAACGCTACCGCCTGCACTTTATCTTGACACCAGAGTGAGGAAATTAAAATATAGAATTTTCGAATCGAACCTACAATCTGTCGCATTTACGGTCACAGTATATCTCGTATGCTTGCTACTTATAAATTTATAAATAATTGTATAAAAATGTTTTAATTCTTTATACAGATGCAACTTTATATTATATATTTATTTGAAAATAAATATTATAGAAAATAAAAAATTGAGAGACAACACCAGATCAAATTACTCCCCTCTGCCTGCTATATGTGAAGGAAAAAAAAACGCTTTAAAAAAAGACTAATTGGAGGCGCCGGGTATCGATCCCGGTACCTCTCGCATGCTAAGCGAGCGCTCTACCATCTGAGCTACGCCCCCTGTGATAAGTATGATTAACATATGAACTAGTTACCTTTATAAAAAACATTGCCTTGGACCCAACTGTTGAAAGGAATATAACGCAACGCAACGCAATGCAACGAATTTGTAAATTTTTATATTGATATATTCGACGTATATTTAAATATACTGTCTATAAATATTTTATTGTTTTATTAAAAAGTAATAATAATAATAATAAACGATAATATTTGACTATACAATTTATTTATATTATAAGATAAGCGATTATATAAATATTAATAAATCTGTTTTCCACAAGTAACGTTTCTAAGGAGTTTTTTTAGGTATTACAGTTACATTTCAGACGATTTTGTTTATTATTACGAGAAGAAAAAAATGTGTAGTGATATGTAAAAAAAACTGGAGGCGCCGGGTATCGATCCCGGTACCTCTCGCATGCTAAGCGAGCGCTCTACCATCTGAGCTACGCCCCCCATACATATACTATTCAAAATAAACTTCACATTCGCATATGGTGAAAGTAGAACAAGCTGACATTGGAATTTCTACTGTTCTCATTTCGCAACAGACGATCGCTTAAAATAAACTGGGCCTATAATGTTAGCTGACGATTACGAAATGATATCAAATAGCCCAGTGGTTCAGTGGTGATGGCTGTCACCGTAAAGTCGAGGAAGATCGGGGATTTGACTCCCAATTCAATCAGTTTAATCAGTATAGTTTGTTTTGCATAGACTTTAATAAATTGATTGTCATTTTAATTACATGTTCTAAAATTCTTCGAAATTTCTTATCATTATAAATCACGCTTTACTACTCCAATTGAAAAATATTGATTGTTTTTGTCAAATTAATTTAAATAAGGTCAGGCACAAGCCTGTGACTGTAAACGTGACAAGTTATGGGTTCGATTTCTACTCTAAGAAATTCACTTTGGCGAAATCGCCTTAACACTAGGCTCCCCCTGCCTGTTACATGCAGGATACAGTTCGAGGTGGATGTAATACAATTACTTCTTACATATTTTTCAGGCGGCAATCCACGTAGGTAGTTATTGATGATAGCAGTTTTTGATGTTCCAGTATCGCCCACGAGAAGCACTGGCCGCTCAACCTAAATTAAATGTATATATATATATTTTTCTTAAAAACATTTTTTATGTTTAATTTCTATTTCTTTCGAAGATATTTTTTTTTCTTATAAAAACGTCACACGTCGTCTTGCTATGCTGCAAAACTAACAAAAAAATCAACTACCTTAATTTATATGCAAAAAATAATAATAATACCAATATAATAAATATAATTATAATTCTTTTTCATAATATAACTCACACTCTCCATAATTTTAATCAGCCAAGTCATCCGCAACGTGTCAACAGTTGGCACGAGGATTGAGGAGAACTTCAAATCTCTATCGTGAACATACTCTGGCACCAGCCACTCCCACGCCTCCCAACTCCTGGAGGAAAGCTCGAGGCAGTAATCGTAAAGCGTGGGGTATCCCATGGGGAAGTGTTCTGAAAGAGTAATATATTTGAGTTGTAAATATGTATATTCAGTTTTATTTAAGTACTAGCTGATTCTTGCGGCTTCGCCCGCGTGGTGCATCCTCACAAACTTTCACATTTGTAATATTAATAGAAAGTATCCAATTGTTATTTATTGGCTTCGACATAAAAGCACAGATATAAATTGTCGTGGATATATAATAATAAAAAAAAATCTACTTCACGTTGGATCCGATCCTATTGCTAAGACACTCTGTTCTCCAATTTCCGCTGAATTTGGCGAGGCATTGCAAGTTGAGTGGTGGAGTAATATAAATACATTTAAAAATATAAAAATAAATATTTTTGAATGTAAGTGACAAAAAAGTTATCTTCATAAATAATAAATGTAGGCTATCACTATAGCATACGCTTTTGCATGAATATTAATCCAATTTAGTGCCCACTCGTATATTTAACGTCAGCTGCATCTACTTGCATAATCGTAAGCGAAATAAACATATTTATTATAGTGAATATACGAAATTTAAAAAAATAATTCAGCATCACGCAGGATACACCTGCATGTGGGGTAGGAAGAGGGAGCTTAGTGCTAAGACACTCCGCTCCCCGCTTCAATAATATTTTTATGTAAACAGAAGGCAGAAAGTCAGTGCTGAACTTTTATCAGTATAAATGTACATTATTATTAGTCATAGGTCTTATTAATAATAATGCTTTATTTCCACTCAAGGGAAATTATTATGTTCGCTTCCCCGCTCTTATAATACAAAGCGCTGCGATTAGTTCCGTTGGTCAACACATAATTCTCGAATTTTAATGGAAAACGGAGAGCAATGTGTGTGAGAGCAATGTGAAAACGGAGAGCAAACTAAATACTCTACTAAATATGAGATAAAAGATGAAACAAAAACATAAACTAACTAGTAGTTGCTTTTTTCTCAGGAGTATCTTCGACTAACATCATCGGGCAAGCTTTCTTTATGTAATTATCGAATTCGAACCGTCCGTTGTCGATGATAGCCGCCCCGAGGCTGTTGTACATTGACTGGAAATAAGAAAATATTTTTTTTTCTTGTAAAACATTAAAAAAAAACGTTATGGAGATACGTAAAACAAATAAAGTAACTATGTTATATTTATGAAAAAATTAGAAAGTATGTCTGTTAATATTAATTATTAAAAATATATAATATAAATTTATTAACTCGTAATTTATGTACAATGTACATATTCATAAAGGCTGAAACAGCGATTTATAATGTCAACGCGACGGTTGAAGGTTCGATTCCCACTCAGAGGATTAATTATTTCCATTTCCTTGCTCGGGCAAGCAAGAGAAAAAGAGGCGTTGAGTTCTACCACTGAACATAAAACGACATTAAATAAATGCGTTTATTCATATATTTTCAATGTAAACGAAGTTTTATAAATAATAAACATATCCGATTATGAAATAAAACATGACCATGTTACGGAGAAATGGCAAAAAAATATTCTTTAAAATACTAACAGACAGAATAACTAACTAATGTAACGAGTCTAGTGAGTGTCGTTCGTTGAAACCAAATTTGAATAATTACAAGAAGAATAAGTCAAGATTCCAGCATTTTAATGCAAATAATGGTCATTTAAATTTTCATAGTTATCGCTGAGCCAAAGTTTTGAATAAAACATTTAATGTGTTTTTTTTAATATTTTACTTGTAATTTTACTTCGCAGTTTCAAATGCATTTGTGAAATTTAATATAGAAAATATAATTACTTAACAAGACTATATTCATTCAATTCAATTATACATACTTAACGATTAAAATTTATATTTTGGAAATTAATTTATGATTTTTTTAAAATAAAAATGCTTTTTTTTAATTATTTGTGTTGCATTTTATTACAAAATGTATTTCAAAGTGCATTTTATCAATCACCTACAAATAAATTACTATTATTATATATGTACGTATATCACACAATGAAATATGTACAGTATCTGCGGTAGACATTAACCAATTGCCAATTAATTGCAGGCAATTGCAATTAGGGGATCATCTAATTAAATAACTGCATAATCCAATATTGAATATCGAAATTCACAACATCATGTTAAATTAGAGAGTATTAGGTTTTAGCAATAATTATAGACTGTATGAATGAATGTATGAATGAATGAATGTAAGCATGAATGAAATCAGAGTTGCGGTTTTAGCACTATCAGCGCTCTGGGCGAGATTTTTAGGGCGCCTAAGCTAGTCCTTGTATCGGCATTACACAAAGTTTTACTTGAGTTACCCTTACCCTATAGTCTTACACCTCACTAAAAAAAAATAATTAAAAAGATATCATGTGATTAATGGACGGCCCTAAAGCCATAAGTCATAATCACTCAACCCACACCCTTAAGTTAAGTAGTAATTGATAATCCGCAAACGCTTATCCGTTATTCATAAACTTTAATTTCTAATCTTAACCTCATAATCCACAATCCTTAATCCCTAACTCATAAATCCACAATTTATCGATCCCATACATTTTTTTATATTGAGGATTATCGGAGATCTACGATGATAAACAATAATAAATTATCTATTACGGATTAAAGTTATTTACTACTGATTGATAATCGATAATCGACATTATTATCGACAGGTAATAAATAGATATTTCTGAAATTCAATATTCATCATCATCATCAGCATCGACAGCCATCGATTGTCCACTTCTGGACATAGCTTCTACCAATTCTCGCCACCAAACTCGATCTTCAGCTCTTGGCATCCATCCCACTTCAGCTTACCAATTCTTTTAGCTACATATGTCGTTAATTCAATATAATGAATTTAAAATTTATAATATTAAATTTCGGAAATAACTGAAAATATAAAATTTCAGAAATATCTTGAAACGAATATACTCACAACCATGAAGACACATTCAACGACCGTCCGATCTATTTCCTCTTCATTGTCCGCGACGTCTGGCAACAGGCCGCTTATCATGTAGCACAGTTGCATCACCTTATATGCAAACCAATATAATTGTTAATATACAGTCAGGTTAAAGTGACTGATTGCCATCGCGACGGTCCAAAGTTCAATTCCTATGGGGTCCTAAGTGCCTTCCTTGTGGGAATGAAATATTTTCATTTTCTTGCTTTGTTTAAGACAATGCACCATTCTACATAATATAGCAACAATAAAAATTAACTTATCATGATGAAGTTATAACGTAGTAAGGATATTATATATAATGATTCTGGATCCAATAATTGAAAATTAAAAAACTTCCACCTTAAAAAAGCTCTAAAAATTAAACAGATAAATAGATGAGCTGATAATTTTCAAAGGGCTACCTACAAACAATCATAGCTACGAACACTCGATCAAGTTAGTTTCCAAACAAAAAAAAACCTAAAAGTAACGCTTCTTCCGTTTAGGAGGTAAGATGCCACAGATTGACATACAGAGACACGCATACACATACTTAAAAACTATAACCCCTTCTATTTACGTTGAGGGTTAAAAGTCTTGAGAAGACAGTGTACCTACTCAGAAAATTTTCACACTAAAAGCGGAGAAAAGTGAAGCCCAACGTTCTATATACCCATCAGTAAGTTGAAAAAGATATCCTTATATCATAAAATAGTAAAATATACATACCAAGTTTAGGGGTGTTTGTGGCACAATTGTTTTCAGAGGTGTCTGTTGCTGAAGTCCGAAAAGTCCAAAGACGATGTAATTTATAGCGCCCGCCACGTAATGCTCGAAGAGACCTGAGAGCTGCTCCCGTTCTTCCTCGCTAGAGCGACCTCGAAGCCATCTTGGATATATAAAGCGAGGTTAGCTCATTACAGACACCAGAGCAACTCAGAACAAATTATAATATTAAAAATTTTATTTCCTCGAGTACGAATCGAACGCACAACCCATTGCATTTGTATTTACACGCTTGTCTAGTATAAAATATTACCTTTCCCAATACGGCTGATATCCAAGATTCTTCGGATCAACAAACACCATACCAGCCCTGGAGACAGTGGCTGGTGAAGCGTAATTCAAATCACCCACTTCAAACAACAGCGCACAGTACGGCGCCAGCCTTATTCTTTCACCGTTTGCCAGAGTTAAAAGCTTATTATCGTCCATTACTGAATTCATATTTTCGATCCATAGCGCGTCGACATCACCGTCGAATAAGGAGTAACGTTTTTCCTCCTTGTCTGAAGGCCTACAATTTCAAATATTATAAAAAATATTCAAAAAAATATATTATAATAATACTACCCTACCTATCAATGTATCTAAAATTGAGTATAATAAATGCTTTTAATTATAAAGGAGATTTTAGAAAACTTAAAAACATTATAGAAAATTGGTACATAAATTAAATAGACCGGAATTTATTTGTGAATAATTTAAAGTTAAAGAAATAAAGAATATTGTAAACAGTAACCGTTAAAAGGATTTTTCTTTTATTACAAAGAATATAATAAATGTGAAAAGTTATAGCATTTACAGCCATAAAAGTTAAAAATAAGCTATGCAGTTAAAAAGCTAAAGTTGTATAATAAAAAATAATAACAACCTGAACAAAGTATATACTTACTTATTCATTTCTCGAAATATTTTAGAATATAAACCGTCAGTCCAATCTCTCGTAACAGGATCCAGAATTCCATACAATTCTATCACAGAACAAGCCTAGAGGTAAAAAAAAAAAATCTTATTTATGAATGTAATGAAAAAAGTAAAAAGTCAGCGAGGCGATGAGTTCCGCCACTCAACACGCAAAGCATCTAGAATTCAATGGAAAATGGGGAACAAAGTGTCATAACATTAGGTTCCCTCTGTGAACCTGATTTAAAAATAACACGTAGTAAGTCCGGGATCTAATTAAAGTATAAATAAAGTAGCGATGCAGTCGCTGTAATCTAAAGTAGATACGTAAAGAACGTAGAACTTTTAATTGTGTCGTTACATTCAGCTTGAATGTAACGTGAAGTTTCCAGCTTTAAAGACTCCATTTTATATTGGCGGTGAAATATTTTAATTTGTTAACTACATTTGTAATTGTATGGTGAAGAAGAATAAGAGAAAATATAAAGGTATTTATTGTGCTGACAAAGCCAATTTAATTTCTGTTTGAGCTATATAGATAATAAAATATTAAAAAACAACAAACTAAAATTATAATTTGATATTTATTAATAGAATAAACAATATTTTCGAAGCCAATAAAGTCAGTCCAGGAAATACTTTAAGCAAGAAATTAACTTTAGTTAATTTAGTGGGGAACGGAGTGTCTTAACACTAGGTTCCCTACTATGCCTACCCTGCTGTGTGCGTGATACAGCGTGTAGCTGATTAATTTATTATTGTTATTTTTTTTTTAGTATTTACCTTAGGGTTGACAATGGTCAACTTAGTAGGCAAGCCCAGATTGGTTTGAGCTCTGACCAAAGTTTGCAGTATGACAGTCTTCCCGCCGCCCGTCGGCCCCACCAGCATCGAGCAGTGCCTCGTCATCATTGTCTCGTATAATTGTACTACTTTATCCACCTTTAATATTATCGAATATGAAATATTTAATTTTATGAAATAAATATGGGATCAGTCTATACCCTATTTATAGAGCCGTGAGATAAAACTTAAACAACGCTGAAACAAGGCAGGTTTACGGTCCATGATTAATGGAGATAAAAATTAGTATACAAGCGAACTGTTTCCAGATAATTTCGTTCAATTCTCGTTATTCCTTTGTTACTTTTGTTAATTTTTATTTTTTTTTGTTTTACCAAGGTTGAAGATATTTCTTTTATTGACGTTTCCGTGCCTTTTTTCGCCAAAGTAAAAGCAAAACTCCAATACTGTTATCGTGTTCTAACACGTGGAAGAAACGTGATAGAAGGATTCGTATTCGTACAAATCTGATATTATCAATAAAGTTTGGGAAGCTTTGTTTTGTGTTGTTACATTTTGTCTCGAGCCAAAATGAATATACCTACTATAGTTGCAGGAGCACAATCGTGTGACTAAAAACGCGACAGGTTAACTGAATTATTTATTCTCATTCATTCATTAAAAACCTTATGAAATATTCTCAATTATTTATTGCAAATAACTACCTGATGCGGCATAACAATATAGCCGTCAGACTCCAACACGTCCACTACCGCCGTATTGAAGTCCGGGTAACCGACGCGAGGACACTCCAGCCCCGGGAACAGGTCCTTGATGAGACCCAGGAATAGTGGCACGTCTTCGAATACAAACTTCGGATGGTTCATGTCTCTGTGACAAATATTACAAAAATGTTTTTTTTTTAAATCTTTATTGTGAATTCTTATTATTATTATTGTGGATTCAATTAAGTCAAAAAATCATTTATACACTTAAAATAGATAAATAAATATACAGATAATAGATATAAAGATGGAGAATTTAAGTGTCAAGACATATTTCCTACCTTTATATTTATTTTAAGCCCCCGACGGTTAACCATATTTGTTTTATTATTTTTCTTCTTTAGGCCAGTAGAGCAGGGGCACAAAGTGTTACCCTGCACCATAGTGTTTTGGGTTCGATTCTCACTCGAGGAAATAAAAAATTAATATTTTCATTTTCTTAGCTCTGGTGCCCAGGCAAAGCACGGTGTTGTGTTGTGTTCCGCTATTCAACACGTAAAAAAAAACAATTTCTTGAATAAAAGAATATCACAAACCGTAACGCCCTCATGAGTACCATAATCTCGCTCAGGTCGGGGGAGTCCCGCCGCAGCTTCCCCGCCATCCGCAGCACCGCGGTGAGCGCTCTCAGTCCCCAGTCGTAGTGCGATTGCTTCGAGAGTTGTTCGCGAGCCACTTTGTATAGAACTGTCATTTTTTTAGCTAGTACCTAAAATATAAAATAAAATAAGAAAATGTCGAATAATTTTAAAATACTAATAATTTCTTCATTGTAAATTAATCACAATTTAATTTTAACTAATGATTTCTTCCTAAGAATAATGTTATCAGTTTACAGATGCAAGTGGTTGGATCTCACAATTGAACAAACAATCTAAAAAGGATAAAATTAGAGCAGATAATGCTTTTATATTAGATTGTTAATACATGAATAAAAATAAAAATATGCAAAGAAAAATTATATTTATTATTTTAAATAGTAGAAACTCACCTTAGCAGTTAAAAACCCATCAGAAAACAATGAAATCATACATATCATCTCCAAATCGGGTAAAATACAGACGACCGGTCGGAACAGCGCCTTTACAGACTCTGGGAGCTCTGTGCGCCCCGCGTATCCAGGGTTCATAGTTATGAAGATACCCACTTTACTATCCATATCGATTTCTTGACCTTCGAACTGTATTTAAATATAAAAAAAGTCGATTTTAATCCAAAATGTTTTACTATATAAAGAAATAACATTTTTATTTTTTACTTAGCATCAGTCTATCTGTATAAATTATGGTCAAAGAACCAATTTCCATTCGGTGGTATGATCATAGTAAAATGATACTATATTTAACTTATTTTATGATTTTAAAAATCATTAATATAATGTTATTATATATCTTTAAAATATATGGAAATAGATAAATATTTCTCCTTTTGCAATCGGGCAATTAATCAATAATAACCATTTATACAAAACCAACACATACGCATCTAAATTCTCCAATTGATTCATTTGGCTAGGAACAGGACTAAGTATGCCAAGTTGACTGCCAACCTTCACAAGTTGGAGAGGCACATTGAGAAGAAGAAGAAGAAGAAATTCTCCGAAAAAAACTAACCGTAAAACGTTTCAACTTCATCAACAACGCACTCCTTATGCACTGCAGTTGAGTAGATATAACAGACAGGACAGATATGTCAATTCTATTGAACTCATCGAAGCAGCCCCACGCTCCACACTGGCAAAGACCCGCTAGGATCTGTCCGACGGCGCGGAAGTCCATACCTTCACCGCAGTTGGTGACCACGCATAGGAGCCCTAGTGCTTTGGCTAGGTCTTTTGTGGTTTCTGTTTTGCCTGTACCAGCTGGGCCTAAGGAGTATGATATAATAATTTGTTCCTACCCAAAAAAAAAAAAATTTAACAGAGCAATTAATTATAAGCTTTTGAAAGTCAAGTTTCATAAAAATTACAGTTCTACAAATAATTACCACCGACTCGGAGGCCCGTTTCTGCTTAGAAACCGGCATTAAATTCTATAGTTGCTCTTAGAAATAAATTATATATTTTTTTCTTGTGTAATAATAAATATGCGATATAATTTAATTATAATTTAATCCTATCTAAATTAAAAACCTTTGATGCTGTTAAAATTGTATAAACAGAATCTTCTAAAACTCATTGCAATTCTTCAACTAGTCAAACTTTGAAGTGCTATTCTGCAAAGTTGTCGATTTTCATAGCCGATAATGTCAATAGGGACAGGCGATAAGATGGAAATTGAAAATCTATCATGATTTTTGTTTAACTACCCGACATAATCGTTATATAGGGTAAATGCTACAGAATAAATGAAATTATAAAACAAATTTCTAAAAGGTTGCTAACATAACCATATTTCATGTAACAATGTCAATATTGTGAACTAAGAAATTAATAATCGAATAATTACCAGCAGGAGCTCCCCCAAGCTGCATAGTGAGAGCCTGCGTGATGGTCAGATATATGCGGTCGGTGAGCGGCGTGATCACGAGGCGACCGTTCAGCCCCATGTACTCGTAGCCATACTCGAATAAACCTGAACAAATATGTGTTCTTTTTTTATCTTCACGCTGTATCCTTCATTTAGCAGGGTAGTCTGAGGGAATCTAGTGTAAAGACACTCTTACACACAGACACACATTTCATTTCATCAAGTGGGAATCGACGTGACAACGTATTAATAATTTCATACCTGTACATTGTTTAATCCACATATTGTCATCCTTCTTTAGCCAGTAGAATCTAAGCTGGCTCTCCCACTCAAACTCCGCGGCCTCCGTCACGTTGTCTCTCACGAACCCTTCTATGATGTCACGCGCGTGGACGTCTATTGTTGTTATTGTACGGAACTTTAGGCGATCGTTTGAAGATAGATCTGAAATAATAATTTAATTAATACTTTCTTACTGTGTACAAAGAGCAGCGTTGAGTTCCGCCACTCAACACGCAATGCCTCCGGAAACCGGCGGGAAGTGGCGAACGGAGTGTCTTAACACTAAGTTCCCTCTACCTACCCTACTGTAAGCGAGATACAGCTGGAAGCAGATTTAATTTACTCTATATTTACAATATATTGGAACTAAGTGAAAATTATTTACTTCATAATAGGGTTTTCAGTTACGTTCAATAAATCATCATTAGATATACATTTTTTTTAATTTAACAAATAATCTTACTACTAGCCTTGTCTAACTTTAACAACAAGTCCGTCCAATTGCTCGTTTTGCTGCTGCAAGTGTTCCTTCATAGCGCGCTTGTTGCCGTAACGAATGCGGAGAAAAGTCTCCTCGGTCTCCGCCGTCCACCATACGCCATTAGCGGCGAGACACACCATGCCCTGGTACTCCATTATCCAATCAGTTCTGTAGTTTTTTTTTTATATTAGCAGCAAAATTTCTAAGTTTTTAATAATTTTTATGTGATATATAAAGCGTGTCAAGCGTGACTGTAAATATTGTTATAGTTCGATTTCCATTCAAAGAAATAAAATATTTAACATTAACCAACAGAGTAGTTGAAGCATAGATTTGAAAGATTTTTTTTTCTACATACAAGAATTTCAACAAGCAAGGAGCGAATCTTCCCAATATACTATTAAGATATTTTAATAAAAAGTCAAATAATACGAGTGTTTAAAATTTATTAAAAACCTTATGAAATATTCTGCATTATTTTCTATTATTATTTTTTTATTTTCTCAAGAAAATAACACATGAAAACAAACAATACCTGGGAACTCTCCAATTCCGGCCATAGTAAAATATAGCTTTTTTTGTTATAAATTTGTTAGTATTACGCATCTCTTTCAGCACTAAATTCATCCAGTCCTCCACTCTTCCTTCAGTGTAGACCACGTAACGGAAGGTCATAATCTAAAATTAAAAAAATAATTAATTGTTTTTTTTTAACTCTTTTCTCTTCTTATTATACAGGCCAGTCGTCGCAGGCATACAAGAGTGTAATTCTAAACGATTGTGTGACTTGTGGGTTCGATTCCCACGCGAGGAAATTAAATATTTAACATTTTAAGCTCTGGTGTACAGGTAAAGTGCGGCATCGAGTTCCACCACTCAACACATAATGCCTCCAGAATTAGACGGAGAGTGAAGACTTTCCACTCTTAACACTAGGCACTCTTTGCCTACTTTTCTACACACGGGATATCGCGCGAGGCTAAAAAATATATATTTAATTTTATTTAAGTACTAGTAATAGTAATTGTGGGTTCGATTCCCACTCGAGAAAATTAAATATTTAACATTTTAATTTTTTCGCTCTGGTGTAGAGGTAAAGCGCGGCATCGAGTTCCGCCACTCAACACATGACGCCTCCTGAATTAGACGAAAAGTGAAGACTCTCCACTATTCACTACCTTCTGTTCTTCTCGGGGGCTAAAGAAATATATTTAATTTTATTTAAGTCCTATTAATAAAATCATAAAAATAAAACAACTAGCCTCTCCCTCCGCAGAAATCATTTTTGCTGCAACCGGTCGATTTGTGTGATCTACGTACAAATCCAAAGCTCTTATATTGTCAAACATCTGCAAAAGACAAAATTAAAAAGATTTTTTTAATTAGGGTAATAGCTGCTACTTTCATTTTTATTACAATAATTCATATTTTCCATATTCCTTTTGAAATTTAGTTGACAAAATCAAATGTAAATGTTTCTAAATATTATGTATGTAATAGTGGCCCCAAGCCTATGAGACGCGTGAAGCGCGGCGAGTGTGGGTTCGATTCTAACTCAGGGAAATGAATATACATTATTTTTGTATTCCACTAGCAGCCAAGGCGTTACACTAATGAAATTTAATGTTATATTATACTAATATTATAGATGTGAATGCAAGTTTGTTATCGATATCTTGAAACTTTGTATAACATATTCCTGGAGGTAGGTATTAGAAAGGACATAGCCTATTTTTATATTAAAAAAAATATTTAAAAAAAAAAACAAGGGCGATAACTAGTTTTAAATAAATAAGTATTAAAAAAGATTGTGTGATAATACCTTAATCATATGCTCTTGTACACAACTGCATTCACTGCTACCCAAAATAGACAACAGTTCATCTGTCGATATGAAGAAGAATCTAGGGAATATTCTTCTCTTGGTGTCCAAATAATCGTTGAGAGATTTCTGACATCTTAATTGAAAATAATATAAAAACTTATATAACTTAAACAACTAATAACATTCTAGTCTATTCTACAATATTTTAAATTGGAATTATTTCTGAATACAGAGCGGCGCGTTGAGTTCCGCCAGTGCAAACATGTAAACGGGTAATGCTTTCAGATTTGATTAGATAGTTTTCAGGTTCCCTGTGCCTACCTGCCATGTGTAGAAAAATACAAAGATATATATAGTTTTTTATCTTACTCACCTTTGAAGGCCCAAACCTAAATTGATGAATTCTTCCAGTCTACCGCTGATGGTGCAACAGTCGACCACGTTCAGTCGCTTTGCGGTATCCAACATGATCTGTAAGAATTAATTGTAAATTTTTAGCCATTTTTTGGGATATTTTTTGCCTTAGGATATATGTCACAAAAGAGAGTATGCAGAGGGAATCTAGGCACCTAGAAACTTCCGTTTCCCACATTCCGCCAAATTTTAGAGCTATTGCGTGTTGAGTGGCAGAACTCAACGCTGTCCTTTGCCTCGGTACAAGAGCGAACAAATAAAAAAAATATTTAATATTTAATTTCCTCAATTAAGATATACCCCCTGAATATACTTAAATGGACAAAATAAGGCACAATGGTAAGTCTACGTATAAGGCATTCTTCATATGAAATGAAACGTTATTTATGACTGTACATCACCCTCGTGTTACGCGTTTTGTACGGAATATCCTGTAATAAATCACGTTGTTTTGCACTTCCCCCCCATTTTTCGCACTTATTATAACCAGATGGCTTTGAACTTTGAAAGATTGCATGTATTCTAAATCTCAATGTTGTATAATAAGTTTTTCCTTTGCACGCTTTATCCCGCATAGCAGGAAAGGCAGAGAGAGTACTTATAGAGACAATCTATCCTCTATTATATTCTCTTGGTTTCCGTAAAGTACATGTTGTGTCGAGAAAAACGCGGCGTTGAGTTCCGCCGCTCAATTCGGTGGAAAGTGGGGAACGGAGTGTCTTAACACTTCACTTTGCCTAGCCTGCTGTGTGCGGGGTACATTGTGAAACTGATTAATTTATATTTTGTTTAGCTTCACGCTGTACCATTTCCTCGAATAGAAATCGAACGCACAACCTGTCGAGCTCCAAAACAGACGCTTGTGCCTGCACCACGTCTGGCCTCTAAGACTGCTAATATATATTATTAAAAAAAAACAACATTTCTAAAATACCTTTCTGAAAGCTTTATCTATATCATCAAACTTCTTTGCCTCCTCCGGCAACTGAACCCGTATGTCACCACCAACGAATATGCCCTCCAAGTACAGCCACTTGCGTTGAGTCGCGAACCACTCTTCTATCACTTCGGATATGAGAGAGAGACGACGCTCCCAAGTTTGTACCACCGTTAGGAATGGACCTATGAATCTGAAATTTTGGATATCTATTAATAAATATTTTAATTTACCTACAACTAAAACATGAAAATAATGCATAGGAACATTTTATTTATAATATTCCTTTATATGTAAAAAAGATTTGTGTGAAACTATAATGATTGTGGACGTCGCGGCTCAGTGGCACATAAGCGTGTGACGGTAAACGCAACGGCTGTGGTTTCGATTTCGAATGGAGGGAATTAATTATTATTTATTAATATTTTTATTTCTTTGCTTTGGTAAAAGAAGATAAGGCGCGACGTTGACGGCTGCCACTCAGAACGCAATGTCAAGAACGAAGTGTTTTAACACTAGGTTCCCTTTGTTACCCTGCTACATGCGGGAAAGGGCGTGAAAAAAAGAGAATATAATATAAAAAACAGTAACCAGAAACATCGTGTGTATGAGGAAGTGTGTAGTGAAAGTGCAATACATTCATCATTTAATCACCCGTCATCCATCAACAACTATATCACCAATTGTAACAAAAAAACATTATTTGAAAAAAACATTTTTTTTAGTTCAAAAGAAAATTTACTTATTTTTATAGAATTATAGATAGAACGTATATAAACCCGACCATAAAAGAATCCTTCACTAAAACTTTCCCCCAAGCGATAAGGGATAAAACTTCCACAATAAATATTAGTATGGGAAAAGTATTTGATAGATTTTAACAACTGTTACAATTACACTTTGTTGGAAAAAAGTTATACAACATCCTATATCAGAAGAAAATTTAATAAGAACTGCAAAAAATAATAGAATATTCGTGAAATAGTAATAATAATCCTGGCTGAACTTATTGGTATATACGATGATATTACCAAAACTACATAGTTAAGACACTCCGATCCTCATTTTCTCTGCAAATTTTTAAACATTGCGTGAAAAGTGATGAAACTCTACGCGTAGACGCTCTAAGCCACACCTGGCTCTTGAAGCCTTCCATTTCCGCTGAGTTCTTCAGTCGTGGAACTCAACGCCGTCCTTACCGCTAGCAGAGCGAGGAAAATGGAATATGGAAATATTAAATAGTGCCTTGGATGAAATCGAATCCTTACAACCTGTAGTGCTTACGATTCATCAACTTTAAATACTTACTGAGAAGCCGCCATGCTCTGCAATGCCATGGCGTCGTCATCCAGCTTGACGACCACTTCATCGCAGGGGTTGAGGGTGTACCCACGGTCCTCGCCGCGGCTGAAGTGCCTCGCCACGCTGAAGGCCATGTTCGCCCACGTCTCTTGTACGTCGCGGACTCCGCGCTCGATGGCGAGCTCCTGGTTGTTTGATGTTAGGATTAATATTGAGAAATATATGAGAAATATAAATTATCGCAATTCCCTACTTTTCTTAATTTTGGAAAGACAATGCTGAGAGTTTAGATTCCATTACAACCAGTTACATCTCCAAACTTAACGCAGAGCGGAGAATTTGTGAGCTTTTTTAGTAAAAATGGGTACAGAAATAACAAAAAAATACCCACTTATTTATATTTCTAGACTAATATTACACTTTTAGATAGCTCCGTCATGTTAAATTGATTTTCTTTTACTCATGACTAAGCTTACTATTAATATTGATAAAAAATCAATCAGCCATAGGGAAGGGGCATGTGACTGTAAACGAGACAGGTTGTTGGTTCGATTCCCACTCGAGGAAATTAAATATTTTCATTTCTCCATTCTGGTGCCGAGGCTCGAGTTTCGCCACTCAACACGCAATGCTTTTGGAATTTGGCGTGGCGTTTGGGGGTGCCGAGTGGATCCCTCAGCCTATCCCCTTTGGATACAGTGTAAAGCTAAAAAAAAAAATTAGCTTCACGCTGTATTTCGCACACAGCAGAATAGGCAGAGGAATATATATATATATATAACAAGATAACGCTAAATAATAATTTTGCTTAAATTATAGACATACGCGAAATATCTATTTAAATAACACATTTTACCTTAATAGCATGATTCACAATCTCCTCAGCGACGTCCTGATATTTATGTAGCTCCATAGCAAACATGTTCTCCAAAGTGAATCGTTCCGGCGACATGTCGAACTCCTGGCCTGTGGACAAATATTTGACCGCGCTTATTTGTGTGCCCAACAAATATTCTAGCTAAAGCGTAAATTCAAAAAAAAAAATAGAAAAACTACAATACGAACTGTTATTTCTATGAAAAATACAACCGATATGAGTTTTAGTACAATCCTTGTTAGGTTTACTAGCTTTCACTCTGTTTGCTTAATGTGAAAATCTCGTAATTCCCAATCGATTTTTTTAAGTTGATTATTTGTCACAAAGCCAAATAATTCTTCCGAAACTTCTCGTCCATTCTAATATATATCTTTACTAGATTCAGATTAAATAAAACTTACGGATAGAACAATATCAACAATATGGCGGATTATTTCAAATTTTAATATTTATACTGTTAGGCTCCAGAGACTGCAGAATTCGGCGCAAAGTGGCGAACGGAGTGTCTTAACACTATGTTCCCTCTGCCTATTCTGCGGTGTGCGGGATTCAGCGTGAAGCTGATTAGTTTTTTTTTATTATAAGGGTTTAAACCGACAACCGCCACCATAATTACACACTAGTCCTAGTGTAACAATAATACCATATTAAAATTTTATCTTACCAATATATGCTATAGGCATATATATATATATTTCTAAATTACCAGTTTTTGCCATCAGTTCCTTCCAATGCCGTACTCTCATCGCTTCGTTTTTGAGTGAAACCATAAGGGGCACCACATTCTTGAACTGCTTCATTTTCAGGTCCAGCATCATACCTGTGGCCGTGAGACGTACTGTTTTTGGCAGCTTTCTGAATAGAAATAATAAGAATTTAATAACTAACATGAAGAAGAGTAGAAGAAATCTTGTGTTAAGATTAAGACACCTCTCTCCCCACTTTCTGCCGAATTCTGGAGGCAATGCGTGTTAAGTGGGGAAACTCAACGCCTCTCTTTACTTCGACACCAAAGCGAAATGCAAAGAAATATATATTTCCCCTAGTGGGAATCGAACCCATAACCCGTTGTGTTTACAGTAATACACTTGTATAAGTATTCCTGCGCTACAATTTTTCTCAGCAATTAAAATCTTAATTTCAATTAATAAATTAAGCTGTTTTACCTGTACTCCTTAAAGAACTGTTCAATGCCGTCCACCAAAGCTTGTGGGTTCAAATTGACCCATAGCGTCTTGGCCCAGGTTTCTCTTGCATTTTTCTGCGCTTTATATATTTTATAAATCTGTTCCATAGCCTGATAATCTGTCTTCGCACGGTTGAAGGTCGAGAAGTCCGCGAGAGGATTGTCGAAAAGCTGCTCGGCCGCTTGGAGTACCTTTTTACGAGATTCGAACTCATCGAAATATTTGGCGTATTCCTGATGATTAAAATAATGGAACGGAATTAGGTATAACGAGTAATAAGTCATATTTAAAATAATATTTTAATATTATTAGATATTATTTGTGTATTTTTTTTAGCGAGACCAGAGACTCCTTTTTAGAGAGACAGAGTGACTGTAAACGCTACTAGTTGTAGGTTCGATCCTCGCTCGAACATATGAAATGTTTTTTTTTTATTCCATTTCATTTCTTCGCTCTGGTGTTGACAAGCGCGGCGTTGAATTCCGCTACTCAACAAACAATTCCTCCAGAATTCGGTGGAAATGAAATAGGAAACGGAGTGTCTTGACACGGAATGTCATGTGTAGAATACAGTGTGAATCTAAAAATATATATATTAAACATAAATTAGTTAACATTACTACTAAAAATAATTAAAATTCCTTCCTTGCAACATTTTGTAACAAGAACAAGAAACAAGTCACGTACTTTCACTAGTTACGCATATATATTTCTTTATATTTGTAAGAGTTGAGATTTTAGATACACAAGCCCAACGGGGGCGTAGCTCAGATGGTAGAGCGCTCGCTTAGCATGCGAGAGGTACCGGGATCGATACCCGGCGCCTCCAAAATATATTTTTTCATATACTACATTCGTTTTTTATATATAGTCCATCATTGAGGTTATCATGGCTCAGTGGTAAGCAGGAAGGCTTTATTTAAACTACATTAATAAATAATTTTATACAAATTACATTAATTTCCACCAGTTGCCTCAATATATAGATGATGTTTTCCAAAGAGTGCAGGTTCAAATCTCGCTACGTTCAAATTTTATACGTTTTCTTAATAAATATAACATAAAGGACATTTAAAACATGAACAACCTCTGAATAACAGGTAAGAATATTTTTTTTTTAGATTCACTCTCCATCCCACACATAGCGCTAGGTGGCCAGAGGGAGACTGGGAACCTAAAGTTAAGACACTTCTTTCCCATTTAGATGCTTTCGTTCCTGAATTCTGGAGGCATTGCGTATTGATTTCGCAATTCCTTTTCCTCCATTCCCTCTACTGGGAATCGAATCCGCAACCTATCGTGTTTACAGTCGCTTTTGCTTCTGCGTCATGACTGGCCTCAATGAATCAACATATTATTTATATTTATCGACTATACAATATTTAAAACTAGCATAAATGTCCACAGTTCATATTAATTATTATCAATTGACAAGCTTTCATTATTTCCAATTTTAAGACGTGTTATTGCTTAATTTTAAGTTTTTTTAAAGTATGCAATACAAAAAAATATATAATCATATCACAGGGGGCGTAGCTCAGATGGTAGAGCGCTCGCTTAGCATGCGAGAGGTACCGGGATCGATACCCGGCGCCTCCAACTAGTCTTTTTTTAAATATAATAATTAAATATGTTTAATTTACTTTTCCAATATAATTTTAGGTATATAGACAGTTTTATTTTGGTTATAAGTTTTACCATATTTTTTTAATGGTAGAACGCACTTATATCTAGACCAGAACAAGAAAATGAATATAATTTATTACTCTAAATAGAAAAAAATGCCTTTCAAAATGTAATCCCTATATAATTTTGTATATTGTAACTTACTTCCATAAGCAACAAGCCTTTATCCAAATCATCGCCAACAGTGCCAGGTCCTTCGCTATCAAATTTCTCCACGAAATCATCCAGTTCTCTAAGAAAATTGGATATTTCCACCACATTAAGCTTGGAGAACTTCTCCTTTGTTTGTTCTAGAGTATTTCCTCTAAATAATGCAGTTTGGTATAGACTGCCCCAGGATGTTTCTAGATTTTTAGCGAAATCTACATCACCGTCTGGTACCTTAAAAAAATAAGTATAAGGAAAATGCTAATAATATTTTTAAGGGAATTGTCATTTTCGTCTTCACGGCCACCTAATACATGATGCGGCGTTTTAAAAGAAATTTGACAAATTATTTGTTTTAAAATTAAATTTTATTATTTGTTTTAAAAGAATATAATCCTTCGCTCTAGTAACGAGGCAAAGATTGGCGTTGAGTTCCGCGGGCATTGCCTTTAGAATTAGGCCGAAACTGGGTAAACGAGTGATTTAACACTAGATTCCCTCCTCTCTCCCTCCTTTTTTCCCTGCTACATTCGGGATACAGCTTTTTCAATAAATAAACGATCATATCGCCACTTACTTCTAAACCATGTTTCCGGAGCATGAAGAACAGTTCTTGCATGTTTTTAAATTTAACCTCAGCAGTTATAGTCAGTTGTTGGACTTGGGTGATGGTCGCCATCACTAACTTGAAATCTTCCAGGCCTTTTATATTCATATTCATTGTCATTCGAAGTGACTAAGAAACAATGTTACTAAATAAATATCATTTAAATTAATATTTAATAATATTTAATATCATAAATTGTGTTGTTCCTTAATCAACACTAATGTTATAAGTATCAATTTAACAGTTATTACTAAATATTATAATTTTAAATGAAGTCTACTTTTTTATTGGAAAATTAATATAAAAAGCAAACTGTTCGAGAAAAAAAAATCTAAATATAATTGTTATGGCCAAAACAATAAACGAAATATAGGGAATCTTTATTATATTATTTATTTATAATATAATTAATATAACAGTTTATATTAATATAATAGAAAATATATTAATAACCTCCATTTGATTCTTCAAATCATGCATATTCATTCTAGTCTTGGATGCTATGCAATGACCTAAAATGTTCTTCCACTCCTGAGCATGCCCTTGCACCTGTTGTATGATGGGGCGCAGGTTCACTCTAATAGCGCCTATGTCCACAAACTTCACGTGGGACTCCAAATCAGATATAATATCCTCAAAAAAGAAGAACTTTTCATCATATTTCTGGATCTGTTCGTATTTTTGTATATATTTCTCACATGAAAGATTTTTGTCGAATCCCCATAAGTGTTGATACTTTTGCCATCTGTTTATTGAAAAAAATAATACTTTTAAGCTAATTGTAAAAAAAGGCTATTGTATCTGCAAACATCCCAAACAGACATTTTATAATGGGAAACAGAGAACTTCTAGTGTAAAAACACTTTATTTTTCAATTCAATTCCCAAATTTTAGACATGTGAGTTGAAAAATTGAAAAAAGTTCAAACTCAACTTACTTCTGTATATAAACATTAATATCTTGCGTCAGTCTGTATATAGTGTCCTGAATAAGTAGCGTCAAGTCATTGATGGCGACGACGCGTAGGACATCTTCAAAATAGGAGAAAACGTAGAAGTCGTTGCCGGCTGCCGCGACTATACGTTGTGGGGGGCATGGTAGGCAGGTCTTCTTCATCCAACGCGGAAATGCTGTCAATCTGAAATATCATATCTTATATTAGTATAAGGCTTTTTGGCAAAGGAACCTTATGATTCAATTGTGGAAAAAATACCTGAGAAAGTTATTAATTTATTTTCCTTGTTACTTTTTTACATTTTTAAAGTGTTATTTCACAGTAAGAAATGTGTATTTATAAATTTCGACGTAGCATGAACGATGATGATGAGAACTAGAAATAAGATTTCCAAGGGTTACGGGTTTGAGTCTCGTTCAAAACTCTTTTTTATATTCTCCATTTGTTGTTTTTATATAAAAGCCAACTTAGTTGGCTTACTGTACTTTATTTGTTTTTAACGTTAACTTAACGTGAATAGGAATTTTACAATTTAATGTATCGAATTATTGATGCCTAATTCAAAAATAAAATGAAAGCGCACATTCAGAGATAATTTAAATACCATATTAAAGCTATTAGCTGAATTAAAACGATCTTATTAAATAGTAATACCTATATAAAAAAATAATTACCTATTGAAAAAATGTTTCATATTATATCCCAGTATATTGCAGGTCTCAGCGGCGGTGGGGCGCATGGCGATGTCGGGCGGCGCGAGTACCGCGTCCACTTGGAAGAGAGGAATTTTCTCACTGAGGCTCGCTTGGAAACTCTTCAGATTCTCTAGCGTTAAACTGTTGACAAATATAATTATGTTCTTTTTTAATACTTAGAAATAGATAATTTTTTTAATACTTAGAATTAGAAATAGATAATTAACAAAAAAAGGATGCATGGAAATATGAATTACCCTGATTTTTTTATTATCAAAGTATACTGAAATTGTGAGTCACCATTATTTATTATTATTTACTTATTATATTTATAATATATGACAGCTTTTGTATAATTAGCCTTGGAATATAATGGATTTTAAATTTTGTTATAATAAATCGAATGAAAAACCTCAAAATACTCACGTAACCAAACTCTTGAATATTTTCTTCTCCCAAAAAACGTAATAGTCTGACATAACATCACACTTGCCAGTGCTGGTGCCGAGTATCAAATACTCCAGCTTCATCAGATTGGGTCCGATGCGGTCGTAGAGGCGGGAGAGCATCGCCGTTCTTTCTAAACGCTCATTCTCTACTTCCACGAAATATGTCTATAAGAAAGAAATTATGAACAATGTGATTTTACTAGAAATCATTACAATTTTTTACTGGGTTCCCTTTGACTATCTCACATACAGCAGGATTGACAAATGGAACCTGGTGTCAAGACATTCCGCTCCCCACTTTTAACCTAATTTTCGAGACTTTATGTCCCGAATTGCGGTATTCAACGCCGTGCTGTTTTATTATCAGAGCGAGAACATAAATTATATCGTCGAGTGGAAATTACAGTTAAGCTTTAAAATAGAATTAAGCTTTTATAGAAAACACATACATATTTAAATACATCACTGGGAACGTGAAATTAAAAAACATTAAATTTTCGAGACATTTGGTTTGTGTGGCGGAACTCAACGTTGCATTTTGTCTTGTTACCAAAGCCATGAATTGCAAAAAACTTCGTTTTCTGGAACTACAGACTTTTTCCTATTACCTTACAAGGATGCAACCAAGTGGGATCTGGTTCTCGAGTTTGAGGATCAACATACTCTTTTGGTCGAATGCTGGGAAATAAATCGAATAATTCTAATTGATCGAGCAGAAATTGAATCTCTTTCTCCACCATTTTCAACTGTTGGTAAACAGCTTGTAGAGAATTTTCACCTGAAAGATATACAATGTAGAAATAAAAAAGAAAACATCTCAAATACGAATATATAGGTGATATTTAATATTTTAAAATTTCCCGTCCAACAAGTAATTTTACTTCATTTTTAAGTTATTTAAAAAAAACTATTCTAATTCACAATTTTTTAATGACATAAAAATAGTATTACAATAAAAAAAAGTGATTTATACATTTGTTACCTTTAGTAATATCCTTTATATAATCCTGTATTCCCAAAGCAGTCCAAGTGATCCTAGTAAGTCCTGGCAGTATGTGCCTCTCCATGTTCAGCAAATGTTTCTTCATGAGATGAGTTTCTGAAGGACTTAGTGACGAGGCGCTCTTGTTATATTTGGCTATAACTGTCTCTAACTCTTCAAGTTCATAGTAGAGACGAGATTTTTGCATGGACACATCACGAATGTTGGACGGTAAATTGAATCCTGAAAGTATTTTTGCCAATGAAAATGTGTATAAGCAAAGTTAGTTAGTTTAATTGCTCCGGGCTATAAATCTATATATTTTTATATAATTATTCTTTTCTAATAAGGTAAAGTGCGGCGCTGAGTTCCGCCCCCAAAATGAAGAACAACCAAGAATAGTCTGTCATAAAATATACATTTTCTTCGTCTACTCCTTGTAAGATTTAATAATTAGTATCATAAAAGCAAACATAAGTATATTTTTTAAAAACTGTAACTAGACTAACCTAATCTCTCCATAAGTTCCGCTTCGTGTATGATGAGGAATATGTGCCTGTCAAAGTTCGTCTGAAACGCTACGCCGTACTCCTGCAACAGCTTGTGCACCGTCATATCCCTCCATGTGACGTCCGTCTGGAAAATAAGAAGATACTTTATATTTATTTTTTAAAAAAAAATATTATTTCAGTTTCACCTACCCTGCTGTATGTTACCCCTACCCCGCATACAGCAGGGTAGGTAGTGGGAACTTAGTGTTGAGACACTCTGTTCTCCACTTAGAGAATTACCTAGGCATTGCACTTTGAGTGGTGGGACTCAACGCCTAAAAATAATTGTAATTGTTTTACTTATATGTTTTATAAGTGAACAATAAAAGCTACCTACCAGCCCTTCCTTTGCAAGCAGAGAGACGGAGCTCGGTGAGCGCACGTTCTCATAGTGCTGCCCCGGAATTCTCATTAGCATTACTGGAAAAAAAGTTTGTCTGTCATTTAAGATGATGATTTTTTTAAATTTACGAATATATCAATATATATTCGGTGGCGTTATTAACTATGAAGATATAGTTTTTGCAATATGTTTTGTTTTTTTAGCTTCTCTCTATATCTTAGGCGCTTAATTAGTAACAAGAATATCGCTGATTCATTCATTCATTCATTCATTTTGCGCTTATTTACTATCAATTTATTTCAATTCCTGCTGCCTAAAGTATTATGCATTTGAACCTACTAAGTTATTATATCAGACATCTCAATAACGCCATTGTTGTAAGTAAATAAAATACTTACAAGCCTTGTCCCTACGACGTTTTTCAGCAATTTCCTTGTTCACAATGTCTATGGGTTTGATAGATGTATTAGAAGCTTTTTTCTTAGCGACATGTGCCCTCCCAGCGGCCGTCAGCTGCATACCACGGCCTTTAGTTGGCGCTGCCTCTAAAATATTGTAGGGAATATTACTTAAAATAGTTTACTTACTTACTTACTTACTTTCTGTGACCTTCCTCCAGTATCATTGATATTGTGTTTTCGAAGGTCAACCGAGGTCTCCCTCTACCTCTTTTACCTAATATACTTACTTAAAATAGTTTATTTTGGCACAATAGTTGATATTGATGAAAAAAAAAAATAATTTATCCTACTCCTGTACTAATCAGTCAATGAAAACCAGTAGGTTTCCATGATACTAATATTCTAAAGTGAATGAGCTTTGCCTCTTTGGCTTTCACAATAAAACTATTCAACCGATTATCATGAAACTGTATACACGTATTCTTAGAGGTATTAAAAAGAGCTATCCTTTTTTATATAATTTATAAGTAATTATATAAGTAATAATCTCACCATCTTCCTTCTTAAAAGCAACACACAATATATTTTTCTTCATCACATTGTCAACAAACTCTGACGCGTCAGACACCCACTCCTTGAACTTCGTCTCCTCATATTCTTTTATAATTTTAGAAAACGCCTTGTATTGTAAGAAGGCAGTTTTCTTTTGCTCGCATTCGTTTAGTTCCGGTACCTATTTATTACGTAAACAGAATTATTATAAATTTAGGTAATTTAATTTATTTACAAGAATTAAATAATTATACCACAGACTTATGGTAAGTAGTAGCACCTAGAAAATAAAATGAATTCTTTCATTTACCTTTTGGAATTTCATAATAGGCTGTTTCATTTTATTAAAGAGTGCTCGGGCCCAGTATATGGCACCAGCTGCTGGCGGATGATTTCTTAGTAAGGGTGGGTTTTTTCTATAACGCTGAAAATAGGTATTGTGGTATGTTAAAAAGGTTAAAAAGATATATTAAATAATTGATTTAGGATTACATGTGAGATATAATTATACATACGTGCAATTTCTTAACTTCATCTAACTTATATAATAACGAACATTTACATCCTCAAAAATAAATATCACAAAATATCTTACTGTATAAGTGGGGTACGTAATGTCTTAACAGTAGGTTTCCTATATTTATTTCCGCATATTTATTTATCTTACTGTAAATTTATCTTCAATTATGGTGATTTCCTTGATGAATTGTCTCATCACGAGGTCGAACTTGGTGGACAGTTGCTTTCTTATCGCTTCTCGAGTATCAAACTCTAAGAACTTCAGCAGCACTTCCAACGCTTCTTCTGACGACCTGTGTTTTTATAGCATTATATGTGAAGTTCATGCTAAGAGTGGGGCCATTATAGCATAGTCAAAATTCACTAAGTGACATGCTAAAATTTAGATTTCTAGGTCCGGTCTATATAAAATGGAATGTTAGGTCCTGCTATACGCCATATAGCAAATAATACCATTGATAGGATTTCTTACTTATTTTTGTATTTTCTAAAGTAGAGCAGAAAGATTTACTACAGCATTCACTACATTGCTAAAATAAAGAAATAGCAATTGGGTCATACACAAATCACGACCTAAATTTGTACGAAAAAAAGAAGTGAAATATTTGTTCAAAATGACTCTCATTTAATTCTTATAGGTTAACCTAATACAGGAAAAATATGAGACCACATCATTATTCGTTTTCGAGAAAGATATTCGATGCATAATTTTTTGATGACCACAGAACGGACACAGTTCTACAGAAAAGTATATAGTATTAGTGCTACATGTATTTGTTTGGTTTCCTACTTCTAATAATAATTGTATTGGTTAATAACGTCCTTGATTAAATTTGACATCAATATTGTCACGAAAATATGAAAAAATCTAGTAAATGTCAGATTCATACAGCAGATTCCTTCACTCTTAAAAATGTAAGGTAATAAATAGAAGAAAAATATATTTTCTTACAATTATCAGTAATTGTAAGAAAATATACTTATAATAGCTACTCAGGTAGCAAGTATATTAATCCATGTTTTCTTATCATTATTTGTTTGTTCATAATAGTTTCAGTTATTATCTGCATAACTCAACGGAACTAAACTCAAAATCTTTGTTTAAACAATTTATAAACAATGTTAACGTTACGATAATGATACTGTAACAAATACTAGCCTCTTAAAACAATAAGAAAGAGTCCTAATCAAATTAAACAATATCTATTCAATAATGAATGGCCAACTACTATATCGAAAAAAAATGATAAAATTAAGTTTTATTCGTCATTTTCAAAAAACTCTTTGTGTCTTAATCAGATCTTTAAGTAAGGGATCATGTATCAAATTTGTAGAAATAGAACAGATAGATGTTGTCTTAAGTTGTAGCGACTGAAAATCAACGAGTAGTACAGAAAGACCCAAGTGTGTAAATAAAGATGTATTTTTAATCCACCAAAATGGATTGGTTGAACTTTTGATCCATATTTACAACAGTAATTTTCAGAGAATAATAATTATAATAAAGCCACAGGGCAGCTTGTGGCGAGCTGTTGGGGAGTGGTGATTCCACGGACCTGAGTCCTCCGGAGAGAAATTGTAATCTTTCCCTTGCCTCAGGCTTTCCTTTATTGGCAGGCAGAGAGGAGCGCAAGAGCTATATGCTCGAAAGGGTGGAAGTGCTCAAACGTAATGCGTAATAACGGGGAATCCCATCACCATCACGAGCTCCTCGTGATGGTGAGCTCTGCTGCTGCTTCTCTCTACACCCTCAGCCGACCACCCCGATGTTGCGCCCAAAGCATTACGCCGCTTTGTGGGGGCCCATCTAGTGGAAGGCGAGTCACCGTCCACCAACCATTTAATTTGAGACTATTGTAAAGGCGGACGTCCAGTAGTCTCATCCAATAGCCAGTCCCGCCTCGCAGCCGGTGATGATTCAGAAGCTAAAATGTAAATCATCTGCTGGTGATGATGATCAATGTTGATCAATGTTTTATTTTATAGATATAATGCACATTATTAGTTAATAATAGCATCTTGTTTAGCTCTACTTGTCTCACGTCTTCGTTTTTTCTTCTCTTCATTGCTTTAGTGCACCCCAGATCTATTTGAATAGGGCAATGTGGCTTGAAAAATGTAAATAAGGTAGCTCAGCTAAGATTTCGTTATTTAATGTAATAACTTAAACCACTTGACACTTGAAAAATGCTATATGTTTAGTATAATCTGAAATATTAGTCTTCATTTAGTTTTTCAAGATATATACGATATATTGATTTTATTTTGGTCATTATAAAATAGCAAAAAAGCTGTTAGTTTAGTTTTACAAGCCAAGTGTAAACAAATAAACAAAAAAATGATTTTGACATTACAACTTATATTTTTATTATTAATAGTATTTTATTTGGACATACATCTTTCCTGTGCACACCTAGAGTAACAGAAAATATGTCAACATAAAAGATTTTCCAATCGAAAATCAGCAATGGTCTTTAGTTTTCAAGGATAGAGAAATGGCAAGTGAGATTTCAAAAATACTCCTTTAAAGCCATTGTGCCTATATAATTACAAATATAAGTAGCACATACTTACCAAAATACACTAAAAATAGGAAAGACTCACTGATCTGTTACAAAATGAACAAAATACACGATTCTTTTAATTGGAATATAAAAATACACATCCGTCTTGCGTAATAGGTGTAAGCAAATTATAGCTGTCTAATATTACCAAATTAAAAGATATTACATTTATGGTAACTTTGGTAGACATTTTTTAAATGCAGATTTTTGGATCACTGAAAAGAGTCAGATACGTGTAACACCTTGTTTATTAGAAATTATAGTAAAAAGGCTGAAGCACATTTTGGAAATTATCAATAAAAAATCAACTCAAGTATATTCTACACGCTGAAAATATGTGTGATTTCGATGACACGGGCGTAATAACTTAAATTACAAATTTTTGAAACTATGAACTACGAATCTGAACAGCCCACAGAAGGGGACAAATGATGGAATTTGAATTTTTTTCAACTATTGTAACATTACACTCATATGAGTATGACCCAATTACAAGTGTAACTCAAAATAAACCAAAATATGACTAACATTAAAAAATCAAAAATTCTTACCGCAAATTACCAAAACTTTGATTTATATAACTCTTGGCTTCCTCCTCGAGATATCTGACTTCGTTCCAGAAGTCCCCCATAATAACATCCCAGTTTTCCTTATTATCAAACACGAATACACTGAAATCTATGGTGCGGATCGGATAAACAAGTTTCTTGACACGCTTTCTTACGTCATCAATTTGTGTAGGATCGCTTATTATTGATTTCAATTCGTTACCGAATATTCTTTCGAAATCAATGAGAACCTGAAATAAGAATATTTTTTATCAGCTTCAATCAGTATCCCCCGCACACAGCAGGAAAGGCAGAGAGAACCTAGGTGTTAGGACACTCCGTTCTCCACTTTCTGTTTAATTGCGTGAGCGCACGTGGTAGGACGTCTTGCGTGAGTGGCAGGAAAGTAAGGGAGTACCCAGAAAAAAGAAAGATTTATGTTCCGCGTTAGATAAATATGCCAACATCTATAAATTGCAGAAGATACAAATACAAAAAACAACAAAATTTCAAATGCCGTACTTTCTGGATAAAAACTCTCTGGAAAATAAGCAAACAGAATATTTGTAGGAAACACAAACCTGCACAACATCACTAAGATCCTTGGCCACCGTCCCTATGTAATCAGTGCGTGTGAACAGCAGAGGCTGATCGAACTCCCATCGAGCGCCTTTACCACTGAGTTCTATATTACGTCGCGTCTCCTTGTACAGCTCGTGCCACATCTCCATTATCTTTTGACCAGCTTTTGCCAGCGACAGGACTTCGTCATTTGATTTGCTATAGAAAGAAATATTTAGCCTCATTAAAATTTTATATAAGACCTATACAACAAGAGTTTCATATAAGATTTTAAATATAACTGTGAAAATTCAAGATTTTGTTAAATCTTTAAAAGAGAAACTAACGTCATTCTCCGCTTTCTTTCTTAATTAATCATAATCAACTTACTCAAAAAGCTTATGCACGTCCAGAAACCTCTCCAATTTATCAGACAAAGCCCACGAGATCCGTGCCAACAACGGTATCATGGTCTCGTCTGTGCGGTAGCCTTTAGAAAGCACCCACATCATGTATATACTTCCAACCAGCTCCGGTAACATGTCTATCACATGTTGAAGTGAAGAATTGTCTTCTATAACCTGAATCAAAAATTCTTTTGTTTATTTTTATCCTATTTTAAGAGTGAAATATTACAATAGTTGATGCCAGTCGTGGTGCAGCGGCACAAGCGTGTGACTGTAAACGCGAAAGGTTCGATGCCCACTCGAGGAAATAAAATATTTAAAAATTTCATTTGTGCGACATTGACTTCCGCAACTCAACACGCAATGCCTTCAGAATTTGGCGGAAAGTGGAGAGCGGAGTGTCTTAACGCTAGGCTTCCCTTGCCTACCTTGTTAGACGCGGGATACAGCGTGAAAGTGACAAAAAAAAATTTAACAATTGAATACAAAATGTTGATGATTATATTGGAAGTAAATATGCACATTGATAGACGAGATATATTCTCTCTTCTGTTCTACAAAATTGCTTGTATAAATTAAAATAAAGTAAAAATTATAATTTGCTAAAATTATAAATGTATATTCTTTTGCTTTATTACTATAGCAAAAATAGTAAACATTTTCTGTAATAGTATTCTAATCAAATCTTGAATATCCGATTTGTAACTTAAGTGCTATAAGTTCCAAAATCTAGTAGAAATTCCTTACAGTAAAGAAGCGCATTAACGTTGATAGGAACTTGAGATTGTCTCCCGCCAAGTTATATTCTTCCTTTAGTCTTCCCTTGTACTGCCTGAAGCTCTGTATAGAACAAATACATCTAAGCGTAATTTTAATAACATAAGGAAGCTCTTCATAAAACGTGGCGGCCATGGCGACTGCAAAGGCGACAGTTGTGGGTTCGATTCCAGCTCGAGGGAATGAAATAGTTAATAATTTTTATTTTTGACAAAGCGTTGCGTTGAGTCCCTCTACTCAACACGCAAAGCCTCGAGAATTCGGCAGAAAGCGGGTAACGGAAGTGTCTTAATGGAATCAGAACGTAGTAACACTAGACTCCCAGGTTCCTTTTGCCCACAATACTATGTGCGGGATAAAGCGTGAAACTATAAGAACATTAAAAAAAATCTTCATAAAACACTACAATGTTAAAAAAATAATAATGTCACCTCTAAGTATGATGATCCATATTTGTTCAGTAGGGCCAATATTTTAACAACCATAGGTTGTTTTAGTTGTTCAACCAGCAAAGATATTTCAGCATCCCTTTCACGCCAGTATTTGTATTCTGCTACAGGTCCCTCACCTTCACGAGTCTTAGAAACAATAAGGAAAACTAGTCAAATATTTCCTTAGTAATTTGGACAGTTGAGTCGTCGCGCTGGAGTCCAAAGATGCAATTATAAATGCAATAGACTGCAGGTTCGATTCCCACTCGAAGAAATGAAATATTTCATATTTTCATTTCTTCGCTCTGGTACAAAGGTGCGTAATAGACACTTTTGTATAAAGTGATATTATACGTGTCTAGAAAGTAATTATAACACGACGAGCTAATTGTAGCAGTTACATACAGAAAAAAATTAAGATTAATTACTGGTTTCTTTGTTTTACTATGGCGCAAAAATTTTGGCATAGGAGGATATTCAGAAAGACTACAAGACTCTCCGTTCTTCTTTTTTACGGAAGAGAAAGAAACATTGTGTGTTAAGGAAGAGGAACTCAACTAAGTCTTACCAGTTCTGGAAATTAGAAAGTATCTGAGCATATTATATGAGTTTTTTAAAATTTAAAGCTCTCACTTTTCCTAAGCAAGCAGATATCGTAGCATCGATATGAGACTGCCACATCATAACTGCTTCCTCCAGTTGCGGCGTCAACTCACTATCTTGAAACTCCACATGGCCAAGTGGTCTTTCCTCCATTAACGATGGTATATTCGGCATGGGCAGCTGGATTTCACCTTCAATATGATCGATTGTCCTGAAATAAATTACTTATTTCATCACAGTATAAAAATTTTAAATCATTTAGCAATATAAACAAATGAAAATAATTGTATTTTAAATATAAAAAAATAGTGTATAGGGTTTTAATGTTTGTACTTTTTAGAAATAGTACCTACGTACTTTCCGGAGGTGAATGCACCTGGATGTACCTAACCTCAGAACGTAATATAAACTCATATGGAAGTTCAATAGAAATAGAAAGAAGAAGATCAATTGTAAAATTATCGTAGATCTTTACGTATACTTGCAACCTCATAATTATTCATAAAACAAACATTTTTCAATTAAGCTTTACAAACTAGACACACTAGTGAAGCAGCCCTCGTACTGGATAGGTACGTCAGAAGTTAAAGTTCAGTTTACGTAACAAGTTCCGACGTCTTAATGACATTAGCCGTACGTACTCGTAGAGACTGTTTATATACAGGGTGCTAAATTGACAGGGTGTTGTTTGTAGACGCCGCGCCGTTGGAAACTTCAAGAGGAATTTGACAACATGTGCCTGAGCGACTTAAACGACATGCTGTATACTGCACACAGTACACTAGATGGAACCTAGTGTTAAGACACTCTGCTCCCTGCTTAATGTCAGAAATAAGAAATCTTTGACCTTAGTGTATCCAATATTTTAATATCCACGTAATTATTAAGCCAATAAAATTCTAATTAAAGCAATGATTAGTGAATAAATACAGTATTTATTGCCATATAATTTTTTTTTAAAAAAACTCACCATTCAACGATTCCGACGAGATTTTTTATATCTACAACAACTTCGGATGAGGTCGCCGCCTTATCACCGTCAACCTTAACTTCCGGTATAGGCAAGTCAAATTGGGTTTCCTAGTTTTATTAGAATAAATTAAAACAATTAAAATTTTATATTAGTAAGCATTTTCAATATTTTTGTAAATGATGTCTTTTAAATAGATTTATGTTTATTTCAATTGAAAAAAAATGAATAATAGTGTTTTTTGTCTATCTGGTAAAATAAAGTATGCATTTTAGTGAATATGAAAAAAGATGTACCTGTAAATTACTGTTTTATTAATTTGGCTGAAATTTTACTTTTCAATATGGGTATAAGTAGATTGTTTTTAAAATAATATTACTATTAAACGAAAGTAATGCAGATTATTACATTAATATTTATGTAATTCAAGCGGGCGAAGCCGCCAGCGGGCCGCTAGATATGTGTATGTATGTAGGGAACCATTATTTACATTTACAGTTTATTAAATATGTGTCATTTATAAAATCATAAATACATTTAAAAGAATTTATATATTTTATGGTAACTATTCGTATTTAGTAAATTTATACGAAAGCGCTCGCTGCCGTCGACTGAACCTGTACGGATTTTTCGTTTTCACATCTACCCCCTTGTCGACACTGCTGTGCATAGAAACGTAAAATTTGGACAGATGGTTACTTTCATAATCTGGACATCCACTAAGAAGGGATTTTGAAAAACTTTAACCCTGAAGGGGTGAAATAAGGGTTGGAAGATTCTATGGAAAAAGTTTTAAATCGGCTCCGATTTTTATAAAATTTGAAATTTAGATTTTTAAAAGTATTTAATTGAACACGTGAATCATCGTTTTCTAGAATTCTCCTCCTAAGGGTGCAAATAAGGGGTTGAAAGTTTGTATAGATTTTTTTTTAAATCGGCGCCAATTTTATAAAATTTGAAACTTAGACTCTTAAAAATATTTCATTGAATACATGTTTCGTGGTTCATTTTAATTGACCCCCTAGGGGTGTAAATAAGGGGTTGAATGTTTGTATGGAAAAATCTTTAAATCGCCACTGATTTTTATAACATTTTAAATTGAGACTTAAAATATTTCAATGAACACGTGTTTCATAGTTTATCCCCCTAAGGGTGCAAACAAGCAGATGAAGCTGCGCGCGTCCACTAGTTTTACAATAATTCTAACAGTCGATAGTTGCCACTCGATGCGCGTTACATACTTTCCATTGTTTTCTCAGTAATTTGTTAATATTATTGAAATTATCGTTTTCTATTTTAATAATAATAATAAAACTTTTTCATATATACGTTTGTGGTTGATTTCTCTAAACTAAAACTCTAAACTTCTTCTCTAAACTGTGTAGTGATTTATTATTTGTGTTCAGACTATGTACTTTAAAGTGGTGTTGAACTCAGTGTTAACCGTGAGTAGACTTTTTATTATTGGAACTAAGTTCCTTACGGCAGGCTTGGAAGGGATAGGGATTTCGCTGCGTGACCGAACTGAAAAAAATGTGATAGTAAAACCGTAAGACAAATGCGTGGAATAAACCCGTTACATGAGACGTGCGCAGGCGCGACAGTCGCACACACAGACGAGTAGTGTATAATACCTTTCTCTTTCTCCTCTCTTTCTTTTCGTTCTCTCATCATTTTTTTGCATGATTGTGTGTTATTGTTGTTTCTTTATTTTAAGTAATTTATTATATCCTAAAATACTGCATTTCCTAAATACTTTCTTGTACATAAATAAAAACTAATCAGCAAAATTTAAGAGAAAAATCAAAAAAACCTATATAAAATTGAGCACGACTTTTTTTGCAATTTGTGTCGATTCTACATTAGCCGAAGGAACTTCGTTCCTACCCGGTGTTCCACGACACCACATTTATATTTCATCATCAACACTACATATTATGTATTACTATATCCGTACACTACTCTTTCATATAATTTCAGTCTAAACAAATGCGGAGACAAAAAAATAAGTTTCAAATAATAAATATAAGCAATTTTATGCAATGTAAAAAATAAGTAGGTATACCAAAAAACAAAAATATAATATCTTACTGGGGATAACATTGAATATGTAGGTTTTCTATCTTTTCGTTTCTTCGGCGCGTCGAAAGACTCCGACCTCATATTTTTAATCCTAAGCAAACAATTAACCTTTTATGGTATTAGCGTCGGCAAAATTACAATTTTACGTAATACATTTTGAGATATATTAAAAATGTTACAATTTCCTAGAAAATATTAAATTTTTCGTATAAATAGCAGTGTGTTTTTCAATTTATGTTTTCTGCCTTATATTCTCTCATTAACTTTATAATATTTTCAAATATAAGTATAATAATTTTATTTAATTAAAAATGACTACGCGTATCGCAAATTCAAAGTGTGACGGTTAATGCGAAAGGTTGTGGGCTCGATCGCCACTCGAGGAAATGAGGAAATATGTATTTAAATTTATATTGCCATTTCTTCGTTCTGGTGTCGAGGCAAAGCGCGGCGTTGAGTTCCGCCACTCAACACGCAATACCACCAAGGTATGTAGAAAACTAGGTTCCCTCTGCCTGGTGTGTGTGGGACACAGAGTGAAGCAGATATTAATTTTTTTTTTATAATATGACAGAAATTTCTAAAACACATTGAACTTATTACCTTCTTTCCGCATTTTCTCCTCTAGCAACATTCGACATTCTTCTATAGTCAGATGGACGTAAATAATTTACCTGCAACAATTATATGAAACTGTAAAAAACCTATAATAAAAATAAAAACGATTGTAAATATATAAAATAATTCCTTCGCGATGGAAAGAATGAATTATTTCAAATAAATATCGATGTCGATATCAAGAAGAACCAAAAACAACATTTTTATCTTCTTCTTCCTCCTGACATTAATCCCGGCTTTTATCAGGGTCTGCCTTCCTACTCAACCTACTCCACTTTGCACGGTCGTTAGACCATTGGCTCTCATGTCCTGCATCACGACATCCAGCCAGCGCTTCCTTGGGCGTCCGGGAGGTCTCACTCCAGGAACTGATATAGCTAGGCACTTGGCAGAAACAACATTTTTTATATAGGTGTCATAATATTATTCAAATATTACCTCGGCCGTCGTAGCCTCCATTTTGTAATGTTGTCCCGCGTAAGATGTCTGCCGGTGGAGTAGCGTATTGGATTCTTCAGGGGTCATTGTTGTAATCTCTCTGAACTGTTTCTCGAATAATGATATGAATGTCTGTTGAAACATTGAAAAATAGTATTTTTAATATATATATATATATATATATGTCGGATTTAAAAGGGCGTAATAGATATTAAAAATAAACGAGTAGAACCAGTAGTTGGAGCAGTGCCTGGGACTTGTGACCCCAGGAGTAGGCTTAAGGGATCCCTTTCCGATATATCAACACTCGCCTTTCACTGCTCCAGTCCAGTATAATTACAAATAGGTCTTAACAACATTAATAATTNCAATGTCGCGCCAACCGATTTTGATGATTCTTTTTTTATTTGAAAGGATATACTTCAAGGATAATTTAGTGAAAGTTTGGTTAGGTTCCGATTATGGGATCCGGTGAAAATTTAGAAAGTTTGTTTTTTTTGGTGTAAAATTGATTATACTGTAATAGTTACAAGCAAAAACTTTTTAAATTGATGTCAGAGGTGAGATTCCTGATCGTTGCATTTCTTTTCAACCAACCTCAAAAAAGAGGATGTTCTCATTTTCAACCAACTTCAAAAAAGGGAGATTCTTCATTCGCCCGAATACATTTTATGTATTTTCTTGTCAATATACCAAAATGTAACTTTGCACAAAAATAATACCTAATTAAATAAAGTTTTACTTAGGACAACCACAACCACTCGTTGACAACCACTACCACCACCATCACCACTCGTTTAAGAAGCATCATTTTTAGTGATGGGTAGATCTTAAAATGATGCTTCTTAAACGAGTGGTGATGGTGGTGGTAGTGGTTGTCAACGAGTGGTTGTGGTTGTCCTAAGTAAAACTTTATTTAATTAGGTATTATTTTTGTGCAAAGTTACATTTTGGTATATTGACAAGAAAATACATAAAATGTATTCGGGCGAATGAAGAATCTCCCTTTTTTGAAGTTGGTTGAAAATGAGAACATCCTCTTTTTTGAGGTTGGTTGAAAAGAAATGCAACGATCAGTAATCTCACCTCTGACATCAATTTAAAAAGTTTTTGCTTGTAACTATTACAGTATAATCAATTTTTTACCAAAAAAAACAAACTTTCTCAATTTTCACCGGATCCCATAATCGGAACCTAACCAAACTTTCACCAAGTTATCCTTGAAGTATAACCTTTTAAATAAAGAGTTATTCGTCTATTTGTCGCGCACATACTTAATGCAAATTTAAGACTTATGTGATTTTCTCATAGATACCCTTGTCAGACATGGACCAAAAAAAATTGGGACAATTCGGGAAGCTTCACCTTCCAAACAAAAAAAAATCAAAATCGGTTTACCCAGTAAAAAGTTGGGAGGTAACAAACATAAAAATAAAACAGTCGAATTGATAACCTCCTTTTCTTACAGAAGTCGGTTAAAATAGTATCGGTATAGTATAGTCGGTATCTAGTGTGTAGTGTTGTTATTGAGTGATACATGTCACTTATTGTAATTACGTGGAACCTCCGTCCTAGTACGTTGGAAACATATAGACGGTATGTGTTTTTATCGTGTTTATTTTAAAAAAGTTAACAGTTCCCGTTCCGTTTAGTTTTTATATATATATATACAACACTTAAACTGTAAGTAGCTTTATATATATATATATATAATAGTTTATCAAACTACCCTTAAAGTGTATCTTTTCCAATAAAAAAAATCATCAAAATCGGCGTGATATTGAGTTATTCGTCCATATTTAATACCGAAGTCAGTTAAAAATAAATAAACTAGCATTAAAACTCGCCGGCTTAATCTTTATGTTCTGTGTAAATTATAAGCAAATTATTTAAAATCTTTACATTTTCATTTATCTCATGTAAAAACTATATTAATGTAAATTTTCATCTAAATCCGTTCAATAGTTTTTGCATGAGAGCGGAACAAACAACCATCCTCACTAGCTTTCACATTTATAATAAGGATTATTAGGCTTAGATTAGATATGACTTTACAAGCCCCCATTATGACTTAATGACGGAAGTTAAATTAACTTAAAATATTATTCGATTTCATTTACTACATTTTGGATGATTGACCTAGTTGCGAACCAGAGTGACTCAACACTTAAACTTTAAGTAGCTTTACGCGTTAGTTCCAAGTTCATACGAGTATATGAGCATATGAACATCTATCTAGTGCGCTTTCAAAACTAATTTCTAAGCTTCATATATTTAAGGCGGGCTTAGCAAAGGTGTTAGCTGGAAAATAACTTCTACACTTCCCAGCTCTCTATACTATTTGCAATATGATCAGGTAATATATATAGTATACCTACATATCTCTTCAATTACTCTGTTGGTGAAAATTGCATCAAAATCGGTTCGATCGTATGAAAGATTATTTACAAAATGACTTTGTTTTATACTATTTAGTTTAAGGATTCAGTATTTCAATTGAAATTTCTGTTTAAAAAAAAAAGCGAGAAATGGGGAACGGAGTGCCTTAGCAATAGGTTCCCTCTGCCAAGACTGTTAAAAAAATAGTTTTCACCAATCACTTACTTTTGACTTTGATATATTAATTATGAACATCTTAAATTAAATAAGATAGATTAATTACTTGAAGTAGATATCGGAAACATCTGTTCTTATGGAACAGATGGCTTCCTTATATAATGAATTTAACGCCACATTAGTACTATTATTAGCTTTTATGTGTGGATATAGATATAAACGTATTTAATTAAAACATCATCTTGGTATATTACATTTTATATTTATCCTTTTAGAATGCATCGTTGCTTTTAATCAGCTTCACGCTGTATCCCGCACACAGCAGGGTAGGCAGAGGGAACTTATTTTTAACACACTCCGTTCTCCAATCTCCGCTGAATTTTTTGAGGTATTGGATCGTTACCTCGAATGGAGATCGAACTCACAAACAGACGCGCTTGCAGTCACACAATTGTACCCCCCGAAAGTGGGGAACGGAGTGTCTTAACACTATGTTCCCTTTGATTGTTGATAGCTGATTTATATATTAGTAGATAGTTTATTACTAAAACTTACGTCTTTCAATTGCATCCCGAGACTCATCAACACTTTCCCACTAGTTGATCCCACCAGAATATATTCTGGCATTTTGAGCGTGGTTGTTCTGGGATTTTCCGATAGCGGTATCGCGTCGTGGGTTTGTCTTATAAAGTAAATGTATCTTCGATTACGATGAGCTGTGCGAGGAGTGAACGATCCGAAAAGTGGTAGCAGTTTTGGATATTGAATAACACGCGGCACTGATCGCTGTATAAGGAAAGAAAAATGGTTAATTTTTAATTTATTTTAAATATTTTCTGTTATAATCATATAATATATATTTCGTAAAAAGTTGAAAGTATTAACATACTTTTTACTTTTTGTTTTGTATATTTTGTATAATCCTTTGGGTGCGGTGGTTGTGACTGTGGATACCACTTATACATACATACATATGTTCACACTTTATCCCTAGCGGGGTAGTCAAAGAGAACGGAGCGGCCTCTACATAGTACAATAAAAGAAGAAATGTGACTGCATATATTCCTTCCATGAGAACAAAATTTGGCAATAGCCAATTTACAAATCAGTCTAGATTTTTGTATAAAAAAATAACCAAAAAATGAATGTCAATCCTTTATGTACGAGTATTTTTTTTTTTTTTTAGTGTTTATCAATTTAAGAAAATATTAACAGCGTGGTTATTATCTTTGAATTACGATGCTACAGAAGCCTTAATGGATTCTAATACATAAACACGCACTCTTATGCCTACACACTCACACATGCATTCACACTCACGCGTTCTCACATGTACACCCACATTCATGCACACTCAAACAAATCGTCTTGCCCGTATTTTTACTTGTATTTTTATTTTTATTGTTATTCAAGACTAGCGGACCCGGACGCGGCTACGCCTGCTTGAAATATAGGAATATTTATCGTATCCTATCCTATGTCTTATAAAACAAAGTCACTTTTCGTGTCTGTCTGGCGTTTCTAACTCTTCTTCTTCTAAACCACCCAACGGATTTTGATGTGGTTTTCACCATTAGGTCGAGTATTTCTCATGGACGGTTTATATATTGTTTATTATTTGTACATTCTTATGTAAATTAACATAAATACGACAAACGTATATAAAGTCCTACCCGTTAAGACACTTTCGCGCATGCGCTGCTCTAATGGTAAGTACTACACGAAAAAAATGTACTGGAGTATTGTTCCTCTTAATAAGATCTACAAAAAAGTCCGCGACGGCATATTCGTATCTTTTAAGAATAACGTGTAGTGATCATATTTCTGTATAAAAATTGTAATTTAAATATTTTTTTTATTGTGAGGGATATTTTTCCATAATGGTATTAATCCTTATCCTTTAAAATACTTTATTAATTTTCTACGTTAAACGTAGACAAAATTTGCTTTTTACACTATTTCGAAATTGCGAATAGTTTTAGAGAAAAACGCATTTAATTGTTGACACATCACG